>CM014271.1:82019122-82085333 GCA_004135705.1 Alloteropsis semialata | reverse complement strand
TTTTGCCTGAGCTTTACCGCCGCAAGGTCCGAGACCAGGTCGCCGGCACGCTTGGACTTTACCACGATGTCGTCAACATAGGCTTCAACCAGTCGGCCGATGAGATCGCCGAAGACGCGACGCATGCATCTCTGGAACGTGGCGCCCGCGTTTTTTAGCCCGAATGGCATAGACGAATAGCAGAAAGTACCAAAGGGCGTGACAAAAGATGTTGCAAGTTGGTCGGCCAAACTCATTGCGATTTGATGGTAACCGGAGTACGCATCGAGAAAACAAAGGGTTTCGCACCCAGCGGTGGAGTCGACCACCTGATCTATGCGAGGAAGAGGGAAGGAGTCTTTTGGACATGCCTTGTTGAGGCCGGTATAGTCAACGCACATCCTCCATTTCCCATTCTTCTTTTTTACAAGGACAGGGTTTGCTAACCACTCGGGTTGATACACTTCCTTAATAAAACCTGCGCTAAGGAGCTTTTTGAGCTCCTCGCCGATGGCCTTACATTTATCCTTATCGAAACGTCGGAGTCTCTGTTTGACTGGTCGGGAGCCAGACTTAACGTTTAGTTTGTGCTCGGCGACCTCCCTTGGAATCCCCGGCATGTCCGAGGGCTTCCATGCAAACACGTCGAGGTTTGCTCGGAGGAAGTCGATGAGCGCGCCTCCCTATTTTGGATCGAGCGCCGTCCCGACACGGAGGGTGCGGCCATCGTCGGCCACGGCAACCTCCTTGACATCCTTGGCCGGCTCAAAGGAGCACGCGGCACGCTTGGAGGTCTCGGGGATTTCGAGGTCCCTGGGAGCTTCTCGGACCGGATGAGTGCTTCCGCGAACTGGAAGCACTCGGTATCGCATGCGTATGCGTGCTCGAAGGAAGTCCCCACCGTAATGATGCCCTTGGGCCCGGGGATCTTCAACTTGAGATACGTATAATTTGGGATGGCCATGAACTTCGCATAAGCTGGCCTTCCGAGAATGGCATGGTACGTCCCTGGGAATCCCACCACTTCGAAAGTGAGGGTCTCTCTCCGGAAGTTACGCGGAGTCCCAAAGGTGACGGGCAGGTCGATCTGCCCGAGGGGTACCGCGTCCACGCCAGGAACGATTCCGTGGAAGGGTGCCGTGGACGGCCGCAGTCGGGACCGCGGGATTCCCATCTCGTCAAGAGTTTTGGCGTAGAGGATGTTGAGGCCGCTTCCTCCGTCCATCAGCACTTTGTGAACGCGCTTTGTCCCAAAAAGAGGAGCGACAACGAGCGGGTACCTTCCTGGCTGCGGGACGTGGTCGGGGTGATCGGAGCAGTCGAAAGTGATCGGGGCCTCTGACCACTTGAGGTAGGAAGGCACTACAGGTTCTGCGCTGCAGACCTCCCGCCGAACCAGCTTTTCCGTGCGTTTTGAAGGACAGGCCGCGGATCCTCCAAAGATCATCATGACAGCGCCGTCTTCCCTAGGATATTCATTGTTGTCATCATTCGGTCTCCTGGCTCCACCTTTGGCTGCCTCGGGGGCTTTCTTTTTCATGGTCCCTATGAGGAAACTCTTCATAAGCTTATAATCTTTTAAGGCATGCTTGACGGGGCCTTCGTGATTGGTGCATGGAGCCTCGAGGAGCTTCTCGAAGTGGTTCTTTGGCGCATTCCCTTCGGGCTTGGCAGCTTTTCGCTCGGCCGCCGCCACCATGCTGCTGTCGCACCGCCGCTTATCCTTCTTCCTCTTCTTGTCGGGCTGAGCGGAGGTGCCTTCACCAGCTGCTTCCGGCTGCTTGCCCTTGTTTTGGGGCCGATCAAGGGTCGCGGTGACCGCGTCGAGGATCTCTCGGATGGTTCGCGGCTTCTTGCATCCCAACTCATGAATAAGGGTCGCGCAGGTGGTTCCAAATCGGAATGCCGAGACGACGTCGGTGTCAGCGGTGTTGGGCAGCTCGGTGTACCATTTGGAGAAACGCTTGATATAGTCACGCAAGCTTTCATCCTTCCTTTGAAGGCAGTTGCGCAGGTCCCGTGGGTTTCCCGGACGGGTGTAGGTGCCCTGGAAGTTATCAATAAACGCATCGTGCAGCTGTGCCCAGTTGTCGATCTTGCCTTCCGGGAGGTGCTCTAACCATGTTCGCGCCGAGTCAGCGAGGTGGAGGGGGAGGTTTTTGATGATGAAGTAGTCGTCTTGTGCCCCGCCTGCGTGGCACGCCAATCGATAGTCCTCCAACCATACGCTGGGGTTCGTTTCCCCGTCGTATTTGGGCACCGTCGTTGGAGCTCGGAAGCGTGGAGGGAAACGGGCGCCGAGGACTCGAGGTCCAAAAGCACGCGGCCCCTGGGCTCTGGGGACGCGCTCCTGCTCTGGTCCTCACCACTGTCGTAGCGGCCTCCGTGCCGCTTGTTGTAGGTTCATCGTGGACGTTGCTCCCGATGCTCGCCTTGCTGCCGGTCGTTTCTATCCACAGCAACCCCATGATAATGCACGGACTGCTCCCTGACGTGCTCCCTGAAAATTCGCTGGCGTGACGCGGAGCTCTCTGCTTGCTGGACCGCAGCAGTTTCCAGGAGCATGCGGAGCTGTTGGTGAAACCTTCTATCCTCTGGGGTCGTTGGTTCAGGATGTTCACGGAGCAGGATGGCAGCGGCCGCGAGGTTCTGGGACGCTCGTTTGAAGATCGGCGGGTTGTTGGCGTCGTTGTTGTCGTCGTTGATTATGCGATGTCGTACGTCCTGCGCTCGTGCGCGGGCGGCCCCTCCGTCCGTGTTTCTCCCGAGCTCGCGGCGGAGTTGCCTGCGCTCATCCTCGAGTTGACACTGCACCTCGTCGAGCTCCCGCAACCTGGCCCGTCTCCGTCGAGCTGCTATCGGTGCGTATTTCCGGGGTGTGACACATGAAACACTCCCGGGAGGGCTCGTAGAGCGTTGGTGGAGCCTGGTCCGTCCGCGGGTCCGGGTCCCGTTCGTCCGCTGTGCCTTCATCGACAGACGCGGTGCAGAAGTTGAACTTCGTCGGCGGCGGGGCGACCACTGGGTCGTGTGGCAGGCCTGGCTGTCCCTCTGGGTACATGGCGCCGTAGTAGTCGAGGAACTCGTCCCAGAGGAGCTGCTCTTCCCCTCCAGCTTGGAGGGTGAGGTTGGTGATCATGTAGAAAATGTTGCAGAAATGCTCCTGGGTTGGGTTTCGCCTCACAGCGGCCGCCAAATCTTCGCCCAGCAGGTTGAGGATGTATGCAGTGGCGCCCGTCGCGACACGTGGAGGCTCGGACCTTTTGTCCTGGATCGTGGCGGGGCCGTCGTCGAGAGTGGGCTCGGGGCGCAGGAAGGCGGCCCCGATGAGGGGCTCCTCCGACTTGCTGAAAACAAAGTCGAGGGAGCCGAACCGCAGATGAACGCCTGGCACCAACGCGGTGCCTTCGTGGTCCATCCAGACCCTGGTGAAGTGAAGCAACACGCGATGCCCCCTACCTGGTGCGCCAACTGTCGGGGTTCTCTACCGCCGGCAAGTAATATTTCTACGATCGCGTGTCAGGGCACTAGATGGTGGCTCAAGAGACACAGGAGATTATACTGGTTCGGGCCTCCGAAGAGTAACACCCTACGTTCAGTGTGAGCCGATGTTCTCAAGTCCAAGTCTGTAGTAGGGGATACAAACTAGTCGGGAGAGGGTGTATGGTCCCAAGTCCTTGTGCAAGGTGTTACAGAGTGGTGTGTGTGTGTGTGTGCCAGTCTCTTTCCTCCCTCCTTCACCTTCCCTCATTCTCCTTTTATAGTCGTAAGGGGAATAAGGAAGGAGAGGGGCAAAAAAGATGAAATTACAAAGTGAGCTACGGCACCGGGGTCTTTGCCGTCATTTTGCGTCCCGGGCCGTACAAGGGGTACAAATGTTCACTGTAGTAGTTGGTGTTGACGGAATGGGCGTTCCTTCTGACCCGGAGCAGGCGGCGTCCGAGTGGTTGGGGTAGCGGCATCCCGGGCGGGTCCCCGAGTGGTTCTTGGATCATGGTTGACTCGCACTGTGCATCCTTGGACTCCAGGTGTCCTTACTTGGGCAGGCGATCGTCCTTCTCCGAGACTGTAGCGTTCCTGTTCGGACGAGACGGGCACTCCTGTGGCTGCCGTGGCGATGGACAGGTGCCCATCCCATTCTGACATGGCAGGCTCCGAATAGGTACGGCCCGGAATGGGCAAAAGCAAGGGGCGGCGCCGAGCGAACCAGTCGGGCGAGGCGGAGACTCGTCGGGCGAGACGGAAACGTGTCGGGCGAGCGAGTCCTCTCGGAGGTTGCTTAGCCACGAAGGAGTGGACCAGTCGGGCGAGGCGGAGACTGGTCGGGCGTGGCGGAGATTAGTCGAGCGAGGCGGAGACTTAGTCCGGCGGACCTGGAGCCGTCCGACAAGGCGGGTCCGTTTGGCTTGGGATATTAGTTCTTGTTTTTGAAGGGTCACTTGATGCCGTATCGTTGATTTGGGGAGGGTTGGTCAACCCTGGTTTAGACCCTCGTCAAAATTGAAAACACCCCTCAAGTGATGCTACGAACCCAACCGTGTCACGGTGTCCGTTGTGAAGTGGACGCCTCTACCTCTGTGACTTAGATGTATATATACTCATTTAATATTTATAATACACTTTGCCCGCGGCATGCATGTGTTATGTACTAGGCCACGCGCTAGTACGCTACTATAGCTCGAGCGTCGCTGTAAGCTAGTACAGTACTGTACTACTGTACAATATTTAATTAAACCTGTGCGGTGGAGTAGAGAGCGGTGCTTTTGGTTTTATTTGGTGTGGGCGTGTTGTCCATAATATGCAGCCTCTGTTTTCCTGTCCATTAAACTCTTCCAACCGCTATGAGTAGTAGTCCACGCATACATACAAGGTACATGCAGTGTGATAATCTAAGATAAATACTTGTACAAGTGTTGTCTCATGTGAGATTGTATATTTTTTAAAAAACTTATCTGATGTATCCACATCTCAAAGAAAATGTTTTTTTTATCTCTGTTATATATTATCACAATAAGTTGGTTTATATAAAAAAGCCAAGTGTTCGTTCAATTCAATTTGAGTATCTAGCACCGAATTACACAAGTAGGATCCATTTCACGTGCAACCAAGGGAATTCATGAATTGCTTTCGAAACGACCTTGCACACCTTTGAATTTTGAAGACA
The DNA here is from genome assembly GCA_004135705.1 of Alloteropsis semialata. Taxonomy (NCBI): domain Eukaryota; kingdom Viridiplantae; phylum Streptophyta; class Magnoliopsida; order Poales; family Poaceae; genus Alloteropsis; species Alloteropsis semialata. Next base: position 82,080,190 of record CM014271.1, on the reverse strand, counting down.
AAACTGTTAGCAATGTTGACGTCCAACAAGCATTGTGTGATTGTGCATCTTAAGAGACACCCGATAAAAAAAAAGCAACAAACATTGTGGGCTTACGAGAGTTCTTGTTCGAGTCCATTTCTGTTTGAGTTTGTTAACGGGCCTGTGAGATTTCAGCTTTTTGGGCACGCATTAGTACAAGCCCTTAATGGGCTACATACGTTGGGCTCATTTGTGGGCTGCTCACAATGAACCATTCTGGGCCTGTAAGTTGTCCCTACTATATACACAAGGAACGTCTTCTCAAAAAACCAAAAAAAAACAATTCTAGTATACCCCCTTCTTGCACCAGTAATAATCTGTCATATTGTAGCAATTTCTGTACAAAATTTTTGAAATGAAGATCGCAACAGATTGAGCTTTTTACATGTGTAAGGCTATGTTTGTTTACCACCTAGATTATATAATGAGTAACATACACGGTCGGTCCTCAAACTTGTCAGGGTGTATCATCCCGGACCCTAAACTTATAAAACCAGTAATCTGGGTCCTGGAACTTGTTAGAGTGTGTCATTTCGGCCATGCAACAGTTAAAAGCGGTTTTGAGGGTGGTTTTGAGTCATGCCATATTTGTTTCAGTTTAAAAAATCCAACAAACACTATATGGTTTTTAAACCATAAAAAATATCTATAAGCCTCCAAAAATTTCATAAAAGATAGTAGACATACATTAGAGCACGGGAAGGCTAAACAAAATAATTGGAGCTCATGAAAGTACTTTTGGAAGCTTCTAAAAATTAGATTTAAATTTAGAAGAATGAGAAAATATATTTTCACGATATATTCTCATGAGCTCCAATTATTTTATTTACGCTCCCCTTGCTCCGATGTATCTTTAGTATCTCTTTTTTGGAATTTTTGGAGTCTTAGAGATATTTATATCATTTAAAAACTATATCTAGTATTTTTTAGATATGTTTTTGAACTAAAAACATGGTTCAAAACCACCTCGAAACCAATTTTAATTGTTGACTAGGATGACACACTCTGACAAGTTGGAGGACCCGGATTTGTGGTTTTATAAGTTTAGGGACCGGAATGACACACCTGGACAAGTTTAAGGACCCGGATATCTGGTTTTATAAGGACCGGGATGACACACCCTGACAAGTTTGAGGACCGGCTGTGTATTTTACTCTTATATAATCTAGCTTATGAGTCAAGGGCACTATGGTAAAAGGGTACTATGGTAAAATGTCACTATGGACCACCAAATAATCTGAAATAAGCTACACATGGTGGTCCATGTTGGCCTTTTACCATAGTGCCCTTGACTCATAAGTTAGATTATATAATCTAGATGGGAAACAACATCCCCTAAGACAGTTATATGATTATAGAGAACGTACGCATTTTTTTTTCTTTACTATGCAAAATGCATGCAACATTATGATCAACAGTGTACTGGACTTTTTTTTTAAAAAAAAAGCACTGGATGGACTTGAACAAAAGTTGAGGCTCAAAGTTTAGCAAAAAGATTGGATATAAGTCAGAGAATCCAGCGCAGTTCACCGAAAAACAAGAGGCGGATCAAAGTGCCCAATCAGACGCACGTGGGCACGTGTACAAATTTGCTTGTTCGTAGTTAGTAGGTCACCAACTGATTCACTCATCAGGCTGTGCCAATGGTGAGTGTTGGCTCCTTTTTGAATTCTGAAGCACTTCGAGAAACATCTAATGAGTTTGGGAGTGTGGATGACACATGCATTTCATGAGTAAATAAGTTCAAGGACTGTTTGGTACATTGAATCTTAAGATTATATCTATACTATAAAGAGGGAGTTTTTTGATGTCAAATCCTACACAACCTTGATTCTACCCTCACCTCACTAAATACCCTTTTGGCCCACCCGTCAGGAAGGACGAAGACCAAAGGGGGGGGGAGGGGAGAGAACGGTTTTGGCGACGTTTCTCCGTGAAAATCACCGATCGCGCCCCAATTTTTTTCATCGTGTGTCTCTTCTATACCCGCCGGGCCCACAACACCTTCCACCGTCCTCCTTCCACACCGCGCACGTAGCCCCCGCCGCCAATATTGTCCCTAATTCACGTCCCTGATCTCGTCCCTGATTCACGTCCTCTAATCTTGTCCCTGATTCACGTCCTCTAATCTCGTCCCTGATTCACGTCCCTAATTCACGTCCTCTAATCTCGTCCCTGATTCACGTCCCTGATCTCCGCTCCGAGCGCGTCCCCCGCTAATCTCGCCGCCGAGCCCCTCTATATGCACCACCGCACCCTCCCGTCCACAGCACCGCCCATCCCATAGTTTTGCGGCACAGGGTGTCGGCGGCACAGGGTGTCGGCGACGGCACGGTGGGCACCCCGGGCGCAAGCGTTGGTGCCTCGGCGGAGGCGTGGGCGCAGACAAGATGATGTGTAGCACGGGCGACGGCCGCGGGGATGAGGGCGATGCTGCGTCCACCAGCGAGAGGGCCACGCGGGGGCCTTCTGGCATGGATGCACCATCAGGGAGTGGAGATCGACGTGCTCGTCAGGTACGGACTTGGTCGATGCAGGATCCATGCTTGGTGATTGGTTGGAATCGATGGATGGTGTCTGATCGGCGGTGCTTGCGATCTGGTGGTGTTGCAGGTGGAGACCAGAGAGGATGCGCGCGGGCTAGAGGAGACGCGGCACAGGCACGTTCGTACGCTGCTCGTGGCGGAGGCTGAGTCGAAGTGCACGCACCACCGCAATATTTTTTTAGTATAATATCGTATGAAGTTGGATAAAGTTAAAAAGGGGAGAGAGAAACCACATGAATCGAGTTATGAGCGAGAGAGTCACATGTAGATCGAGTTATGAAACCACATGTAGAACGAGTTAGGATGTGAGTATTGAATTGTGGATGTGAGATAGTTGTTGACATGGTCTGTGAGATTTAGATTTGTGACAGTCCAATGTGGAAATAATTGTGATAATTATTCGACATACACATATGAGTTTAGACTTATATTATCTGAATAATGTACCTAACATATTTGTGAGTTATAAACGTTGTTAGTTTATTACTCCCTCTGTCCCAAAAAGAATGCAACTACGTGTTGCGTGCCACCTAAAGTAGTTCACGTTTGACTAAGTTTTAAGAAGTTATATTCATATTTATGGCTCTAAATAAATTTATTATAAAAATATATTTTGTAACTAATCTAATGATATTTATTTCATAATATAAATACATAAATATTGATATTTTTAATCTATAATTGGGCAAACTTGAGGTACTAAAACATGACATTGTGCTAGAATTGCATTCTTTTTGGGATGGATGGAGTATAACCTAAAGTAGAGGAAAATAATTATGGCATGGTTTAAGATTTTTTGTTATTGAATAGTTTTAATACTTGTAATGATCAATTGGGCACTTTTTTAGTTTTTTAAAAAAACATCCTTGTTGTACTATTTTTCTATAAATATAAAATTATTGTTTACTAGTTTTTTATAAATATATATTTATTACTAGGTCTTTTTTTAAAACACGCGCCTAGGGGAGAGAGAGAGATATCACGATAGATCAAGTTAGGAGATGAAGAAGGGGAGACAAATTAGATGCAGATGGAGTCTAGAGAGAGTGGAAAGGAGAGAACACCTATGGATAAGTTAGAAGAGGGAGAGAAAGAAAATCAAAACCTCCACTATTGAGTTAAAAGAGGATGAGGGAGATCTCATGTGGATCGGATTACTAGGATTGAGAGAGAAATCGCGTGCGGATTAAGTTAGGAGAGGGAAAGATCATATGTGGACCGAATTAGACAAGGGAGAGAGGAAAATCGCAAGTGCATTGAGTTTGAAGAGGAAGAGAGGGAGGGAGAGAAAAAACTCATCGGTATGGAGTTAAGAAAACCAGGAAAGGAAGGAGGGAGAGAGATCTCAAAGGGTGGTTCGAGTTAGGAAATAGGTAGAAAGGGGTCAAAATAAATCATACGTGGATCGAGTTAGAAAAAACCGAGAGAGGAAGGGGGAGAGGGAAGGAGAGAGATAGAGAGAGGGGTAGAAATCATGGTGGACCGAGTTATGAGAGAGTAGAAAAGGAAGAAGGAGAGAGAAATCAGAGATGCCTAGAGTTAGGAGAGGGTGTGAAGGAGTTAGGAGAGTGTGTGGTATGGATCAAATTAGGAGAGGGATAGAGAGATATATTAATGATGGGTCAAAGTAGGAGAGAAAGATGGGGGGACAAAAAATGGCTGGTGGACCGAGTTAGGACTGAGAGAGATAATTGATGGGTCAATTTAGGAGGAGAGAGAGTTGGGAAGCGTAAGAGGAAGAGGGAAAGAGGAGGAGAGAGATAACATGGGAGAAAGGAGATAGAAAAAAGAAGATAGATGGAAAGAAATAATAGATGTGCCAAATCAGGAGAGGGAGAGGAAGAAAAAAGTTGATGTGTATCGAGTTATGGGGAGATAGAGAGAGGGGGAGAGAGAGAGAGGGAGAGAGGGGTTGAGGGAGCGGTTGAGAGAGAGAGAGGAAGGGGGATGGTGAGGAAGAGGGGAGGGTGGAGAGGTAGGCGTAGAGGGCGAGGGGGAGGGGAGATTGAGAGAGGAAGAGAGTTGTCATTACGTATCCCTCAACCTTGAGGATGTTGACGGTCGATTGTGGTGTATTTCTATGTATTGCCTGGCCTGATAGGAAAATATGAAGACAGGTCGACAGATTCAAAGGAAATGAGAGAGAGAGAGAGGGCGAGGGGGAGATAGGGAGGAGGAGGGGAGGGGGAGGGGAGAGGGAAAGAGAGGAGAGATGGGAGCGAGGGGAGGGGGAGATTGAAGGAGGGAGAGAGAGAGAGTTGCCATTACGTGTCCATGTCTTTTGAGGATGTTAACGATGGATTGTGAGGTGGACAAATTTAAAGGAAATGAGAGAGAGAGAGAGAGAGAGAGGACGAGGGGGACAGAGAGGAGGGGAGGGGGAGGGAGAGGGAAAGAGAGGGGAGATGGAGGAGGGGAGGGGGAGATTGAAGGAGGGAGGGAGGGAGGGAGAGAGAGTTGCCATTACGTGTTCATGTCTTTTTTAGATAGGCGATGGATTGTGGTGGATTTCTGTGTGTTGTTTGGCCCGATAAGAAAATATGAAGACATGTGGACAGATTCAAAGAAAATGAGAAAGAGATCATATGTGGATCGAGTTAATCTGACAACTAGCAAGTCCTAATAGAATCTTGGCTGAGACGTGATATGGTGATATTAGGTTTGATTGTTCCTCTCCAAATTTGAAGTTGAACCAATTTTATGAATAGAAGGATAAATATCAAAAGATGTTGATCATTTCTTTATTACTATAAAGATCAAGAATTTTGGAATCATAGGGATACAAATTAGTATTGATCTCCATTGATTTCTGCGGACATGTACAAAATCAACTTATATATTTTTTTTGCATATATGGAATATTTGTTCATTTGATACATAAATATATGTTTTTTGTTTGCTAGATTTTTTGAAACTTTTTCAACTTTTTAATATAATAGTTGTGTAATGTGATAGGTTGTTTTTGTTAATAAATAATTTTAATCTATTAGGTCCTAACTTGTTGGTTACTAAATACACATTATTATTGACTCATTTTCTGAAATAAGTCATTTGTTACACATAAATATTTGCTATAATATAAACTTATCATTTACTAGATTTTTATAAGTATATAGAAAGTTACTAGGTTTTTTTTTAAACACGTGCCTGGGCACGTGCATCTCCACTATTTCTAGAAAAGACTATCCAATGCACACATTGGAGAGCTTCCAAATTAATCGGCAAACTTTTTTTTACCTAGAGGAACCGAATTTAATCATTATCAACCATCTATCCAGCTGTTGAGACTATAAATATCAAGAAATTCTTGGGGAGCCGATCAGAACACTTGTTCACCACACTTGGGAAATACTAGGGTCCCATTGAGAGCGTATAGTGACAAGCTCACCTCTTGGATTGCTGAAGTTTTTTCTTTAGTTGTTGGGAGGGAACAATAACTAGAAACGGTTGTTAATACCTCATAGGCTTGCTAATACCTCGTAGGCTGAGGAGCAAAAGGAGAAATCCATCCAAAGCGGGGCTCACGTCTGATTAGCTAATTGGTGAGGCAATAGCTTCCCAAGGCGATGATCTGGTCCGAGAGCATGATCAGCCACATTAGGACTGAGACACGACCCAGACTCCTACGAGAGCCAGCAGTGGGAAATTATCCGCAATGGGCGAAAGCCTGACGGAGCAATGCCGTGTGGATGTGGAAGACCTACGGATCGCCAACTTCTTTTCTCAGAGAAGAAACAATGACGGTATCTGAGGAATAAGCATCGGCTAACTCTGTGCCAATAGCCGCGGTAAGACAAGAGGATACAAGCGTTATCCAGAATGATTGGGCGTAAAGCGTTTGTAGGTGGCTTTTCAAGTCTGCCGTCAAATCCCAGGGCTCAACTCTAGACAGGCGGTGGAAACTACCAAGCTGGAGTACGGTAGAGAGAATTTTCGGTGGAGCGGTGAAATGTGTTGCCATCGGGAAGAACACCAACGGTGAAAAACTTTGAAAGAAACACCAAAAAACACGGTCAAGGAAAATGTATATGGTTGAAGAATCAGGAAATTCAACAAGACATCTTGCATGTGAATCCTTTTTGTACGGAAAGCGGAATGGTTATGTGATTCGAGTAGTTGAAACCTGAAACAGGTGTAGGATTGGGAAACAGAATGGTTGATGCGCTGCCGGGGAATGGGAATGGGATTGGGTACCTCTGGGCTTATGTTCTTGGCGTCACAAGGACGCCACCGAAACGGCGAAGCCGAAGCGCCTCCTTGTTCGAGAAAAAAAAAACCCCACTCTTCCTCCTCGCCGTCTCCGCGTATCGATCATGGCCGCCTCCGCCGCCGCCCTCCGTGCCCTTCGCCGCCTCCGAGCAGTGCCGCCGGCTTCGGTCCTGAGGCCGTCGTCCTCCAAGGTTCGGCAAATGTCTTAGGCTCTCTGCTAATTTGAACCCCCAAGCGTCATGGCGGTCGCTCAAAAAGATTCCTTTTTTCCTTTCTTCTCCAGCTCCCCGCCGGTGCCGGCGTCGGCGGCCACCTCGGTGCGCCCCGCGCGAGCCTCTCACCGACCATGGGGGCGCCACTGCTCCGCGGCTACTGGAGCCAGGTAAAGATTGGAGTTTTTTTTTTCCTTGTCGGTGCGTTTCTGTGTGTACCTTCGCTGACAGAAGCCGCCGGATGCTTGCTAGGGGCATGCCGCCGCCGCCGGCCTCCTCGGTGCGCCCCGCGCGAGCCTCTCACCGTCCACCGCGCCGTCACTGCTCCGCCGCTTTCGGAGCGAGGTAAAGATTGCAATTTGTTCTCGTTGGTGCGTTTGTGTGTGTACCGTTGCTGACAGAAGCTGACGGCTGCATTTCTAGGGGCATGCCGCCACCGCCGTCTTCGGTGATGAGCCTGTGGCGACTCGCTGCCAATTCCAGGTAAGCTGATCTCCTGGAAGTACCTTCTTGGAATGGATACATTGGCACCTCACGTGTCCTACTGGGGACAAGAATGTTCTGGTGGTAGATAAGTACAGTAGTAAACAATTTATTGGTTCATGAGAGTATTATTTATCGGGATGAGTATTTTGCCACAAGAAGTTGCATCCTAGGACCCCAATTCATTGCAAAAGGTGTTTACTCCTTTGTTACAACAAGAAAACCTGTTCTTTGGGAAGAAAAACAGTACAAACCCGTGTGCCAGATATGGTAATATAATATGGTACTGCTCTTTGTTTTACAAAAATAGACCTAAGATTTAAAACCTGTGTCAATTTGCATGATTTCCCCCCTTCAAATAAAAGTGTTGTGCTGCCTACTTTAGTGTTTGTGGGAATCTGGATCCGGACATCAGGCTTCTGTATACTTTCTTTTTTTGAAGGTCTACTTTGCTTTTTGAAAGAGCATATAAGTTCAGGCGTTTTCCTTTTCCATACCTCTTCAGGTCACTGCCGCTGGTCTACTAGGGGTGTCTCGCATGGACCTGGTCTCACCGCGCACCGCACCGTTTCTGCTCCGTCACTACTCGAGCAAGGTAAAGATCACAACTTGATCTCTGAACTCTGAAGCTGTGTTTCTATGTATACCAGAAATCGCTGACCCCACTGTTAGGGCCCTGGTGCTGCCGACGACAAGCCCTTGGTGCATCAATTTATCCTGGTGAGTTGATCTTAAGGATTTAATGATAAGTTGGTGTATTAAACCTATATCTTGCACATATCCCTGGATAGTTTTGAATCACTCAGTAAAAAAAGTTTTCAATTTTTCTTTACTGATCAGCTGAAATTAAACTGGAAAGTGAAGACCTGTTATTCATTTGTTATATTGCTTATCTTTGTTTGGTTGGCTCTCTCCCGTTTACTTTAGATCTGTGCAATTTTGGCTTCTAATGTTTTGCACCATTGACTCGATTTTGTTTCGAGCATACATATGTCAGTTTTTGAAACCAACAAACTGAATTGGTATCTCCTCATCTACATGTTAGAATAATGATTTTCGATGTGCACACCCATGATGTATCGAGTCCTGAGAGTCCCACAATTTAGCATAGACCAGGAACTTCCTGTGTAAATCATCTAACTGAAGTGCAATCTCTTTTTCTAAATGAAAGGAAACAATGAACTTAAGCATTTCTCTAAATTGTTGATGGATTTGCTTTCTTATTTCGATGAGAAGCAAATATAAGTAGAGCCATAACTTTTTGTTACTATTTTTGCTTGTAGGAGAGGTTGGAGAACCTGGAGCAGTCCATAAAGAATGACATGCAACAGTTTTGGAATGACCATGAGAGGATAAGGATAGCAGTTTTGGAATGACCATGAGAGGATAAGGATAGAGCTGGATGAATTCGGCAAGGAAATGAGGTAATGGCTAAGGTCGCTACAGTTTAATTAATTGATTTGCTTGGTAATATGTTTTTCTAACACAGTTTCTTTGTTTTTTCCCTTCTGGAAGGCGTGATCTTCAGGACCTAGCAAGGGCAGTTGATATCCTGAGGAAGATTGAGAAGGTCTTCTTGGCCGTCATGCTAGGAACTGCACTTATCTTGGTTTTTGGCCACCATTGATCTTGTCGGATGCAAGGGGATGAGTGGACATCTAGCAGTATTTTCATTTTGTTTCGTGTATGAAATCCAAACATGTATTGTGCCTGGAAGGTTTCTTATTTGTGGACTAACTACTTAAACAATGTTTAATGATTGGGAAATGTTAGGACTAAAGTTGTTGTGCTTGCTCATCTAACAGGCATGCTAGAGCATGTTATCAACTCTCAGGACCATGTGATCTTTTGTGCTGATGGATTGCAAGCTACATTTTCTGTCTAGCCGTTTAATCATGCAGTGGATTGATGTGAATGCATATGCTTGCTGATGTAGTCATCGGAGACATGAACCTAGCTAGCAATGACTGCCAACTTTGTGCATGCTCACTTGACAAAGGATGTGGTCATTCTAGATTGTTGCTTTTGGTGTGCCATACCGAAGCAAGCACAACAACTTGAGTATTATTTTATCGATCATTGAGAATTCCGAGTGGGAAACAGGATATTGGGATTTGAGTAGCTGGAACAGGATTGGGAAACAGGGTGTATGCTGTTGAACTGAAGAGGAATGGGATTATGGGAACGGGATACGGCACGTTTGCCACTGAAACGTCGAAACCTCTCCCCTTTTTTGCTTGTCCGAAAAAAAAACAAAAGAAAACCCCACTCTTCCTCCTCGCCGCCTCCGGATCGATCATGGCCGCCTCCGCCGCCGCCCTCCATGCAATTCGCCGCCTCCGAGCAGTGCCGCCGGTTCCGGCGCTGAGGCCGTCGTGCTCCACGGTGCGGTAAATGTCTCAAGCTCTCTGCTAATTGAAATCCCCAACTCGCCAAGCGTCATGGCGGTCGCTTAAGAAAAATATTCATTTTTCTTCGCTCTCCAGGTCCCCGCCGGCGCCGCCGGCCTCCTCGGAGCGCTTCGCATGTGTATGTCACCGCCCTCAGAGCCGTCACTGCTCCGCCGCTGCTAGAGCGAGGTAAAGATTGCAATTTGTTCTTGCTGGTGCGTTTCCGTGCCTATTTCGCTCACAGAAGTCACCGACCGTATTTGTAGGGGCATGCCGCCGCCTTCGGTGATGACGCCATGGTTACTCGTCGCCACTTCTGGGTAAGACGCTATCATGGAAATCTCTTATTGGAATGGCACAGTGGCACCGTACCTGTCCTGTAGACAAGTTGGTAGTCTCCAGACAGTAAACTATTTCTTGATTCTTTTCTTTAAATAAAACCATTTCTGTGGTCTAAAGAATCATTCAACAGAGGAATGCTTGCGCAGGCAGTCATGTGAGATCTGTGGCTATAACAATCATACAACTTATGATTGCAAAAGGGAGCCTCTATGGAATGTTGGACCTGAACTTTGTGCTGCCCAAGTGGAAAACCAAAGCTTCTTTTACATTGATGAGCACATCGACCCAAAACTCTCGAGGGAAAAATCAAGCACAGCGGTGATTACAGTAACTTCTGGATCTGCTACTGCAAAGCAGATAGAGGTGGAATTCAAGAATGCTGCAAGTAACTCAGTTTGGAGGTGGTCGGCAAGAAAAGTTGGAGAAAACAAGTTTACTATGAGGTTTCCTGATGCAAGAATGGTACAAGTTTATAGTAATTTCAAAAGCTTAGGTATGAAAGAAGCTGATGCTCAGATCGTTGTCTCCCCATGGTCTTCTGCTGTTGGTGCCAAAGGGGTGTTGCAGACTGGGTGGTTCAGAGTCAAGGGAATTCCAACTGATCAGAGATCCATAAAGACTGTGGCTAGAGTGGGTGGTTTGGTTGGCAAGGTGTTGGCTGTTGATGAACGTACCAGAAACAAGCCGGAATACATCAGGATTAAGCTGGCTTGTAGAGACCTATGTCAAGTACCTGCTTCTGCTGAAGGTACCTTGGGTTTGATGATATACGACTTCTTCTACGAAAGAGAGGTGGAGAGTGTGGAAGGCCATGAGGCTAACAGATCTGGTGTGAAAATAGGGGATCCTAGTGTCCCCCCTCAATCCAAAAGGATGAGAATGGATGGAATTCCTGATAGAACCAAGGAGAATCAGAACTCTGGAAGTGGATCAAAAGGAAACACTCCAGCAAGAGGTACTGCTAATGATTGTGAGAAACAAACTTGCTCTGATTTTAGCAAACAGGCTGTTTATTCTGCTCCTGCTAAGGTGGTCTATTCTGAGAAAAGCAACAAGGGGATGGATGACAATGGGAAGGGCAAGAATGTGGACTTGTCTTCTAATACTGGACAAGACAATAAATCTGGGGATGAGCTGTGGGATGATAGTGAGGAAAGTGATGATTTTGAATTGCAAGTGGCTATGCGAAACTTCTCAGGAAGGTACTGCAGCATGCATGAGGAATTGTGAATACAGTCCTCACTCTGAAGTACAAAAGCAAATGTTTCAGCTCAGGAAAGAGGAGTTAATAAACAAATCATATGCCAAGATAGTGGAGCTTAGTGAGGAGGTCACTGATCCTGAGGGCAGTAAAGTACTTGCTGAAGTCATGAAATCTCATGATAATGGTAAAATGGACAGTATGCTGGATACTGGAAGATCTTCAACAGAGGTTGGGGAAGGGCAAGCAGTTAGAGAAGAGAGAAGAAGGTGCTCTAGGCTTCAGAAGGATATCCTTTTAACTACTTCTGACAAGTTGGACATGATGGGAAAGAAGAGGAACTTGGAAGGTACTAATCTGAACTCTACCAATTCGTTTGCTTGTCTTGAAAATAATGATATGGCTAATTTAGCTGCTGGGATGGGGCTTGTTCTAGAACCTAATCAGTTTGCTGCTTTTGATATTATTAAAGATCTTGAAATAAACAGACATAACCTGGCTAATAAACAACTTGAGAAGGCTAATAATACCTTGGGAACAATAGAAGTTGAAACTATTGATGGGGATGGTGAAAATTTAGATTTTATTGAGGAAGAAGAGTTGACTGATTATGAGGAAGTGTTACACATATCTCCTAAAAGAAAAGGAAAATCTGTGACCAGACTATCTTTATCTGGTCCAAGAAAGAAAAGAGGAAAAGGTAAGGAACTTCCTGCCTCCAAAAAAGGTGGAAAGGGTAAAGATCAGGGACACCTTGATCCCCCTGTTCCACCAAAGAAAAATATAAAAAAAGGTAGAAAATGAGAGGCCTTATGTGGAATTATAGGGGCATCAAGAAAAAAGGTGTCTCCTCCTTCCTTAAGAGCCTGATTCTGGAACATCAATTCCATTTTATTGGCTTGCAAGAAACTATGCAGGCAGACATAGCAGATAGCATCCTTATGAAATTTGATCCTTTTCAAAACTACCTCTGGAAATGGATTTCAGCCAAAGGTAGATCTGGGGGTATTCTGGTGGGTATCAATATTGATGCCATGGATGTGGGGTCATTCACTGAAGGGGAATTTCTTCTTCAGATGAATCTTTGGGATAAAAAATTAAAAGTTAAATGGAATCTTATCACAGTTTATGGGGCTGCCCAAGAGGAAAACAAGGATGCTTTCTTAGCAGAGTTATCTAATTTCTGTGGTAGATGTAAAGAGCCTTTGCTGATTGGGGGGATTTTAATATCATTAGATATGCAAATGAAAAAAAACAAGCCTGGGGGGGTTTGCAAAGACATTCTAGTGTTTTCAATAACATTATTTCTGCTTATGAACTCATTGAGATAAATATGTCTGGGGGTAAATATATTTGGTCCAATAATCATCCTATTCCTACTCTGGAAAAATTGGATAGATACTTGATGAGCAAAGATTGGGAAGACATCTTCCCAAAGGCTGTGACTAATAAGCTGCCAAGGGAGGTTTCAGACCATAATCCTTTGATTCTAATGACTGACATCAAACAACCCCTGAAGCATCTGAGCTTTAGATTTGAGCTATCTTGGCTCCTGCATGATGAGTTTAAAAAAAATGTTCTCAGAATTTGGAATCAATACTGTCATGCCGACTCGGCTTTTGACAGAATTCAGATGAAAATAAAGAAGGTTAAACAATTCTTCAAAGGCTGGGGTTTTAATATCCAAGGTGAAAGGAGGAATAGAAAACAACTTATCCAATCAGATTTGAAAGAGTTGGAGGAACTAGAGGAGAATATTCCTTTAGATGGCGACCAACTGGCTCACAGAGCTATGTTGAGAGCTGAAGTGATGAATATTCTAGAAGAAGAAGAGCTGTACTGGTACAAAAGGTCGCATACAAATTGGCTACATAAAGGTGATAATAATACAGATTTTTTCCATAGAGTGGCAAATGGTAGGAAGAGGAAAAATACAATATTCTCGCTTCAATCTGAGAATGGTTTAATTGAGGGTGATCAACAGCTGTTGAATCATGCCACAGAATTTTATAAGAATCTATTTGGTCCTGAGATGACTAAAGGTTTTCCTGTTCCTCCTGAAATGTGGGAAGATAGCCCAAAAATGGATGATAATGATAACAAGATGTTATGTGCTCCATTCTCTGAGGATGAAATAAGAAATGCCCTTTTCCAGATGGAGCATAACAAGGCTGCAGGCCCTGATTGTATTCCAGTGAAATTCTATCAACACTGCTGGGACATTGTGAAAAGAGATGTTTTGGAAATGTTTGATGACTTCTATCATGGGAAACTAAATGTTGCTAGGCTTAATTATGGTATCATTACCTTACTACCAAAAGTTGCTGAAGCAAATAAGATACAACAGTTCAGGCCAATTTGCCTGCTGAACTGCCTATATAAGTGGATTACTAAAGTGTTAACTCTTAGAATCACACCCTTTGCGGAGAAACTGATCTGCCCTGAGCAAACTGCCTTTATGAAAGGCAGGAATATTATGTCAGGAATAATGGCTTTGCATGAGATTTTACATGAAACTAAAAGAAGGAAAGTAACAGGAGTTATCCTTAAACTGGATTTTGAAAAGGCATATGACAAGGTCAACTGGGATTTTCTCCTAGACTGTTTCAAACATAGAGGATTTGGGGGAAAATGGTGTGAGTGGATCAAACAAGTGGTGACAGGTGGGACAGTGTGTGTCAAACTGAATAATCAAACTGGTCCCTATTTTGTGAGTAAAAAGGGTGTTAGGCAAGGAGATCCATTGTCTCCAATTCTGTTCAACTTTGTGGCAGATTGCCTGACAAGGATGGTGAAGCATGCACAGACCAATGGTCTGCTGATAGGTCTAGCAGATAACCTAATTCCTAATGGTGTGGCAATTCTGCAATATGCAGATGATACAATTGTTTGTCTAAAAGATGATATGTTGGGGGCAAGAAATCTTAAGATGTTGTTATATCTATATGAAATCATGTCTGGCCTGAAGATTAACTTTGAGAAGAGTGAAATTGTGATGATTAATGGTGATCACAATAAAGAAATTTTGTATTCTGAATTGTTCAATTGTCAGATTGGCCTTTTTCCTATTAAATATCTGGGGGTTCCAGTGAGTCCCAGCAGGCTTTATGTGGTAGATTGGAATCCTTTGAAAGAAAAAAACAGGAAAAATTTAGATGTGTGGATGGGGGGGACCATTTCTATTGCTGGAAGGACAACCCTGATCAATTCTAGTCTCACTAGTACCTTCATTTACCATATGTCAATGTATCTCCTGCCTAAAACTGTGATAAGCACACTGGACAGACAGAGGAGAACTTTCTTCTGGCAGGGAGGAAGTCAGAAGAGAAAATACCACCTGATAAAATGGGAGGTCATTTGCAAAAATAAATGCAAAGGAGGTCTGGGCATTAAGGACATAAAAAAAATGAATATCAGTCTCCTTTGTAAATGGTGGTGGAGATTGGAGAATGAAAAGGGTATTTGGCAAGATCTGGTGAAAGCTAAATATGTAAAGGGAGAATTGATTAATACAATTCATGGCAGGGTGGATGATTCACCTATTTGGAAAGACCTGCTGAAGGTTAGAGATATATACATGTCGGGAAGGAGAATAAATATTAGTAATGGTGAAAAAACTCTCTTCTGGAGTGATAGTTGGTTGGAAGTCAAGCCTTTGTGCTATTCATACCCAAACTTATTTGATCTGTGTCAAAACAAAATGATTACTGTGAAAGATTTTAGAGAAAGAGATGGAAAGCTGGATTTCAGAAGGTGGTTGCCTGAGGTGTTGCACAGTCAATGGGTAATACTGAAGGAGAGAGCGGTTAAATTTACCCTCACCAATGAGGAGGATTCTATTATCTGGAAATGGGGCAAACATAAATCTTTTTCTGTGAAATCAGTGTACAATCATCTAACAGAAAGTGAAGTGGGAGACTCTTATAAGAGGATTTGGAAAGCCAAACTCCCTTATAAGATAAAGATTTTTTTATGGACGGTGGAACAAAAAGCTATTCTTACTAAAGATAACATGGTAAAAAGGAAATGGGTGGGAAATCCCTCATGCCAATTCTGTAGTGACATTGAGACTACTGAACATCTGTTGTTCACCTGCCCTATGGCAAGAGTAGTTTGGGAGATTGTAGCTCTTAGCATAGGGGCAAATAACATTCCATCTTCAACAGAACAATACTGGGTGTGGATTAAAAGTTGGCTACCCGAGGGGAGCATTGTTTACACTTTTGGCCTTGCTGCCATAACTTGGGCCATTTGGAAAACAAGAAATAAAGCTTGTTTTGAAGGAAAACTGCCTAAACATCCTGCTGAAATCGTATACTATGCATGCTCCCTGATGTTGTTTTGGGCAGGTCTTTTCAAGGAGGACTACCAGGAGATGGTGAATGAAGGCATTGGTGTTCTGCTAACCATGGCGCGCAGAGTCCTGGAGAACCAGCGCAGGAATCAACAACTGCAGATTCAGGCACCTGGAGATGAGCAAGATCCAGTGGAGGAGGACTAATTTAGGATTGGTAGATAGTGAGTCGCTTCTGGTGGTGGTAGTCTCAGCATCTGTGTGAGTTGAGTTGATCCAGGTGTTTTGCTGTTGCTAGCAGGTTTTCTGTTCTGGTTCTGGTTGAATGGCTGTAGTACTCTGTCTCTCGTGAGGCCGATGGTGGTTGCTACTCTGACTCAGAGAAGTATACCAGCTATCATTCCCCCTGATGCTGTTAGATGCAGGTTCCGTTCTCCTTTCTGTTTCTGTTGCTGTCGTCTGTATCAGAATGATGGAATTTTCGTTTGAGAAATGGAAATGGGGTTGCCTCGCTTCAAAAAAAAAAACCATTTCTTGATTCATGGTAGTATAATTTATCAAAATCAGTATTTTTCTGCTAGAAGTCGCAGCCTAGAGAGTTGAATTTGTTGGAAAAGGTGATTACTCCTTTGTTAGGGTTACAAACAAGAAAACCTTTTTTTGATAAGAAAAACAGTAAAAAACTGTGTTCCAGATATGGCAATATGGTATCGCTCTAACTAATTTTTAATATGTTTTAAGATAATGAACTTAACATTTAGAACCTGTGTGCAAGATATGGTAATATGATATTGCTCAAACTAACTGTTAGTCTGTTTAGCACAATGGAACCTTGATTGATAGCGCATAACTGATACATCCAACATCAGGTTTCGTTGTCCTTTGCACTTTGAGAATAAGGCTTAAATTAGTTAGAATTGGTTGTACTGATCTGTAAAATGAGTTTCTTATATGTATTGTAAATCACAATCAGCTGCATCGCATATGAAGAAGTACACACATACTTTGTTACTGTATCATCTGCTCATGATATGTTATTTACTGAATTACTGCCACAAACCATTACAGAGAATGCTCCTAGCGGTATAATGGTAAATTAATAGGCTAGTAATAGATCAATTTGACATGTATCCAGGAAGGGAAGTGTCAGGGTTAGCAGGATATACTAATATAGAGAAGTCTGGAGAAGTCAGTTTAATTTGCATACTTTTTCCTTCAAGAGAGTGTTTGTTCCTAAATCCAACAGTCAGTCCTGTGTTCTTTGCAAAAGTGTCATCTTAATTAAATTTGATTGTATTAATTAGAGAAGTCTGGAGCAGTCAGTTTCGTGTTCTTTGCAGAAGTGTCATCTTAATTAAAATTTGAGTGTACTACTGAGTGGGTATCGTTCCATTAGGGGTACAGTTGTAAATATGTTGCTTATATGTATTCCATATCATAATCTGTTAAGGTCGTGATGTGCATATTCAATTTTGCATACACACCTTAGCGTCCAAACTCAAAAGAAGCACAAAGGGGATGTTTTCTTACTGCACCATCTTTCTCATGAATCCCCATTGAACAAACTAATGTTTCAGGCAGTTTGATCCTTCACCACACTACTCACACAACGATTCAGGCCTTCAGGGTTTATGCCAAGTGCTGACCTTGGTCCTCAGCCAAGTTGAATGAATGTGCGTCCTTAAACCACACCATCCATTTTTCTTTATTGTTAACTTTAGTCGAGATGAGCCAATGGGCGAACTTGAAGTTGTGTTTTAGACTTTTAGTATGTCATGGAGCTTATGTTGCTTCCAGCATTTGATTTCCTGCAACCAGACTGATCCCCATTATTATTGGGCAAAAACATATGCGAATCAGAGAAAAGGCCATGCATAGTGTCTTATCAAATTTTGAATAAAACAAGTAGTGACAATTCTCAGCTGGAAACTTGAAAAGAAAGACAGTTAAAAAAAACTGATAGAACCAAACAAACAAGGAATATTATCTGCTCTCATTGGTTATCTATGTTTTTTGGCTTTGCCCTGATTTTTTAGAGTTTAGACCTGTTCTATATATAGAGTTGGAACTGTAATCTTTTGTTTTACGAATCAATTTTATGTTTTAAGGTTCCAGGGATACATCAGTCACTGCCATTTTTTATCATTGAACAATATTATGTTTTGGTTTCCATGTATACGACTATCAATGTGATCTTTTGTATCATTGATATCAATTTTATGTTTTGGCATCTCCATAGATTATTCGGTCACTGTCCTTAGATTTTAGGTACTCGGAACTTGCTTGCACAATTAATTCCAACAAACTGAGCTGGTAAAAATCACCATCGACATGTTTGGAACAAATTTGTTTATGTGCACACTCCTAGTGTGTTGACAGTCCAAATGTTAGAAACCAGGAGTTTTCAGCATAAATCGTGGGACTAAAATTATTCCTCATCCTAGTTCAAACACTACCAATGAATTGTAGACAACTCAATATATTTTTATAAATGAAAGCAAATAATGAACTGGAGCATCTGAACAGTGGGTTGATTCGTCTTGTTTAGATGAATGACAAAGATAATCAGGAACAAATGATTTTTTTTTCATTTGTTTGTAGGAGGGATTGCATGACCTACGGCAGTTTGTAAAGGATATGGAACAACAGGCAATGGAAGGCCTAAAATAGTTAAAGGCAAAAGTGGATGACACTGAGAGGGATATCAAGTAATGGTTTCACAGTTTTTTTTATAAAGGAATTGATTCTAAATCTGTGCTTTTAGATGATTTGCTAATAGGGTTTCTCTGTTGTCTTGCTGGTGGAAAGCACCATTGGGAGGAGGTAACAAGGAGAGTTCAGACCCTGCACACGGTTTGGTACATCTCCTATGCTGTCTGGATTGGTGCTCCGTTGCTCATTTTGATTGGGCTCCATCGCACCTTTGCTTAACGCTGTTGGATTTCAGAAGAGGAGTCAGACATGTTACGAGATCCAGTCATGTAATGCGTTTGCTTATGTGTAAGCTATGTTGCGCGCAATGTACTGAAGAGGGTAGCTTAGCACTCTATTCGAGAGATTTATCACGTCCTCTTGTGATCTGAACTTTTATCTTGTGTGGTGGTTCTTACTGTCATTTGCAGTGAAACAAAGTTTACAATGAAAGGTGGTTCGAGTCTGAACTGATGCTTTAGCTCTCCACCGGTCAGTTATCTTGTTTGACGTTGGATTCCAGAAGAGGAGTCGACATCTTGTGATTCAACTTTTATCTTGTGCAATCGAGCTTATAGCTTCTCTGCCCTGCATGCTTTCCATTGTGATGAACGTTCAGGTATATCTGAGGCTTTGCCAAAACTATTAATCCCTTTGCGAGCGAACTTAGAGAAGTTTTTGACTAAAATCACATAGAGAGATTATGCAAATATTGTGCCATTTTCTAAACTAAAGCCTGAAAATCTGTTTACCACAGGAAACCCAATCAGGGACGCTTGAGTGGTAATGGGGATCGGGGGAAACAAAATGTGATGACCTTTCGCGGAGTGGGAGACTGGAATGGGAAATTGGATTCGCCGTGTTCTTCTCTTGGAAGCTACCAGAACCCCCTCCTAGGTCTGAAACTCTGAAAGGAAACCCCCTTTTATATGAGGCAATAACAACATCATTCAGAACCCAGTCAAAATCGCTGTGCACTGTCGAACTGTGAATGTGGCCACTGAGCCCAAATTTACCAAAGACGATGAGGAACAGTTGATTATCACATGTGCGAAGGAAAGATATATAGTTGGATTCAACATGAGCAAGCACATAACACACTGAATCAGAGATTATCAAACTATGATCACACACAGTTTGAGGATACGCATCTCACGTCTTAGCAGCTCCTGGATGAACATGACATGTCTGAAGGACAGATCCATTTGGATAGTCCCACATCAGTCATAAAAGTAGGGAGAGCACAGAATTATAATGTATAACCAAGACGCTCAATTCACAACTAAGTTTATCCATCCAATCCACTATTATTAAACTGACTTCATGGCTAATTGGAATACAAACGTGAAATATTAAATTAACCTATGCTCATCCAAATACATGTTCATAAGATCTCTGAATATAAGTGCGAATGACATAACTTCATGCTAGTGCAAAGTAAAGTTCATTAATCTCAAAACCACTTCTTCGCCTTGTCTTTCTTCAATTCGCTAACATCATTGATTATCGGCGCAAGTGACTCATCCATGACCTCAGTCATTTCCCTCATAATACCCCCTTTGGTGTCACTGACAATGTAAGCAAAATGAACATGATCACAGCACCAAAAGCTCCCAGAAGCACCACCACGATTTTCCAGGATGTTACAGATAATGCATTCTTGGTTGTCAAAATCTCTTTCCTGTGACACAGCCATTTAGTGTTACTGTGTTAGGAATGACGAAAACATTTACTAGTTATTACTGACACTCACAAAGGAATGACAATATTAGTATGAGGAATAGAAATATTAGTATTAGGAAGGGCGGCACTTACTGATAGCCAGCTTTTATGCCAGAGATATGATCCCTTAACATAGCCATGTCCTGTGACAGTACCCAGTGTGAAAGATGGTTCACTGTGAAATTTACTTGAATCTGCTGCGCCATGCTTCCCAGCAGACGCATCATGTGCCCAAGCTGGCTGGAGGTCAGCAGGGAAAGGCTCTCCACACGCTTCTGTACTATGTAGATAGTTTCTTCCAGCCTTGCTGCCCTTTCCTCGGCCATCTGAGCCCTCCGCTCTGCTGCCTCCGCACGCCTCTCAGCTGCCTCCGCACGCCTCTCGGCCAGCTCCACCTCCTTCTGAGAGAGCACCCAAGCCTTTTCCACAGATTGAAGTCTGCTCCCATACTCAGCAATGCGCTTCTCTGTTTCGATCAAGCGGTTGTTGATGTTGGCGTTGTCTGACATCCATCGGCCCTGAGAATGAAGAAGATACAAGTACAAAAGTTAGCTGTTAGAATATTAGGAACAAATGCCTCATGGTCAGCACTTTGGCAAAACAAGGCTGGCACCATATCCCTATCAGTCCTCTATGTCTCAACTCTCAACACTTCATAGCCTGAACAATGCTGCTGCACATTCTTCACTGTCCTTTCTTGGTTCTAAGTTCCTATATGTTACATACCAAGCTACTCTTCAACTGCAACCCAGCGAAGCAAAAGACGGATGAGTGGTGGATCAGCACAGGTTCAACAATGAACAGGACATAAAAGAAGGTACAAACAACATTTCCTTATGTTAATGTGCTAGACAAATCAGAATGCACGACCTCAAGTATCCACCAAGCAGTTCCATCCTTCCCTTCGAAATGTTTTAAATAGCGGGCTAAGCCATTTAGCACGAGACCTTAAAAAACAGCTAATAGCGGGCTAAATGGAGCTATAGCTGCACATAGCGGCTAAATTGCACATAGAAACAAATAGCTATAGCCTTCCCAATCAGCTATAGCGGGAGATAGCGGAGGCTTTAGCGGGCTATTTAGAATTGTCCTATTCAATACTGAACCTGTGCTGAACTGCTGACAAACCACTCATCCATCCATTTTGTGCACTCCAAGTTGCATTGAAGGGACGATTGATCTGTGGGCTATTAAGTGTGAATTTGAAGTTTTGAACAAAGGAAAAAGTTAATGCCTTTTTTTTTGCAATTTTAGCCTAAACTAAGGAGGGCATGGCATTATTATAAACTAATGAATCCCACATATTTTCAATAGAAGGCAAACAAGACTAAAGGAATAGTAAGAAGATGATGGTCAGCAGCATTGGGGTTTCTAGTTTTAGAGGATAGAGATTACAAGCAAGTAAACAATCAACAAATTCATCTCAACTAGCCAAACACAAAGTTCAACTCCACCGGCCTAAGCTAAGTTTCCAGTGAAAACAAGGGATAGCTCAGGTGTTTACTGATTGTGCAAAATTATTTGGTAGGAACATGGATACGTGTATCCCTCCCATTTGAATTGAAAAAGGCACAGGAACTATCCAACAACCCTCTCTAGCAAGCCAAAAGGTGCAAACTTTAGATTTTTTTTATTGCAGATTAACATTTCAGACATAATTCCAGATGGAAGAAGCAGGCACTACTACAGCAGGAGCATCACAGGCGGTTCGGTTGCCCACATCACAGCCGGTTTTCAAAAGTGGCGCTGATTAAGTGGCGCTGATAATCCGTTTTTCACAGTCGGTTTTCAACCGGCTGTGAAAATCTATTTCACAGTCGGTTTACCCCATGAACCGGCTGTGAAAATTAATTTCACAGTCGGTTTCGGCCCTCCAAAACCCGCTGCGTTCGGCGCTTTCACAGCCGGTTTTTTTCCAAAAAAAACCTGCTGTGAAAGTGCTTTTTCATAGCCGGTTTTTTCCCAACCAAAACCGGCTGTGAAAGGCCATTTTCACAGCCGGTTTTTTTACCAACCGCTCGGCTGTGATGCCCATTTTCACAACCGGTTTGAACCGGCTGTGATATGTTTTTCTGAATCAAAAAAATAATTACAATACCTCAATTTTCAGAGCACAATAATTCACAAATATATAACATATCCACCAGATCACCAGCACTGTACATCAAGTATATTACAAGTCCATACATCAAGTTCATTACATGAAGTATATTACAAATTTATTAAGACCAAACAAAGCTACTCTAAACTGCATTGAACATACATTTTGAATCAGTCATGATAAAACATTAAAGAAACAATTTTCCATCTATTCCCTGCTTGAGTCATCTTTTCATCGTTCTTAATGCTGCAAAGATAAGTACCATTACCAAAAGAAAGGCAGCATTGGGAGAAGACAGTTCAAAAGGCGATATATTAAATGAAATAGGAACAGGACAAATGGAAATTGACCATTTCTGATGTATTGGCATCAAGTAGGATGCTCCAGATGCAAACTAAATCAACAATAGTATATTGCCCATGCTAATGCTACGGGGTACATTAAGTAACTTTTCCAAATACACCAAGACTACTACTAGCATCTCTTACTCGGCTAGATTATCCCCGAAGATTACTTAGGCACAAATCACACCAAGACAGTACATGTACAGAAAACAAAGCTATCCTTGATACAAGCATCTGCCACTCCTATCCCTACATCTTTCAATCAAGTAAACTAAAGACCAATTGAATTGTCACCAGATCTGTATATGTTCAAAATAAAATATCTACTCGAGTCTAGAGAGATTTTTCATTTGATAGAGTTTCTGCCAATTGAATCATATTGTGTTCTTTACCTGACCAAGTGACGAGGTCTCAAACCACACTTGTGCCCAGAGCTATCAATTTGCTGACCTGAAATTAAATTAAATTAGTTATCATGCCATACTAATGCACTTCCTCCCAGGAAAAAAAATACAAAGCTTCCTTTGCCACCTTGGTACTGAGTTTATTCATTTCACAAACTAGGCTAGAACAAACTATTTTTCTGAGCATTACATACGAGATCCTTAATAGTTGGGACATGGTATATAGCACATGGTATAGCACATGGTGAGTTCAACTGGTGTAGTATTGTTTCACGCTATATCAAACAATCAAGTAGATAGGTAGAAATGAATGTGTACTTCTCATGGTTTGGGTGTATTAAATTAAAATAGATAAATGGTGCACAAAACAATAGCCATATATAGAACAAATTAAGACAAATTACAAGAAATGATCAATTGTAGATTGAGCAGCGAAAGTGGGATGAGGGGTCTCACCGGCAGAAGCTCAACTTCGTGGGTCATGGGGTTCGGGCGAAGAGAGCGCATTAGAGTTTCAAGCTCCATGGTAATTATGCAGCCTGACAAGGGAAAAGAAATACCTATGATTAGTATTAAAAAGCAGTATTTTCATCAAGGGCTTACAAAGTTAGATTCAAAGTCCAAAGAAAGTAACATAGCAGCTAAGGCTATTTCAGCTTATTGCTAGAAAATATATACTCTAAGCAAAATAAAATCCAGACTCAATCATGAGATATATATTCAGATTAGTAGAAAATAATAAAAAGAGCTATAAACAAATTAGGTCATGCATTTAGGTTACCCAACATGCAAAGAATATATGGCTAACTGATCATTCAAAAGAATGAGCAATTTGTTGAAGTGCAGAACAGAAAGGAACAAAAATGGCTGTTCTGAGCAATCTCTAAAGGAATTAAATACTAATAACACTCTAAAGGAACTAAATACTAACAATAGGGAACACGCAAGGCTATACTACAAACAGGGAACAGAAGAAAAATGTTGCACAAACAAAAGAAGCCACTAGAATATTGTTGCGCTCCAGCTTTAACTTAAAATAAACTAAGCCAGTGATAGAATATTAGATTCATCAATCATTTCTCTAGGATTTGCATCCCTCTGCAAGTAAAATGCATCCCTCAGCATATGAACAGAAGAAGCCATTAAAATATTGAGTGAAGTCAAGAACAGAACATGAAAATTCTTAGAATTATAACAGACTATGAAAATTCTTAAGGAAAGCGAGCAAGAAGACGCATCTCTGCCATCGTTTCTACAACATCCTCGGACGCCAATGTGTGCAAATGTGGGGGCCTTCTATTAGCACTAGCACCTCCTCGTAGAACTGAAATTTTCACCTGACGATATCAGAATTAATTTCATGCTGAGGTAACAGTATAACGCTGATATTTAGGTTCTCAGAACATTCAAATCATGAACTGCAAGGGCTCTACTAAATTCAAATCAGACCTGACAACGTATCTACAACCATCAAGAATAGCACTTCCCTGCATATGGCCGAAACCAATCATTATTTAGACCCAGCTAGAAGCCGCACTGCTGCCGTCGCAGATGCAGATCTGCACGCACACACGCGAGAGAAGATTAGCACTTAGCTGATGGTGGCGGTGAGAGATGAGATGGTAGATGAGCTCAGGGAGAACACAGGGCCCGTGTCGCTGGTTCTGGGTGCGCGGTGGCCGGACCTAGGCCTGCCAAGGCCGGATCTGGAGCCGGCAAACCCACCATGCACGGTCGGACCTCGGACGGGCCGTCTCGGCCTGGGATCCACACCACCGCAATGGCTCCGNACGAGCAGCACCAGCGCGCCGCCGCAATGGCTCCGAGGCAGGAGGCGTCGAGGTGGGGCATGGGGGGGAAGGGACCGGAGGGGAGGAGGCGCGCTGGGGCATGGGGGGCATGGAGGGGAGGAGGCGCTGGGGCAGCCGGCAGGAAGGAGCGGCGCGTGGGGATAGGAGCGGCGCGCGGAGGAGGAAGAGAGAGGGGGCTGCGGGAGGTGGTGGGAGGAGGATGAGCTAGGGTTTGAGTAGATTATATATCATGAGAACGCGATCACAGCCATTGGATCGGCGATGGACGGCCAAAAGTAATCGGCCTATTTGGGCCAGAACAGGCCTTCTATATTTAACATTTTTCCTTTTCTTTTTCATATTATTGCACCATAGTAAAGTGACACACAAAAATAATTGTATTATATGCATCAATATATTTTTATATGCAATAGACTACATATAAGTTGTCTTGTATAAGTTTCAATAATTTTCTAACTCATTTACTATTTTTTTAATGGTACAAAAGTATTAAATTCAAATGACATCAAAAATGATTTTAAATGATAAAGTTGTGAATACAAAAGATGTAGATATCATCGATATCTACAAGTGTTGTTTTGGTGATTTCCCCGTTCGAGTTAGATTGAACTATTTAAATTTGAATTTTCAAATTCAAATATTTTTTTGGGGTACTAAATGATGTCAAATGAAAAAGTCATGAGTACCAAAGATTCTTAACTCATCAAGATCTACAAAATTTATATAGGTCATTACTCCATTTGACAAAGTTTGAACAATCCAATTTTTGAATTTCAAAAAATGGTATCTAGATTCAAGTTTTTGGAACACTAAATGATGTCAAATAAAAAAGTCATGAATAGCAAAGATTCATAACTCGTCAAGATCTACAAACTTTATATAGGTCATTTTTCCATTTGAGAAATTGGTTACAACATGTCGTACAAATTTGACAAACCCAAATTTGACAATCCGTATGTTAGGGGTTTGTTAAATTTGTACCACATGTTGTAACCACTTTATCAAATGAAACAATGACCTATATAAAGTTTGTAGATCTTGATGAGTTATGAATCTTTGGTATCCATTGCTTTTTAATTTGACATCATTTAGTGTTCCAAAAACTTAAATCTAGATACCATTTTTTGTCAACAACAAACTTTATATAGGTCATTTTTACAGATCAAAAACTTGTCAACAACAAACTTGTAGAACTCTTTGAGACTTGAATACCTCATAATACTAGTTTCTTACAAGTCAAGTCAAACTTTGAGACTTGAATACCTCATAATATTTTTGAACTCGTATGAACCTCAAATTTGGACACAACCTTGTGTTGACCATATTATTAGAAAGTATGAACTTGTATTAACAATTGTTATGCAAAATACATGTTTTTCGATTCTCTACTTAAATGGAAGACGACAAGCCAAATGAAAAAGATCAAATAAATAGCAATTAACGTATATTAAAATACCATTAAATAAAAGACAGTGATTTAAGACGACAAGCCAACAGCTAGCACAGCCAAGTCAGTGGCTCAATGGTAAGATATGCTTTACCTGTAAGGGAGATCATGGGTTCGACTCCTCACCACCTCATTTTGCTACATTTTTTCCATTTTTGCTTTTTCACATTTCTGATTGTATTAAATAAAGTAACGCCCATATCAATCATAGTGGGAACATTTTTGCAATTCCCTTTTTGTGCTTGTAGCAACGTAGACATGTATGACCTCCTCCCCTAACAAATGGCATGCACGCTCGTTAAACAAACAAGGAAAACACAGTAGTACGTACTGTAAAATAGATCGCGATACTTGTCGTAAGTGGCTACATGTGGCAAGTAATCTTAACGGTAGCTGCATTCTGCAAAACAATTACATTCTTATGTAAAAAGAGACGGCACATTTGCTTGGTTCTCTCAGGGAGAGATGCAAAAAGCGGAATTAGCATCGTGACTGATCGATCAAGCACAGGAACATGCGTCACGCCATACCACTAACTTGCTACTGACAGTACTATAAAAGAAAAAAAATGCAGTGGCAAATAGCGGCAAAAGCGAAAGTAATAAAATGGAAAACGAGGCAGTAAAAAAAACCGAAGGCTTGCAGCAGTAACAAGTGTACAAGTATCAGCAGAACCAATTTTTTTCCACCATTTTTCAGAGCCGGTTGGAGAGCAAACCGGCTGTGAAAAGTACATGCAAATGTAAGTTTTTGTCAGGCTGAAAACCGGCTGTGAAAGGGGACTTTCACAGCCGGTTTTTTAGCCGAACCGGCTGTGAAAAGGTCTCGATTTTCACAGCCGGTTCGGCTAAAAAACCGGCTGTGAAAGTCCCCTTTCACAGCCGGTTTTTACTTTCCCAGCGATAGGCAAAACAAAACCGACTGTGATACCATTTTTTGCGCTATTTTTTAAAACCGGCTGTGAAAATGGTGACTTGAAAAATAGTTTCTGTAGTAGCGAGGCTTCTAGCTGCATCCTAGAGACAGTTTTATCCCAAGACTTTAGAAGGCTTCATTAACATTTTAGTACCTATTATGCAATAGATGCTAAAAAGCCAAAGGATCGAGCTAGCAGATGCATCACGACGACAGTACAAATCTAGGAGGGCTCCAAAATGCAAGCTTTAACTAAAAATCCATGTTTTCTACCAGACCACACAGGTGATTTTGCATAAACAATGGAACTACGACGCAAAGGTGTGGTTTTTCCTTCAGGCTTTAGAAGGTTTCACAGTAGATTGACATTAGGACATCATAATCTGTGATGAGAGCTAAAGATCGGCCTAGCAAGTAGCAACTGCATTATGGGGACAAATCAGATCCAAAAGAATCTTACTGAAAAAACGCAAGCTTTCGTTCTTCCACCGAATCGTACCAGTGATTTTGCAAGGAATCCATATACTGGCCGGATAAAGGTTCGGTTTTTCGTTAGCACATGGAGTCAGCGGTGGAAAGGAAGAAGAAGAAGACCCGGACCTGGACGCCGGGGACGCCGAAGCCAGAGCCACCCAGAGCACCGCCATGGGACGGCGACCTGCAGGTGCAGGCCTTGCCAGCGAGGAGGAGGTGGCCGCGGCCGCGAGCCGCCGCTCCGCCACCCAAACGCAGCAGGAAGCGCGACGCCATCGGGAGCTTTCTCTTGGTCAGGTCCTCCTTGGTCGCCGCTCGCCGACTCCCCCGCCGCCCTCTGCTCTCCGCCTGCGTGTGTGCCTGGCTGCCTGCCTTTTGCAAACCCACTACCCCTCGGCGCTCCGCCGTTGCCGTGCTTTTATAGCCACGCAGCTAGTGGCATCAGCTATGCTTTATTTTTTTTCCCCAAATAACATAGGCGTGGTTTTGTCTTAATCCCATGGTCTCACTATTGAGAATTTTTTTTCCATTGTTTGTGCAAGTTTTTCCTTTTATGCCACTATGGACAATTTAGTTTGTCATTTTAGCCACATTTTTCTTATATTTTTTGTTTCTCCTCTTGTCATAGTTATGGTCATCAATCACCTTTGGCTCCCCTTCGTTCATCACCACCACGATTGATTCCACTTACATAGGGCGTGTTTGGCAGAACTCTAGCTCATAGTTCTATGCAAAAGGTAGTGTTTATTGAATAAAATATAATATCTTAAACTTCTAATTTTAATCTAAAAGAATAAAAGATCTTCAATTAACCCACACAGTTTTAGCTCTATACCAAATGGGGCCATACTCTGCCTAAACTTCACTTCCTGTATTACCTTACCGCACCTTTTGCTAGCACCTGCCCATGCTTTTTTGTCACACCTGATTTTATAAAGAAAACCGAATGATTATCATATGTGCGCCAGGATCATGTTTACACACATATGAGACTTCATTAGTGATATAAAAGACAGTGCAAAACGTAAATAGAATTAAATATCATTATTACACTCACGTGAAGCGAATAACTAGCAGCGGAACTTCAACACTTCTCCACAGGCAGCTGACTGGGGGAACACGTACGCCTAGAAATCTCCAAAATACTTCACTAAAACCTTCTGTCTAAGCCTGAGCCGCAGATAAAGCAAGGTTGAGTACACTTATGGTTGGTACTCAGCAAGTGTAGAGCAAAAGCAGATGACATGCAAAGGCTTAACAAGGAATAAGCTAGCTATTTAATTTAGCTTAAGCACTTTAGTTGGTCATATTTTAATGAGCAGCATAATTACTAAGGTATAAGTATATACCAACCCAATTAAGCATAAATATATACCATAAACCATAACCATACCCAATGCATGAATGATCCAGTTTAATTCATCTTCAAGTTCAAATTATCATGCGAGCGTCCAGGCTGCTCTTGACCGTGAGCACGACTGATATATCAGTTTTTAACACTCTGCAGAGGTTGTACACTTTCACCACAAGTCGTGATTCCCATTGCCAAAGGCATGTACTCCCCTCACACCACGTGAACAAAGTACTGGGTTTCACAGCAAGGCCTTTCCAAAGAATCTCTCAATGTGTGTGTGCTCCCTTACCATACAGGTCTCTAAAAGGAAAACCTTCCTCTCCCGCGCCTCTGCACACAAACCTTGCCGGTAGCAACCAGCCCCATCCAAAACAAGCAGTGCCTCCACACAACATTGAGATCCTCTAGTTACTTAGCCAAGACCATAGCCCATTAGTCCTTGTGGTTGTACTGTTTTCCTGGGTGGTCACTCCATGTTCCAATTAACACAAGTGGTCTTATTATCAAAATGCATAGGAACATGAATAAATGATGGCACAAATTCATTATCTTGGATCTTAGTGTAAACCATTCCCAAGTTTAAAGCAACTAAGCATCAACTACCCAACATTGAAATATAAACCCAGGGTTTGACAAGGTATGATAAATGAAACTAGTCAATCCTTAACATAGGACCAATCATATTAAAAGCATGCAAGCATAGCATAACTATTAAATGTGAGCATGTCATTTGGTTATTAGGACCGAAGAATATGATCAAGAATACACATGCCTTAAATCCAGATAATAAAGAGTACTGCTAAAATCTCCAGAATCTTGCTCCTCGAATTCCACGAACAACCTTGAACACCACAATTGTTGCACCGTCTAAACGCATCACAGGGGCACATACAAAAAAACAATGCAACCAACATGATGCAACAATACACTTTTTGTGACTATAATTATTTGAATTGATATTAAAATTGATAAGATCCTAGATAATTCCAATTAAATCCTTGAAATTTATTTATGCCTTAAATAAATCCTAGACAATTCAGAAAATGTTTCTAAAATTTCTTGTGATGAAAATTAGGGTGTTACATTTTTTTAGATGGATGGAGTAACATGGGCATAGCTCCCCGAGTTCCTAGTGGATTGATCCGTCTATGGGTTCATTAGGGACGGCTTGGCAAAACTATTGATGGTGCATTGGTGCTAAACATACTAGATACTAGTTGGTCAAGTGAGAGAGATCCAAATGCGGAGAAGATGGAAAAAAGATAATGTTGTAGAGCCAAAAGAGATATTGAGCACATAAATTTGGTGACATGGCAAAATATAAAATCTAGTGATATTTGGTAGCATTTCATGAAAAAAAACTAGAATAAAATAATAGATAATAAGTACCACTAAGTTTTGTTGGACTTGTCTACGTGGCACTGTGGTTGTCTGGACAAAGGTTAGCACCCAGTCAACCAGTCTGGTTTATAAGGCGTGCACACATATTAAGATTCACACTTGACCAATAATTTGGTCAATAACTTTTAACTATTATAATATAATTTTGATATGGATAGATTCGTGAGTACTATCCGATAATCATAAATTTATAATCATATAAAGTATAACATAAAATAAATAAATAAATGGTCAAAGTTTAATTTGGAAAATCGTGCCATATAGAACTACGTCTTATAAATTGGACCGGAATGAGGAACTACAACATATGAGTTGGACCAGGGGGCTTTGGCTTATGACAACGGTTGAAGAGATGGTCGCCTTCGTCAAGCTGTGGTACCAGGTATGTGATGTCTCCTTGTCTGACCGACCGGATACCATCGCCTGGTGTTGGACGGCAGATGGAGAGTACTCTTGTGAGTCGGCATACAAGGCACAATTTGCGGGATCGTACCGCTCTTTTAATTGCACGGTCATCTGGAAAGCGCAAACTGAGGGGAAACACAAATTCTTCGCCTTGTTGTTGATTCAATCCAGGCTGCTGACAGCCGACCGAATGCAAGCAAGGAATTGGCCATGTAACCCAACATGCCAACTGTGTGATCAAGCCCCAGAGACAGCACTCCATCTATGCCTACACTGTCCTTTTGCAAGAGAAGTATGGGAGAAAGTTAGAGCTTGGACCTCAGATTTGATTACGATCCCCGACCTGGAAATGGAGATCAATGCCTAGTGGACAAACTCGCCACAGGGATTGCCAAGAAATCATCGCAGACTGTGATGTACACATCATGGAATATTTGGAAGGAAAAAAATCGATGGATTTTTGAGCAGAGAAAAACGTCGACACAGCGGTGTTTAGCCTGATCAAGGAGGAAATGGCACTGCATGCAAGAACATGCGGAACCCCCGTGGTTTTTTAGTTTCTATGTTATCTTTCCTGTTTAGTGAGCCTAAGAGTATCTTTATTTATGTAATCGCAACCTTATGTAAGAACTGCATGCTTCTTTCTCTTAAATGACATAGCAGTGCTCCTGCTCTCTTTTCCAAAAAAAAAAATTGGACCGGAGGGAGTACTTCCTCCGTCCCAAAAATAAGTGTTCTTTTAGCATTCAAATTTTATCTCACAAAGAATGTTTATTTAGCTTGTAGTAAGGACCATCTAATTAAATCAACCCAAACACTAAGAAGAAACATGGAGAATCGCATGGAGCCAATCGAATGTTTGATTAATGCTATTTTTCTTATTCCAATACATGTGTATTTATTGACAGCGTAGTTTTCAATCACGACTACCATGAGTGATTAGGGGCAACATGATCATTTTTTATGATAATTAATTTGTCTAAAAATTTCTAAATGGACACTTATTTTGGCACGAAGGGAGTAATACTTAGGTATGCGTGCACAACAATATACCACGATCAATCAATCAAGTTGCAAAACACTAGACAAAAATATTACATCGCACAAGGAAAGTAACAATAATGCATCATAGAATGCATGCAACATATGTGTGTAAATCGATGCAACATCAATAGTGCAAACTCTTTCGGATCCACGCAACATGTACTCAGTTTCATGACGATCTTGTTCTCCGACAAAGCTTAGCACTTCAGCATTTATCCCAAAATTCTAGCTCTAAAAAATCTGCTCACTTGGGATAGATGCTGCACCATTTAAAATCTATTCTCTCAAATATGTATATACGTTCACAGTTGTTGGATTATTCAATATATTGCATTGAGCCCCTTGAAAGTGCATCTAGGTCCCCTAGTGGGTTTTGGTGATAATGAAATTAACAGTTAAGGAACTAATGATTTTTTATTGAGAAAAGTGCAGGGATAAAATGAAAGAAAATTCAATTGAAAAAGGAAGTGCCCCATATTGACAAAGCGCAGTGTTGAAGCAAAATTGAAGGATTTATATTGATTTTAATTTTGAAATTGAGTATAGAAAACACCGTACTATCAAGGGAGACGTACCCGATGATCGAGGAGGTCTTAAAGTGCTTATTGAGATGGATAAAAACCTGTGAGAGAAAACATTCCAAGCCCAGCCAAAACCCTATTCTCACTAATATGGTCATTGTCAGAAGTTTCGACGCGGGCCTTTTCAGCACCGAGGACTTAGCCATTTTCTCACCCATAGCAGTGCAGTCAGAAGTTCCGATAAGCGTCGGATCTCTCTGGAGAGTTCCGACGAGGGGCAATTAGGTTGGAATATTTATTATCCTTGGAAGTTTTGGAAGTTCCAATAAACCCCAGAACAGCCAGCAACGGTCATAATTTGGGGGTGGGGTATTTATACCCCTTCACCCCTCCTTCACTTGCTGCCGTTCCAAACCCGAGAAGAACACCTCACAAGCTCTCCAAGCCTCTCCCACTTCCTCTTGAGCCAATCCTTGAGTGATTCCACTAAGGGGTGTGAGGGGAACTCGATTTGAGGTGTGTGATTCAAGCTTTGGGTGCAAGAACCCTAATCCCCATCTCAAGAGCACTTGAAGCTTCTTTGGTCATCGATTCGCGTTTGTTACTCTTGGAGCTTTACTTCTAGACGGTTAGGCGTTGCCGATGAGCACTCGACTCCATGTGATTGTGTCCCGGATGTTTGTATCACCCTCCTCTTGGTGAGGAACATAGTAAGTAACTCAATCCTCCTTTGTGGTTGATTAAGAGAGGGAAGAGTTAGTGAATAACCCGTTTCTTCATGAGCACCTCAACGAAGACGTAGCTTCCTTTGGACTAGAGCCAACAAGACCTGGTTCTTGCACATACATCTGCGCCTGCGCCTTAAAGGATTGGTGCGAGAACCTGGGGCCATCGTGTAGAACGGCAGGGCCCGTCTCAACAAAGGCGCATCCATGGCCCCCTAGCTATTTCCCCATGCAAACAACTGTGGGAGCCTGGAAGACGTGCCGAAGGACGGCCTCGCCAGCTTTGACAGCCACCATGGCGTGGTGGTGGAGCGGTAGGGTCCGGGCGCTGGGAGGCCACGGAGCCCTAGAAGCGATCAGCGCAAGTGAAGTATCCTGGGCGACAAGGAGGGAGGATAAGGGTTATGTGGATTTGGGACATGGTGGTGGGTTTTATGATGCATAGAAAAAGGCGGCAATGGATGGGGAGCCAGGGAGGAGGCATTGGCGGCGACCATAGGTCGGCGGCGAAGGGAGGAGCAATAATAGAGGGTGTCAGCACTTGGCAGATTGATACTGAGCATTGGCAATCAGAATCAATTCATTTATATAGTTAAAAAATTGTTCAATTTATTGGTTTTGTAAAAGAATTTGACATTAGTGAACTGTAAAACCAAAATAAAAATACTAGCTTTTATGGCATTGGCTTGGACACGTTGAGGAGTATGGGACACGTGGGCAGAAAATGGGTTCAGGAGGTAGAGGAACATCGAATCCATCCATTCTGTTGGTCATCTCGTTGCTAGCAACCATGTGGCGGCTAGATTTCCGACGACAGTGGCGCTAGGGTTGGGGGGGGGACAGGAAGCATCAAGGGAGATAGAGGTTGCACGGGATGGGCTAGGCCACAGGAAAGAAACTAAGAGGTAAGTTGTGTAAACTAGTGTTCCTGGAGTACCTCTTGAGGAGCTCCACAAAAAAAACGTGGAGTTGGCCACTAGATTCGAGTTTTTCACGGAGCTGCAAAACGTTGAGTTGGTGGTATTTGGCTTGGAATTGTTAGAGCAGGGCTGCAAACATGGAGCGGAGTAGATCCAAACAGAACCTTAGTTTTTTCTTATTAAAAAATTTTACACAGTTCGGCAAACTCCTAATACATAGCATGGGAACGTCTAGCGTATATCACAATAGGGGATGAAATAAAGTCCGCTCGAATTAGGTTCCTTTGTACCCCCAAAGTATTGTAACTCCATATGTAGCGTCTAAGAGATTCAATGCGATACATTGAATATTGCACACAAATATATTCTCCTATATATCACGAGTTTATATTCTAATCCTAGGCCACAAACCCTAACCGGCGTTTGCTTCTGCCCAACGCCTGGGGGAGATCTATCTCCATGATCTCCACTCGGGGCTGTGCGCCCGTACTTAAAGTTCTCCACTAAGCCCCTCAATTCCATATGTATCATCCGAGAGACTCAACGCAAAAACAAGTTAAACATAATGCTAATTTAGAAAATCAAACACTCAAGTATTCTCATGACTTGGAGGTTGCATATGTACCACAAAATAGCCATGCGATAGATTGATGGTTAGGAATTAGGATCATCGATATTTAATATGAGCCACATAGACACTAAACAAAGTAAAACGAGCTATGCATTACTAGTGAAGTGTTTTCTTCCGATGTCAACAAAACCAACGGTTTAGTTTGCGGTGTTCAGTAAGGGTAACTAGATGCTAGCAACTAGCAAGTAGCTACATTATGTTGTGGCGGGTGACTAATGTGGACGAGGGCAAGAGGTGACGTTGCATAGTAAGGTGGAGACATGAAGTAGGAAGGAAGGTGACTCCTGAATTGGAGATGTGTTCAACTAATGATTGGTCAGTTAACAAATAGCTAAAAACTTATTTTTCTTAAAAATGGAACATCACCAGAAACTAACACAAACACCAAATAACCTTAAAACTTCAAAACAAACTCAGGGTAGATTCAGTAAGTGTTTTTAGTTATTTTTTGGAACCTAGCGGTGTGACCAAATCGAGTGAGGGGGGTAAAGGAAAAGGCGGGAAAACACTTAGAGAGGAAGGCGGGAAAACACCTAGAAGCGAACCAGCCGGACATATGGCACACAAGCCCATGTAGCTGGTCGGCCCGACCCACGGTAGCAGTTCTAGCAGGAGGCCCATACGGATTCCGCTAGAAATTCAGAGAGCATCTCGGTTCGGGTCCGTGAGCTCTCTCGTGTCTCCTCCCCGTCCCTGGCTCCCTGCTCCTTAAATATAGAAGGACCAGAGGGGGGCCAAAAGCAAAACACAGGACAGCGAGGGAGAGCACCGGAGCAAAGGGAACGGAGGGAGCAATACCTAGCGGCTAGCGCACGCCTCCTTGGCTCCTGCGACGCGCGCGTCCTCCCCCCGACCGGATCCCAATCCGGTCTGTCGGCATCATGGCTCTGCGCCATGTGGTCACCAGGGTGGGCCTCCCGGCTCTCCGGCGGTCGTCGGCACCCCGTTTTTCGCCGGCGGCGGGCTCTCGACCCATTTCCTACCGCTCCTATCAGGTGCGTGCGCCCCCCTCCCCGTCTTCACCCAATCAATCGATCGATTGAACAGTTAACTTGCGCGGTTAGTTTATGCTAGGCCGATTCCCCCAGCTCGTGACTTGAAATAAAAGGAAAATCTAAAATTTGGTTCTCCAGTTGTTAAAAGTTGTTCCCCAAAATTATACAATCCACGAACCTAGTAATGTGGCTATAGCTTCTAAGGGGACAATAGGCACTAAAATACTGCAAAGTTTGCAAATTTTATGAAAAAAACATCCCATACACTGCGGAAAATGTTGGGTTTCGTGGCCATTTGTAGATGTGTCCGATTGTTTTTCCATGTTACATTTATAGAGATTTGTGGTGTATTTGTCTGGAGGAACATACGCATTATAGTGCTTATTATTTCGCGATTCACAAGCCAGCACTGTACCTGACAGTTTGTGAATAGACAACTAGCCAAAGACAAGGGAAAGATTGCAAATTTATGGAAACAACATCCAGGGTAAGGCCGATTGTTGAGGCTTGGGGCCACTTGCTCCGATGTTTGGCAGTGTTGAGGCAAATATTCGTTGCCTGGATGATAGGAAAAATGAAGGGAAGACATAGGATGGAATGGTGCATTGGAATAGTGCTTGAAATTTTCCTTTGCCTGCTTTGAGGAAAACTGTAGGAAATTTAGGACGCATAGGATCGAGTTGAAGCACTATGATCATTAGTTCCCATGACATTGCTAGCCCACCATCCAAGAATAATCCAGGGCAATGAAAGCTAATGTAATCAACACTCATATTGAATTTTCCTTACCATTCCCGCAACTCATCCAAAGGGCTGACTATACAGCTTTCCTATGTTTTCGAATAGTCTTTTTTTTAAGAAAAAGGAAGCATCTTCCCGCCTCTGCGTTCTCGCACATAGCTTTCCTATGTTTTCGAATAGTCTGTTTCCCATATGCATTCTTATTCTGTTCCTGTGTTTTTTTTTTAAAATCCTGTGTTCCAAAGGGGGCATAAAGTTTAGGAAGCCAAGTTACCATGGTTGCGCAGTATCCATCCGCTGATCAGGAGTCATTTGATGCAGAAAAAATAAGACAACATGACTCTGCAAATATTTTCATGGTTCTTTAAATAATGCACGAGGAATTTGTAGATCATTGTTGCACAATATTGATGCATTAATCTAAGTTACATGATTACGACAAACAATCCCATGGTAGGGCAGCACGTATCGCTTGGAGTGTAAGTTCAATTATTTATGAAAGCGCAGGATACAAGGGGTAGACAGTTCTATGTGTCCATTGGTAACCGATTGCAGCTATATCTAGCATACATAATGACAGAAGTTCGAAACAAACTGGATGAATGCTTTCAATGCTGCAGAAGCCCCTCAATGTGGGGACTTGATTTAGTTACAATGATAGCATTTTTCAGCTGATTAGATAGTTTTCTCTTGGGGTTGGACATTCTAATGTATCTCTTGGGGTTGGATATTCTAATGTATATGTTCTGTCATAACAGCATCCAATGATTTGTTTTGTTGCTGGGGCATCAAGAAACATAACTTGGCTCCAATTGACTGTCCTGTAGTCGCCTACAGAGAGTTTGGACACAAATGAAGAAGGGAGCACAGACTAGGGTTTCCAAACCTTGCCGATACGGTGCCTCATGACTAGTTTCATTCAACTTGATTTCAAAGTTTAGGATGCAGCTTGGGTGGACACTGTTTGAAAAATTTTGACCACCTAGTTGCCTAGTGCATAGCACTTTATAAAATCCTGCTACTAGGAAATTGATTACTAGTATGAATCACTAGCTTGTTATTTCAACATTATTATTTCTTTGTTAAATTGCAGGGTAAAGGACCAACCGACATATTGCAGGATATTGGAGCTATGATGAGGCGATCAGAATATTTAAGTGAAGAAGATCGCAGGCTGTTGCAGATGTTAGAGGAAAAACGGAATAAAGAGATACAGCTGTGCAGGGAAGAGTGGGACAGTTTTGAAAAACTTGTGAGGTATTCCTCAAGATACTGCAGCTTATAATTTTTCATACTCTTTTAATTTCTACCAGACTTAATGTGTGATTTCTTGTTTTTCCATGTTATTGTTCCAAAGGCGGGATTTGCAGGACTTAGCAGGATTCACCAAAAAAATGGTGAAGATTGGAGATGTGATTGCTGCTGTTGGTCTTGGAGCATTCGCTTTGGCTGTTGGTGCGAGATGTTTGCTGTAATCAGTAATGCCCTTAGTTGGCAAATAAGCATCATACTGTAGATTGAAATGGTCAACAAGACTGAAGTTTGAATGTTTGATCCTTGTTTCTGTTGTAATTTACTCGTAAAATCCTTTTAAGTTTGTGAGATGTGATCATCTTCATGTGATGATATAATGTTCATAAGCTTCTGTTGTTCCCAGTTAAACTAGAGGAAATGTTGGTCGAGCATCTGATTCTCAGTGAGTTTTGAGCATAATTTTCCTTTGCAGTTACAGAGCCCTTAATACGACTCTAGTGTAATATTATACTACTAATTTGGAGTACTCTTTGCTACTTGTACCTAGTTCCTTTATTGAATTTTTTAAAAGGGTTTCATTATTGATCTTTGGTTAACACAGCTTAACTCTATTAACATTTCCTGATTCTTTTCTTCCAAGTTCTTGTGTGGCGTCTGTCACTGTTGTAGGCGGACTTTGTGTTCAGACTTCAGAACCTAGGGGCCGAGGGTGAACACTTCTAATTTTTCTAACTAATTTCAATTGTTTGGTTATTATGTTGAGTCTCCAGACGATGCTCCCAAATTACTTACAAGTCCTAAACTAGCACAATTGGCAAAGCTCAAAGCTCATATGGTGGTGTGGCTTATGCATGCTCTCTGTGTCAGTTCCATACATTGGTCGCTCGGAGTTTCGTCACGGCTGGGATTTGCAATGGGACAAGGGCTGGA
This sequence comes from Alloteropsis semialata, assembly GCA_004135705.1. NCBI lineage: Eukaryota > Viridiplantae > Streptophyta > Magnoliopsida > Poales > Poaceae > Alloteropsis > Alloteropsis semialata. The sequence goes on along the minus strand of CM014271.1, from coordinate 82,041,662 downwards.
ACGCGGAGAAAACCCAGCCGTACACAGTTGGGATTTGTTTGACGCCGGGTCTAGCAGCGGGACTGGGAATCAGAATGGGAAATAGAGCGCGGCGTTTTCTCCCCTTCGGCAATTGGCATCACAGAAGAAAAAAAAAAGAAAACCACCCCCAATCTCGGCTCCTCCGCACCAAGGAAGCGAAGCAAAGACCATGGCCGCCGCCGCCTGTCTGCTGCACCGCCTCCGAGCAGTGCCTCCGCCTCTGGCGCTGAGGCCGCTCTCCTCCGCCGCCCCCGCCTCCTCCCAGGTAAGGACAAAAGCTTGATTTCGTAGCTCAAACCCCACAATCCTCGAGGTGGTCGCTTAAAATCGTTTTGTTTCAGGTCGCCGCCACCGCCGCCGCCGCCGGTGGCCTCCCTGGTGCGCCCCGAGCGGGTCTAGGTCTCACCGCGCACGCCGCCGTTCCTGCTCCGCAGCTACACAAGCAGGGTAAAAACTTGGGCTTTGATTGCGGTTCCAGCTTTTTATGTGTCTGAGCTCGCTTAACCAAGTCGCCAATTTCAGACATCTGATGACCCCGGCGCTACAGGCTCCTCGAAGACGTGCGGCTTCCGTTCCCTTCTGGTATGTTTTACTAAAAAATGGCGCCTTTTTTTATTTATTCTTGTGCTCAATTTCCTCAAGGCCTGCTAGTGTGAATCAGGGATTGTCCGTCGTCTGACCACCAGAGGCCACCAAATTAATAATCTGCTCAAACGTACAGATCCCTTTGAGCGGTTTGCACCAATTATGTGACATGCCATGAGGACATTGCCATTTAGAACATATTTTATTGCTATCTTGGTTCACACTGATTCAGGCCTTTAGGACTATGCCAAACGTTTTACCTTATTATAATCCTTATGCCAAATACTAATTTTGTTGCCCTAGCAGTGAAATGTTGAGCGCATCCTTTCCTCTGAAGACCACCCTTGCATTGTTTTTTTGACTCGTTAGCTTCTCCCAGTTACATGTTGGAACATCCATTTCCCTGATCACATTATGCATTTATGCTAAACAAGTAATGAGATGGTATTCAGTTTGGTATGCACTATCTGTTAACTATTGGTTACATAAAATTTGTTGTCAGACTGACTCTATCCCTAGAGACTATAGTCTAGCCACCTTCATTTTGTGCATACGTCTTGCTATCAGCAGCATGTTTGGAAACAAAAACTTTTTTTTTTGAAAAAGTTGAAGGATATATGCATAGAAAGTGATGATATCTGCTTGTTTTGATTTGCAGGAGAGAGCGAACGGGCTGAAGAAAGACAACACTATGCTCCAACAGATCATCAATGAGCAAATGAAGTTGAAGGCAGAATTGGATGCTTTTGACAATGAGATGAGGTAAGGACAATGCAGCTTTATTTTAATTTATATCTTAAATCTGTTTCTACTAAAGCAATATATCTTCCCTGTCCCTTTTGGAAGGCATGACCTGAAGGACTTGGCAAAGGTGGTTGATACCTTCAGGAAGGTCGGGAACATCACCTGTGTCGTCATCCTAGGCGTTCCATTGCTTCTGGTGTTGGGGCATCATGTCTTGGCCTGATTTTGTTGAGCATCAACAAATGATCGGCGGACATCAGTTGTGTTTGGAATACCAGAGCTATGCTGAATGACAGATTCAAAAACCTTGGATTTAACATTGCCGTGTTAATTAAGATATTTGTACTCTATTTTATCATATGAACATTAATCTTCTTTGTGGATGGTGCCATTATGATGACTTTGTGGAGTGTTTGACTTGAGGAATGGCATGGTGATGGATCATGCGAACCTAAACAACCTCCTAGGTTTTAGGAATGGAATGGATTAATCAATCACCATCTCATCCCACCTAACCAATTGATAGCATGGTGAAGAATGATATGATTCCACAATTTTATGGGACGATGACCCTTGATCATTTCTATCAAGCTTTATGCACAACACACAATACTGTCTTTTGTAGCCCATGTAGTTTATTTATTAGTTCGCTGTGCTTGCAAGTTGCAGTTGACCTCTGTTAATACTACACTGCTATTCTTGTCCTAGTTCAAACATGCAGCTGAGGCAGGATCTGTTTATGTATGTGGAGTGATCCGACTTTAATTGCTGTGTAAAAGGAACCAAGTAGACCGATCCAACTTTATGCATCCCCAATCAATAGTAAGCATGCAACTACTATAAACTAAGCAACCGGGTTTGCTCATACATTGATTTAAAACTATTTCCTCATTTGTGATTTGGAACAAGATGCAAAGCCGCACAGGTACTTCGCTGACCATTCAGAATCCCATAAATTACTGACACGATAAAATAAACTTGCAGGTAGGGTACCATAACTTATGCTTGTAAGACAGTATTCAACCACAGATAAGGCATTCAGACAAGCCCTTTTAACCCAGAAGTTCACAACAGAGACAACTATTACTACAACTCATCAGTAGACAAAAGCGGGAGCTGTGTTGTTAGCCTATCATCACTCTCACTCTCCCCATCACCACCACCCTCTCGGTTTGGTGCTCTTCAGCTTCTGCAGCTCCTCAAGTATTGGACCAAGCTTTTCATTGATCATCTTTGTCGTCTCAGACAGTAGCTCTTGCTTGATGTTGCTAACCACGTACGGCAGGTAGAACACCGTAATGGACCCAAAACCACTAAGCAAGGCGAGGATGATCCTCCACGATGTGGCAGATACAGCATTCTTGGCGTCCAGGACAGCATTCCTGTGACACAACAAAACAGCGAGTCAGAACGTAGCATTACGAACACTTATGATACAGGACGGTTCACACATCATACCTGTACTCTGTCTTCAGGGCAGAAATGCTCTCTCTCTGTCGAGCGACCTCACTAGCAAGACTCCAATGAAGATGCAGCATGACAAAGAAGTTCATGTGACAATCCTCCTCCATCCTGCTGATTCTCTTCAAGGCCGCAGACAAGTTGTACTCCAGCCTCTCCATTCTTGATTCACGGGCCTGGACATACATTAGCAGCATCTCGACATGCTTCTCAGCCATGACAGAGCGCTTCTCAGCAAGTTCTGCACGGATCTCGGCCGCCTCGGCACGCCTCTCAGCCTCCTCCGCACGCCTCTCCAGCAGCTCCAACCTCTGATCAGACCGAACCCCTGACAGCTCAAGTGCTTTGATCCTTGCCCCCAAATCCTTCAGGGTGGGCATGGCAGTATCCGATGCATACCGAAATGTCACACCCGGTTTTAAAACAAAACCAAGTGCTACCTATATGTATGCCAGGATCAAATTTCATACATATAGTGACATCATAAGTGAATAACAGTAACAGTATCACGTAAAAGAATACAAGAGACTTACAATCTATCAGAGACACAGCAGATCCTGGAAACCAAGGCTCCAAAACTTCACAGGCAATCGACTGGGGGTTGCGTAGGCCTAGCATCATCTTCAACATCTTCACATTAACTTTCTGAGCAGCAGTAAGCAAGGATGAGTACACTTATGGTTGGTACTCAGCAAGGCCACAAGAAATAACCAGAATATGATTTATTATCAACTTCAAATAAATTAATCATGAGAGGGTCCAGGCCGCTCTTGACCGTGAGCACGGCTGTTATAACAGTTTTTAACACTCTGCAGAGTTTGTACACTTTCCCCACAAGAAGCGTAGACCCAACCACGCTGTGCTGATCAGGCACGTATCACACTACCTTTGGTGTGATTGCATAGGGACGCTACGAGGCCTTTACAAAGATCCCTCAATTCATAGCAACCCGCTAAGGTTTCAAGCCATAGCAGAGCATAACCTTTTCTAATCGCCGAGTTTCTTACCAAAGCATACTCCCAAGAGATCCGGCTATACCCCATCCATGCTTCCCCTCTTGCCCTTTCGGTAAGGCCACTATAAATTAAGGTTTCTAATTAATTAGCCAAGACCAGAGCCCATTAGCGCTTGTGGTTGCACTGTTTTCCTGGGTGGTCACTCCATGTTCCAATTAGAATCATCATTATATTTAATAAAGCATAGATAGAAGGATGGTTAGGGACACTTGCCTTTCCGCAATAAAAATACCACATACTGCTCAGAGTCTTCAAACTCTTCTTGTTGAAACTCTTTTCTTCAAAGCACCTGAATTGCGTTCCTTCTACTCGCAGCAACATCGGCACAAGCACACACTAACAAAGAGACAACAAGCACAACTAAGAACAATACACCAAACAAACAGAAAAACAATAAAAGAACGCACAAAAAGGCGGGGCTTGATGCTAAGGTCACGAGGGCTCAAGAAACGACGATAGCGACGATAAAGACGAAAAGACAACTATCGTAACATTTATGTTATGAGAGCACAAGAGACTATACGCTTGGTTTATTTTAGTTTAATAAAACAATGTAAAGGATATTTCAAAAAATACCCTAAATTAGAATTATGTCATATTAGAGTTTATTTTACAAAACCGAGATAAAACTAAGTCAATTTTTATACATCTAAATGTTCATGTATGAATTAGTCCAATTAAACACTTAAATAGAAATAAAACATGTGTGAACATCTAAACGTATAACTTCATGATTCGTGTTCGACTAATCACATTATTATTGAAAAGACATTGGCTTTGAGTATTAACCATATTAACAATAATTATGAAAACCGATGTTTAACTCTAAATAGCTTTTAATTAGATACATAGCAATTAATCAAATTAACTTGCCGAGATATAACCTAATTAACTTTTAATTAGAAAACTAGTGAATAAGTATTTAATCATATTAACATTTTAGTAGAAACTAAAAACAACAAAAGAAGATTATCGTTGTTGCTAACGCATAACTTGATCGATATGAAACTAACGCAACATAAACGACTCGAAACGGAGCTAAAACGAACGACGGTAAAGGCATAGGGGTAGAACGACAAGGTTTGATCAAGACATACGTAGCGTGCAGGTAGCAGATAGTGCTCGTATATCCATGAAAGGCTCTGCATGGCTGATCGATGAAGGATAGATTGTGAATAAATTTGATAACGTGAAGGGAAAACTGAATTATAATGTTCGTGACATAAGCATGACATTACTGGAGTTCTGCATGTCGTCAAATATGTTGGGCAAAGGATCATACGGTAGGGAGGAAAATTAGAATTTAGTTTGTCTCTTAATTAGCCTTATCTGACTACGAAGGACACGAGGAACAATTAACATGCTACTTGCAGATTAATGTATTACTTTAATGGCTCTCACTTATGCAATAATGCAACGGTATAGAATAATTAAATGCTACACCATTGTCAAAACATAATGTTAACCATTAAATAATACAACTAATCTGTAGTGGTCAACATATTATTTCTCGTATAGGCTACTAAGAAGTAACAGATGATCAAAGGCTAAAGGAAAAGATTGACATATCAACATATGACCTTTACAGGTTTATACACTATTTAGTAATACAAACTTAAGTTGTAGTGCAATGACATTGATACAAGACAGTAATCAAGATCCTGGGTATCATTGCACCAACATAAATTGAATTACTAAATAGATGCTAATTCGCAAAGGTTTAATTGTTAACTGCCAATACTGGGTTTGGATCACAAGGATATGTAGACAAAGTTTAGCCTAATTATAGGAATAGGATTCGATTATTGTAATTGACATCGGTGAGCACATGCATGGCTCAACTAAGTGGTAAAAAGGGCTACAAGGACAACTGCTGAAGGTCACGTACCCATGGAGTTATTAGAATGCAGGACCGAATATTTTTCTGCATGAGAAGTCTTAATCAATGCATAAGCATGATGTCATCCTGATGTGATGATTGGAAGGCTAACACGTAATGCTTATTTTGTATGGCGAGAGGACAAAGGATAGATTAATATGGTAAATGAATCAAAGGAAAGCAAATTGATTAGATTAATGATGACTATAATTAATTAATAAGGATAGACTGATTGAAAGGGTTTGGATAAATAAAAGGTGTAACGATTCCGATCGGCTGCCTAAACATGTGCCTTGGTAACTTTGGTTGCTAAACGGATGATAAAGGATATGAACAAATAGAATTATTATTGATCATGACGAAAACATGATGCCATCCTTTACGTCATCACTTCCATGGCTGATTTGTTTATGGAGTTAGCACCGCATGGCTTGCTAACGTGGTTGAGGGCTTGCTATGCTTCTGCACAGGAAACTAACATCAATTCATGCAGAGGCCAGCTACTCAACGTGCCAAAAGCCCGCTGGTGGCCAAAGCTAGCTCGGCAGGATCGCATGCAGAGGCGAGCAGCAAGGTCTAAGGACTCACAAATGAGCAGTAGTACGGCCTAGGGCATCAGCTGGTATGAGCGGACTGAGAGCGAGGAAGCGCATGAGAACAGAGAGATTCTCACCGAGATATGTGCAACGCGATGCAATGGCCGACACGGAGCAGATCGGAGTAGTGGCCGGGGATGTAGAAGATGGGGGACGGCTCGGCCTTCGCGTGATCGGCAACCTCCCGTGTTGGGTAGACGACGTGGTCTGCGGCAAGAGCACTGCGCGCGCCGTCGGTGCAACATTGTAGATGGAACCTGTAACATGCTCTGGCGGCGCTGGTGGTGTTCTTCTGGTTGAACGGCGACGGAAACCAACGCAAGGGCAAACTGCAGGCGCAAGGGACGGTGGGACATGTACGGATAAGATGCAAACTGGAAAAGCTGGAAGACTAGCACGATGATGATGTGCTTACCTATGATTTTCTGGGAAACTGATGGAGCCAGGGACTGCAACGGCGACGGGTGTATACCGAACTCGACAAGATCGGCTGCAGTTCTATCTTCACGTGGACGGCGGTCTGCGGTGATGGAGAGAAGACGAGGAACGGCAGCGGGGCTTCGTCTCGTCGCGGGCAAGCTCACGATGGTGGCCGCTTGCTCAAGGGGAGACGAAACGGCGACGAACACCGGCAGCGGCGCTCGGCCGGAGTCTCGAACTGGCGTCGGCGCGTGGTTCTGGTCGCAGCATCAATGGATGGATGGGCATGAGGACTGCGCCGGCGCGGATTTCCCCTTGCTGGCCGCCCTCTCCGGCGATCATTGCATGCTGCACACACATACGATGCACATGCACCTTGCATGTACATAGGATGAAACCGGATGAAGAAGGGGCAGCAAAGATGCACTGCAAGGCAAATGAGGGACACGGGTGAGCAGCGAAACAAAACTGAGGGGCAACGAGATGATGGCCTACAGCTCACCTCAGGCGGACGACGGAAACAGTTCCATCTTCGCATAGACGGGCTCGTCACGCAGCAGATCGGCGGCGGCAAGCGCTACGTGAAAAAAGACGGAGTCCTTAGGGATTCCCAAACTTTGGGGCCTCCCTGTAAAGGAGTCAATGGTACATCGTTTCTGGGAGAGAGCTACTCAGTATATATGGGGAGAAAAACCTCACCATCTCTCCATCGGTTAGCGATATGGGACTAATAGATGTTTAACTCCCTTCTAATGCTAAGGGGCCTAAGAGTTTCCACTACCACTAATAGGCTTGTGAAATTTGGCCCAATTAAGGAGGTGGGATGGATTTAGGATAACACGGGCTGGATAATGGGTCAAGGCTGGCCCAAAAATATTTATATTTTCGGAATAATTAATTTCTTGGTATTAAACAATTCTAGAAAAGTCTAGAATTCGTATTTAAACCATGAAAAATATTCCAAAAATTCCAAAATTCATGAGAAAAAATCTCGGAGATGATATTGGACCTAAAGAATCCAAATAAAATATCTGGAGCTCATGAAGATATTTGTAGAAGCTTGGAGATGAAGGATTTAGCTCTAGGAAGAATAGAAATAAATTCTAGAGAAGATCTGAAAAGAATCCAGAGGAACCTAATTGATATCTGAGAGGACTTGGAACGCTAAACGATAAAGACACACCACAACAAGAACAAAACAACCACTCTTAAAGCCTAAGTTGTTTTAATTTATTCAAGACACACTAATTTTCATATTCTAAATTCCCTGTAATAAAAGATAAATGTTGGAAGATTTTAGAAATTCTCAAATCCTTTAGATTATTTAGTGTAATCTATTCACATCCCAAAATATGAAATTTTGGGGTGTGACACGAAACTGATAAAACAACAAGATTGAGCAGTTAGAGTTAGAATCGATCAATGAAATCTCTAGCCAACCTGATAAACAGAGTTGCAACTTGCAAGACCCAAATTATTGGAAAACCGAATGTTTAAAGTTAAAACCCCTGATAAATTTGGTGGGCTTGGTAATATCCGATGCGCATCAAAACTGATAAAAGGACAAAATTGAGTAGCAGTTATGGAAACGAAATCTCTAGCTGATTGAACCTGATAAAGAGTTGCAACTTGCAAGGTTCAAAATTACAGGAAAACTGGATTTAATCTAACTAAAACCCCTGATAAATCAGGTTAAAAAATACAAACTTTAGTGCCTTTCTTGATGAAAACTAAAGATCGTGTTCGAAATTACAAGCTTTTGAGCCAAAATCCTAGGAAACTAAAGATCAGGTTCAAAAGAAACAAACTTTGAAAGTAAAATCATAATGGGAACTAGCGATCCGGCTCAAAACTACATACTTAGCCAAACTTCTGAGGAAACTAAAGATCAGGCTCAAAACTACATACTTAGCCAAACTTCTGACGGAAACTATAAAGATCAGGCTCAAAACTAGAAACTTTAAGCCCAAAAAATCCTTACTGGAACTAAAGATCTGGTCCAAAAATCTCCTAAAAACGCAAACTTTGGCGACATCCTGCAATTCCACCAAACCGCACAGGTGATTTTGCACAAGAAATGGCTTTAAACAGTAACAGAGCAAGGCTCTGGTTTGTTCCTTAGTAGTGATGACGAGTTAGCGGGGGTTGGAAGGGAAGAACGCACCTGTACGGAGGAGAAGATGGTGCCCGGACCACCCCGCGCGCCCGCAGGAGCGGCGCCCGGACCTGACCGGCGGGGAGGAGGAGGCGCGCCCGCGCGTCGACCTTGCAATCCCACCGCCAAGGCTCAACAGGATCCTCGACGCCATCAGAGCTTAGCCTTCGCCTTTCGGCCCCTTGTTCGCTGCGCTCCGCCGCCGTCGCCTTCTCTACTCACTCCCTCCGTCGGCTCCCGTGCTTTTGCTTAAACCCTACCCTGTTCCGCTTCCGCCGGCTCCGTGCGTTTTATAGGCAAGGAGAAGGTTCAAGGTTGCATCGCTGCTTGCTAGGTGTTTTTCCCCCCTCAAAGGAGGTCCAATTAGGACAAAGCGGAGTTCTTGGGTTGACACTTGTCACCATGTTGTGTGTTTTGTCCTTGCCAGTAGACTCTCCTTGAGAGTTCAGAATGGCATTTCTTCTCCACACCTATACTTACACATGCCTGAAAAAACAATCGAAGATTTGAGTCAATCATGTGTGAACAAATGTCAAGATATGTTGTTGCCAACGAGGCGCCAAAGAAGCTTTGAGGGTTTCTAGAGGACTTCTGTGGTACTTATCCTCTGTATCAAAATATTTGTCGCTGTTGATTTTTTATGAAATGTTTGACGTTTTGTCTTATTTAAAAAAGTTATGCAAATATGGAAAAATAAAAGTCATACTTAAAATTACATATAATGATAAAACAAATCATAAACAAAATGAACAATATATACAAAATATTTTAAATAAGACGAATGGGTAAAGTCGTGATAAAAAATCAACGGCGATAAATATTTTGATACAGAGACAGTATTTGGCAACTACTTCCTGACCCCTGAATAGGGGTGGGCACTTTTTTACCGAGAACCGGAAACCGAGCCGAACCGAGCCGAACCGAACCGAAGTATCGGTTTCTTCGGTTTTCGGCGTCGGCGTCGGTTTTTGTAGCAGAGAATCTCGGTCTACGGTGTCCGTGTCGGTTTTCTGTTTCTGCACACCGAACAAAACCGAAGACACCGAACTTCCAGTGGCCCAGCGCATTCTCCACATCTGTACCCGACGTAGCCCACCTTGGCCCATGCCACACACGCATACAGCCCATCTCGAATAAATCAAAAACATCTCACATGCTTAAATTATTTAGACTTCAGAAGGGGCAGTCGCACAACCAAACCACAGGCCCAGAGGCCACGACTGCCCTCCTCCCGGCTCCCCAAACATTATCCTATCGGCTTCTCTCGGCTCTCTTCCGACGGCGGCGGCGGCGCAAGGCAGGCAAGCAGCAGCCCCCGAGGACGAGGCGGCCAAGGGTACGTGCAAGCGGCGAGGTCAACTGGATGCGCTAGTGCATCGCTGGGAAGATCACTACGCGCACTACTTCGATCCAGGAACGAAGACGGAGCTCGACGCGCTGACTGTCTGGTTGCGACAGGCCGGCGGCCGCTCGGAAACATGCTGCAACTTCAGTCGCGGGGCTGGCGTCGGCCACAGGAAGCTTTCGACGGCGCCGGCGTCGCTGCAACATAAGAGATCGGAGAAGAAAGGAATGGAGGATTGTTTCGGTGAAGTTCGGTGAATACCGAACACCGAACCGAATAAAGCGACACCGATCAGCTCGGTTTTTGTTTTTGACGCACACCGATCGGTTTCCCTTTCCTGCTCACCGAAGTTCTGGAGCACCGAAGAAACCGAACCGAACAGTCGGTTTTCACCGAATGCCCAGCCCTACCCCTGAAAAACCTCCTCCCCCAAGTGAGAGCTGAGGGTTGCTACTATGGTACTTCTCACATGATAAAAATAAAGATGGTCAATTCGTCATGAGTTCAGAAACATAACATTACACTTTATACATTCTGGGACATCTATATAGTATATTTTTTCCCCTCTTTAAAAAAACTGCAGACGTCCGGGTTTTGATTAGTGTAATCTTCTAATCTACCTCGCTTCTACAGTATCTTGACAAGCAGCTGTAGCTTCTACGACACGACCGCAACAGTTTTTGCAGCTTCAAACATGTATCTCCTCCTAGTGGCGTCCTGCATGGAACTCTGCACATGCTCTTCTCAGATCCAGCAAATGTAGCCTATAGCTTAATATTGAATTCTTGATCGTTCAACACCGAAGTTTCGTTGCAAGGCTCTCTTCTGTTCTCCATAGAGTAACCGAAGAACCTGAAAATTACTATCCAACAGCAAGGGATAAGGATCAATGACAATCTCTGGGCTATCAAACAATTCCTTTCAGAAGCAAAATATGATCTCCACAAATCATCAGGGGAATTCGATGTTAACGTTCTGCAGTGACCACACCATACACGCCCTGAGTACATGTATTTTGGCATCAGAACATCCATGGTATTATATTTGAGAAGCATCAGCAAGTCGGACCAAGCACAGAGTGGTAGTCTGGTAGATGCCCAGTGACCTCAAGTAGACATCAACTTCCAGCTTTCATCAGCCTAAGAACTGTGGATCAAGCGCCGCATATTTATCCATGTCCTCCTGCTTCACTCCAGCTTTCATCATCAGTAGTATGACCTACAGGCTACAGTTCACACACAAATGAGTAGAAGAAGCCAACAAGGCACAAAAACTGAAAAAAAAAATAGCACTACGCCTGGATGAGCTATATAAGGTACGTGGTGGCTTCACCATTTAACATTACTTAACTAAAAGCTGACAGTCAAATTAACTTCAAAGTGACTGTGAAATTCTTTGTTCATTTATTCATGTTGAGAATATTTTAACTATTTAAGTAACAGTCCATTGTATATTCAATTACTGTGACAATTAATGTTCTTTATCTGGAAAAATATCAAGGATTTAACATATCATGTCACTTTGCTGGTTTAAAAGGGTTTGGGCCATTTGAATAGCTGGACTCTATACTTGTATCCACACTGTTCTAAAAAAGGTTCCGACTTTCTGTAGCAATTTTCTGTACCAAAAGAACTAAATACCAGATAAACATTACAAAGGAAAGTAAACCTGGCATTCTTTGAAGCTCTTTTAGTGCTCAAACAGTCAATTCTTTCAGCCACTGGATCTACGACAAAGAAATACAGAATGTTAGTTCATTAGAAAATAGAAGCGATGAAGAGTCTTGTCTTGTTCTAATAACAAAATCTGAATTCAGTATACAAGTAACGTTATTCTGACCAGCTTCTCATCCATTGATAATAGATGGGTTTACTCACCCAAGTCCCATGGTTACATGTCAGTATACTGATGCAATGTACCCAATGGGTGAAACATATAGATTTGTTTTTAGGAAAATAAATAAATGAAAGATGGATCCTGACATCAGCTTTTTTAAGTCTCTGTTTGTACTGAACATCTACAAATCCATCTTCCTCGATCGAGAACAAATTTACCATTTACTTGCCCATAAGGTTGGAAATGAATTTCAGAAACAAAGGTTGTACTTGCTCAAGAAATGAAAACAAAGGTTCAAAATAATCTTTCCAACAAGCAGCGCGCAACAAAAAGAGGACATACTAAACTATACGCACAGCTAACACATGAATACTCACATCTTCTAGACTGAAAAAAGTATCCATATAATTAAATACAGTTATTCATTCCCATATCTGCATAAAATTTCCTCATGTCCCTTACTCATTAATGGTTACATGGACTAACTCAATAGCTGTGAGCACGTGAACGTGAGAACATCGACTGACCATATAATAAAAACAGCACTACGGGAAACCCGGGGTTTGCCGAGTGTCCCAAACACTCGGCAAAGGCCGAAATACACTCGGCAAACGCTTTGCCGAGTGTTACACTCGGCAAACAGCACTCGGTAACCCGGGACTCGGCAAAGAGCTGTTTGCCGAGTGTATTTTTTCGGGCACTCGGCAAACCCTTTGCCGAGTGCTATTTGACACTCGGCAAACAGCCGGTTTCCTGAGCACAAAAAAACCGAAAACAAATAGCAAAAAAATTTATTTAAATGTGGGAAGGCACCCAACCACCCAAGCCATCAAGTCGCAAGTCGCAAGTCGCGCCATTTTTCGCGGAAAATTCGCGCGCTACGCGGTCGGCGGGATTCGAACCCGCGACCTCTCTCTCGCGCGTAACCTTCTCTACCACTGCACCACACTCTCACTTGTGACTAGATATCGTTCTGATTCCTACCATATTATACTAAACCGAGTGTAAATTGCTTCTTTGAGGCCGTAAACGATTTCAAATTAAAAACTTGTCAACTACAAAGTTTTATAACTTTTTGAAATCTACAAGTTTTATTTTGGTAGTTTCTCCATCCGAGGTCATTTACAAAATTTGAATTTCAAATTTGAGAACATTCAAACTTAGTTTTCGTTGACTATATGATTTCAAATGAAAAAGTTGTCAACTACAAAGTTTCATAACTTATTGTGATCTACAACTTTTATTTTGACTGTTTTTTCATCCGAGGTCATTTGAAAAAACTCAAATTTTGAATTTTGAGAACTACAAACGTACTTTTCATTAGCAAAACAAATTCAAATTAAAAAATTTTAAACTACAAAGTTGTATAACTTCTGAAGATCTACAACTTTGATATATGACATTTCTTCATCCGATGTAGTGAGAGTAACATTGTTCACAAATCTTATAGATCTCTCTTATAGTTTCAGGAAACTCTACGAGAGATCTAGATTTCGTGAACAATATTCATATGAATTTGTCGAATGAAGAAATGACCAAACTAAAAGTTCAGCATCTTGAGAAGTTATACAACTTTGTAGTTCAAAACTTTTTAATTTGAATTGATTTACTACTTCAAAATGTGGTTTTAATTATGACTTTGCCGAGTGTCAAAAAAAAACACTCGGCAAACAGGACCTTTGCCGAGTGTCAAAAAAAACACTCGGCAAAGATATTGTTTGCCGAGTGTTTTTTTTTGACACTCGGCAAAGAATATCTTTGCCGAGTGTTTTTTTTTTACACTCGGCAAACCATATTTTTGCCGAGTGTTTTTTTTTTGCCGAGTGTTTTTTGAAAAACACTCGGCAAACAAGTTGTTTGCCGAGTGCCCGAAAAAAAACACTCGGCAAACATGAAGACACTCGGCAAACTCGGGATTTCCCGTAGTGCAGCCTGGTTTCTCCTAAGTCCTAAGACACAGCTTTCCATATAACCAGTTAACTCTTGTGATTCTTCAAAGCATTGGTTAGCAAGAACAAGCACTAAAAATTCTCCTTGCGCATAAATTGACCATGGCCTGTATCATGCATTCATCCTTCTCACTTTCTCCAGAATGCCAGAACATGAACATAGTACTTTTATAAAAGGAAAACACATTAAGAAGTTGTGCTCGAATCATCTGATGAGAGAAACATAGAGATCCAATTGTTGTTTAGAAAACTAGATAATTCATTATGTCTCCCCTTTTAAACAAAGGCAGGATTAGCTCATTTCATTATCAAAAGGAAAGAAAACAATTAAGCACGAAATAAAGAAATGGGTGAAGGCACATATTGGAAATCAACAAACAACAATACAGTACACTAAAGGTTAACAGGATACATAGACAGAATTTTCTGGAATCATACTTATCATGCCAGTTCACTCAAATGTTTAAATAGATGTAGATCTGCATGAAATCCTGTAGCTTAGGCAACTCAAACTGAAAGCTAAACAAGGTTGGGTTGAGCTTGTTGCGGTTCATACCAGACTCTTCTGCTGAGCGAGCATACCTCTAACCTGGCAAGTTTGCCCAAATCTTAGCATGCAAGTGCTTGTCCCACTCCCACGTGTCACCCTTCAGATATAAACTGTCAGGTTTAATGATAAATACCCAGCAAAGCTAATAATATGATAGGTCACACCAGACCTTCTTTTCTCCAATCACTCTTGGGTACCTGCCCAAAAGAACAATATTCAGGTCAGTAACAGTTGGTAGCTGATTGTTGGCTGTTCGGAAAGCAAGAGAACATGTTGTAAGGAAGGGGAAAACTCATCAGGTATTCAGGTCCCTGTGATATATTTATTATTCCACGTTTGTTTTTCTTATTTGAGAACTTAGGCAGAACTACAACAGGGCATATCCTAGGAGGACTTGATCCAAGGTTCAGAAGACTTGCCCCAGGTACACTCGAGTTTTGGGTGCTTCAGCAATTGGCAATGCACAGGATCCTAGAATTTTAACTGATGTTAACAGTTAGGCCTTTACCTAAATGTGGCCCTGATTCGTCTTCCTAGATCTGGAGATCCCAGACACTGAAAGGGGACATGCCATCAAAAGATTATGTTACAGAAGCCTCATCTATTAACTGGCATCCACATCTATTTAGTACAATTGGTGATAAGATTTCCTCTTGGCAGTTCTTTTTGCAACTCTGGTCTGTTGACACTATCCAGTTCAATGGGCTCTGTATCTGAACTAAGTTAATTTCGCTAGATTAATAAAAAAATTAAAAACTAAAACTCCTAACTAAGCTGGTGCTTGCCATTACCAATCAGTGGCATGGTTAGTTTTGTGTGCATGTATCCTGCAAATTGGCGGTTCCTATCAGCTGTAATGCTTCTGGCGGTTGTGTAACCGTAGTTTTGATGCATGATGATTCACTAAATAAAGACAAGCCAAGTTGCAATCTTTACATGGCTAGCGTGACATGTCGGCCGGCCTCGACGACGACGCGGTCCACGGCGCGCCCATCCGGGAGGCTAGGTTCTTACGTCGGTCAGGACGAAATGTACCCGCGGTGTGCGTCAACAAGCGCCTGGACGTCGCAGACGGGCGCGCGCCGCATGACGGAGTCGACCGCCGCGGCTGAGGCGACAAGGGTCCCCGCGCGGGGTGCCGGCGGATCCCGCGAGGCGAAGGAGGCCTCCTCTCGTGCTCGCCGGCGGTGAGGAAGGGGCTGAGGGGGTGTGGGGGGAGGATCGGGTGGGTCGCCGTTGTTGGGGTTCTGGAGGAGCGAGACGGCGGCGGCGGCTGCGGCGAGGGCAAGAGGGGTTAGTGGCGGCGGAAGGGAGAAGGCGAAGGATGATGATGTGCTAGGGCCATTTCAATGGAAGGCGGAAGCGCGGAGCGTAGCGAGGTTGGCGTGGCCTAGCCCTGCCGTTGGCCTCGCCGGCGGTTCGACGGCGTCAATTTCCGAAATCACGTGGTGTGGGCGTGGCTTCCATGGAAAATAATGGAGGAGAGAGACTTTTCTCTCTTACTCAGGCCAGTCTCAACGGGGAGTATCACTAGAGTTTTATGACATTAAATTACAATGCTATATCAACAAAATTGCTGACTTAGTAAGATACTCATATACTATGTATGTATGTATGTCAAACTGATGGACATGTCATGCCCACACCTGTGCCCGCGCACCCGTTCTTCAAACTTCAATACCCGTCAGTATTCTTTGTTCTGCAAAATTGCTGACTTAAGAAAACTAAAGTATTCTTTGTTCCAAGACAAAGGCTAGTTGAAAACTAAAGTATATGCCCGTCAGTATTCTTTGTTCTTCAAACTTCAATGACTCCTGATCTCCTACAAAATTGCTGACTTGGTAGCCTAAGTTTGACCTATCTAGTTTGACTTAAGAATACTAAAGTACTCTTTGTTTCAAGACAAAGGCAGTAATCATGACATGTTTGCTCTTTTCTTTTCAAATGTTTCAAGCTGTGTAATAAAAACATCGCTTTCATTTGTCCTGTGGTCGCCACAGGAGTTCTTGCAATCACCACTCTTCTATCTCCCATGTCTGATCAAGAATACCCGTCAACCTTGGAGTCCATACAGCAATACAAAATACCAATCCAATAATATAAAGAGAAGCATGCTAAATATCATCTGCATCTTCTCGCTAAAAAATATCATCTAAATCCTTAAATGTTACTAAAAAAACCCCCAACTACATGGTGAAGCCTCTCAGCTTAACACGAACTTGAGGAATTTGTTCATCATTGTGGCCCCTCACGGCACCTCATCTATCTTATCTCTTACTCCCCACCTCTCTTGTATTTACCTTCCCACACTACACTCCCATCTATCTTATCTCTCACTCCCCATGGTGCGCCCGCTGCCGCTGCCTATCCACCTCGCAACTGTCCTCCGCCGAGCTACTCCCGTTGTCCTTCTCTGCCTTGGCGGCGTCGCCCCAGCAAGGACTGTCCTCCTCCTACCACTTCTCTTCCCCCCTCACCTTCCATGGATCCGAGGAGGCCATGCTACCATGTCCTTAACACCTTCATCCACCGCTTATCTGGTGGCTTCGTGATGCCTCGCCGGCCACCTACCTCCCCCTCTTCTACCCAGTCCACCGCTAATGTTACGGGTGCATTGCCCCGCCGCCGACCCTGCGCACCGGTTGTCATCCACCACCTGGGCGGCAAGCCTGCACCTAGAGATGGATTTGGATGTCTAGACATTTGAATTATTCATATTCGTATTCGACTAAAACATCAATAGTGATATCCGTATTCGTATGCGGTTTTAATATGGATGTTAAATGGAAGTATCTGAATTCATTTTTTGTTATTTTTCTCTATCCAAATCCATATTCGTATTCGAATAAAATATAGAAACAAATGAAATATCTGATACTATCCTTATCCGTGAGAATATAGATTCAATGAAACCATCTATCTGAATGTGAATCCGTATTCTAACTATTCGGTTTGTATTCGTATCCGATAAGAATAGACAAGATTCATATTTGTATTCTTATCTGAGAAGATTCACATTTGTATCCATATTCAAATTAAAATATGGTAAAAGATGATATCCGGATTCGATTCCATGCGTATCCAATCTGAATCCATCGCTACCTGCACCGCCCTCAGCCCCGCTCGGCCACCACCCCTACCATTCTTCTAAGGTTGGTGATCTTCTCCATGTCCGGCAACACACCGACCCAATCCAACCTAGAAACCCTAAATCACTAACCCAGCTGGGCGCTTCGCCCATGTCCCGGCCCACAGTGACCTTCACCTTGCTCCGAAAAAAGATGTTATTTTCTCATGTTACTTTTTTCTCTTGCGTGTTCATCAAGATGTAAGAAGGAAGGCTCTTTTTTTAGGAAGGTAAGAAGGAGGGCTCTTGAGTTAACTTCTAATCGAGAGGGCTTTCGATGCCGCTTGTTCTCAAAATGGAGCAAGCCAACAAACGAAGGGGTCGTCTTAGGCCGTTCTCAGTGAAGTTTTATGGACAATAAATTCAATGCCACATCAGTATTTTTGATAACTTGGCCAGAAGAGAGAATGTGAGAGTTTCGTGGAATAAGAGAGAAATTTTATCCCCATGATACTCATCTTGTACACTTGTCTAGTTTACATTCTTGGTAACTTTGCAATGAAACTATGTAGTGAGCCTTAGCAAATTTCGCATTGTACTCGTGGCGAGAAAGTAACTTAACGATCTCGTCTAATCAAATGCGCGGGAATGCGGGGAACCCATTGGCTTGGCGGGCGGCGGGGAGGAATTTGCGCTGCGCGCGCCCACGGGCCTCACCGGACCGCGGTCCACGGTTTTTCCAGAAGGAAATAGAATTCCAGTCCGAGTCCGACGCGGATTACGGCCCGAGGCCGATTTGGGGAGCCTCGTGCCCTCCCTGGCTTCTTCTTTTTCAGATCCATGGTGCTGGGCTGCTTGTTGGCCATCGTTCCCCTTCCCCTCGAAGAGACACGGTGAGGAGGAAGAAGAGCAGAGGAAACAGAGCCCTAGCCGCGCCCCCTGAGCCGCCGGGTTCTCCCCTCCTCGCGATCGATCGGTCCGGTCGGCGCCATGGCGCTGCGCTACCTGGCCAGGAGGATCAGCGCCCCCGCTCTCCGCCGGGCGTGGGGCCCAGCGACCCCCGTGTGGCCGGCGGCGGGGTCTCGACATCTCGCCCACCGCTCCTCTCAGGTGCGTTCGTGCGTTCCCATCCCCGCTGGATCGAATCAATCGCCGGCTCTAGTAACAACTATAGGCCAATAATTCTTCCCAGCTGCTAGCCGACGAACAGAGACGGATTTGGGCGTACTTTAGTTGCAAACTTTGGTTGCCAAACTGGTCTGAATCACCCGCACGCACGAACCCGGTCCTGTGAACAGTAACTGTGAGGCTTCTTGGCTCCACCAACTGGACATGGCAAGCTCGAGCTATTTGCTTGCTCTGTAACACGTTGGCATTTCAGTAGTTTTTCCCCCGGCTCTAGGACTATGTCAACGATATTCATCAGCCTGGTATCCATCTGCTGTATATGCTCCTTCTGTTGCCTCAGGCAAAATTAAGGTGACACTGTTCTGCAAACATTTGCCGCCTTACAGCCCTGGTTGCATACAACTAGTGCAGATGCTGGTTAGATAGTCCCTGACCCCCCAGTACCAGCTACAATAACTGCTATGCCTGTGAGGAATTTGTTCATCACTGGGGTCCCACAAGTGTATGCTTAGAGTGTTGTCACTTAAGGGTACAGCTATGACCCCAAAGAATAAAAATTCCAGGATAGGAATTATTTGGAAAAAAATGAGGGGCCAAATCTCGGAGCAGGTTCATTATCGAAAGGGTCCCTTCTTGAAAGTACAAGCTGTTGATAGTTTGGTCATTACAATAGTTAGCCAACTTGCAGCTACCTTCCCTTTAGCATCTATCATGGATGAATCAACAGAAATCAGCAGTCACTTCTGTGTGAGATTTAATTTACTTTTAAACTGTTAGAGGATTAGATGGTTCTTTCTTCTATTTATATTTTTTACTTCATTTAGAGTTAGGATGCACAGTAGCCACTGTTTGGAAAAAAACAGCTGCATACTTACTAGCCCTTAAGTGTACTCTAGCCTGCCTTGCACTTTCACCTAGTGCTTTCCAAAACAATGTGAACCACTATCTCAACCCTTTTCCTTTTGGTCTTTTATTGCTGAATTGCAGAGCGGGACATATCCCGACATGGAAGATATGCTGAGACGATCGAATTGTTTGCGAGAAGAGCGTATTAGGGCATTTAGGATTGTGCAGGAGAGGTGTTTTAAAGAGATGCGACTGTGGAATGAGGAGTGGGCTGGCTTTGAAAAAGTTGTTAGGTAATCAAGACACCGCATCTCAAAATATTTTTTTACTTGATTAAACTCCATGGTAGTGTGCTAACTGGTATATTCTTATTTTCCCCATGTTATTATTGGAAGGCGAGATCTGCAAGACCTGGCAAGATTTAGAGAGAAGGCATTGAAGATTGCGGATGTCTCTGCCAGTATTGGTGTGGGAGCATTGTTTGTTGCTATTGGGGTAAAATGTTTGATGTAATAACCCAATAATGCCCCTTTAGTCACAAACATGGGCTGCCTTGTATATTGGAACCGTCACAGCAACACAAGTTTGCTCACTAGTTTCTGGTGTAGTTTACTTGTAAAATACATCGAATGTTTATGGTATGTGTACTTTGGAGACAAATGTGAATGTACCATATTTGCCCTATATTGACATATGTTGGTATTCCAAGTAAGTAAAAGTGATTTGAGTGCGTGTGTGCAAAAATGGTACCTCCTTTTGTGTTATGGCCAGCTTGTATCATGGTAAAGCACAGTTTTTATTATCAACTAAGGTTCTTTTTGTTTTTCCCTTCTGTCAATTTTTTTTTATATATATCCTCAACTGCGATGTTTGTTAACTAGATCAGATATTAAACGATAATATCTGCATAGTGCATAACATACTGTATTTTGTCAGAGTGTAGATGCGGCAAATGTGTATGAGATTGTCTCTCCATCGCTTCATCCTAGAGCTAGCGCACATGATGTCAATCCAGGTGGCTGCTGTGTGGGCTTTGCAGCCTGCACATCTATCATATATACTATCAGAGCTTTGGCAATTTCTATTTTACCATGTTTTGGAGCTCGAACTAGGACGGCTGCTGATGGAAAACGTTTTGCCGCCTAAACTCTTGTGAATTACTCCAGTTGAACTTGGAATGTTTCTTGTTGTACCCTTTCCAGTTGAATGATCAGACACATAGGTGCATAATGTTTCTATGTTGCATGTTCCGGCATAAGTTATTCATCGGACGACCCATAATAAGTTTCCGGTGCTCAGTGCGATGATGCCGGCCGGCCGGGGATCGGAGCACCCAATGTCCGTCCCTGTGACTATTTCCGATCATATATTCGAGAGGTGATTATTACATAGATCGAGAGGTGAAGCTAGCATCAAAATTAAATAAAGGTGGTGCACAACTCAAGCAACATCCAAACTTTCTTCTGTTATATATGGTGATCGAGCACTAGTCAGCTTCAGATCATCAGTTTTCAAGTTAAGTTTACTTTCTGTCGATTTTTGTTTGTTCACATATATATATGGATGATCCGCCAGTACTTATACCTGTGCTATATTAATTGGCATATTGGTAGATGCATATACACGGATCGCCACAGAAGAGGTACCCTGCTGGCACGTGTTCAGTGTTCTGTGGTTACTGTTGCACCGGTTTTCATCACCTTGTTCCATCCAAAAATAACAGGCTATAATAAAGAGAAAGGGTTACGTGCATGCATGCTCTTCACAAGTTGGGCTTACATATGCATGCATGTTGATACTTGCGAGGCCACTCATACGTGAAGCCTACTCCCCAAGCACATTCACAAATTAAGGCATAGAGGTTACATTACATGCATTTTCCCGGATAAGGCCTCACACTGGACTCAGTAACATAAATATCATTTTTTCAATCGATCGATTCCATTATTTCAATCACTTGCAGTTCAAATTTGACTTATACAAAAAATTTCTTTAAATCAAATAAACTAATTAAATATAGTAAACAGAACGAGAAATATACCTAATTTGAACATGGAGTATCACGTATTATATGTGGAGAGCAGAAAAAGTTTGGAGGGCAGAAGAGAGAAAAAAACTACTTTGCCGAGTGTCGTCCAAAACACTTGGCAAAATGATGCCTTTGCCGAGTGTTCCTAGAAGACACTCGGCAACCTGAAGGCTTTGTCAAGTGTTCCTAGAAGATACTCGGCAAACTGAAAACTTTGTCCGAGTGTCACTAACGGAAACTCGGCAAAGAGTAACGGCCGCCAACGGGCGTCCCACAGATGTGGCACGTGACTGACACATGCTTTATTTTGCCGAGTGTGTATACTTTGCCGAGTGTCTTCTGGCAGTTTGTCGAGTGTTTTGATTAATGCACTCGGAAACACACAAGCTTTGCCGAGTGCTTTGTATTTGCTGAGTGTATTTTTGTTGGCTTTCGGCAAATTAGGTGTTTGCTGAGTGACCGAAAGAATGCACTCGGCAAACCTTGAGGCACTCGGCAAACATCGGGTTTCCGGTAGTGTATGTCGCATGCATGCATTCACGAGGTTATATATGCACATGTGGGCGCGGCCATTTAAATTAAATTGGGCAGCATTTTACTTTAAAAATCAGCATTATGTAAATATAGACAATTAAAGTGTGGAAGTACCTTTTATGATGATTTTAGTAATTCTCTACTTATATTTAAGATTATAGTTATGAAATGGCCTATATAACTATATAGTTGAAGTGGTTATATAGACAAAACTCAATACTTTGGGAATGAGATGTTTAAACATGTCGTTGCTACGCCATCTAAGCAAAACCACATCTAAAACAACCCTAGGGCCAGGGTTATTTAGGCAGTTCTGGGTAGTTCGGGGTATAAATAACCTGGTTTATAGGTTATACCAACCTCATTAGGTCGGTTGGTT
>CM014271.1:81992887-82017744 GCA_004135705.1 Alloteropsis semialata | reverse complement strand
TTATTATTTGGTTATTAAATCCTATCAAAGTTTGCTAACAGTTAGTAATTTCTTACTTTTCCATGTTACTGTTGGAAGATTTGCAAGACTTAGCAAGATTCAGAGAGAAATTTGTGAAGATAGCAAACGGGTCTGTTGTCGCTGGTGTGGGAGCATTTGCTGTAGCTTTTGGGTCGAGATATTTAGTGTGATGTCATAATGTGCTTGCAATCACATGAAATAAGTGTCGATTTTGTATGTTCAATTGGTCATGGAAAAGATTGATCACTGATTTCTGTTATTAGTAGAATGCTGTAAGTTTGTGGTATCATTGTCATGTCAAAGATATGTATATACTTGTTCCAAGTCAACCATTTGATTACCTAGTGAACTATCCATTTTTATTTAGGAAAATCTTACTAAAAAGATTCATTTACCTCTTTTGCCTATTTTCTTAAGTGATCTTGGTGAAAGCGATGACACTATTAATATTCCCTTGCTTGGCATTGGTACAGTTAAAAATATGTTGGCTTTCTTTGGTTTTGTAAAAGATACCTGAAAATATGGACCGATGTAACCAATAAAAATTTGTTGGCTTTAGTTTTTTCGCTGATTTTTTATTACTTATTTTGTGACCAAGCGTTCGATAATGTAACAGTATACAGGAAAACAAAATGAAGAGGCAACAAATCTGTGCTGGTCTGGGCCCATGCTAGATCGAGCCCACGTAGCCGGCCGGCCCACGGTCACTCCGCAGGTCCACACTCATCAGGATACGCTCCTGTGCGGATGTTTTTCATTTTTATATTTTTACTCGCCCGTGTATTGCTACATGTAAAAACAATTGTAAAGTAATCATTCTAATTGTTCAAACTCACATCGAAACTCATCCCACTATGAACGCCAAAGAAAACAAAACAATTAGGACATATGCTGTTAGTATAAAAACAGAAAGAGCACTACAGCTTGTAAGTTTAACATGCACTCGTGTAAACTTTTGCGCAACCTATGAAAAAAGTTAACTATCATATTTTTTTTCACAGTGACATAGTGGCATGCATAACAATACTACATGTCCAATCAGAATTGCTCTCTTGAGCACATGTGCAAGCTTCCTATTTAGTATCTTAAAGCAATACACAATTAGTGATGATTTAACAAAACATGGGTGGCTGAGGATCTTGATGGCAATGACACTCCCGATGGCCTCCTGGATGTCAGCGCTGAACATGGCGACGGCTAGTTCTCACAAAAACAAAGACGGAATACTAAGATTATACTGAGTCCTACAACCTCTATTTTATATGGCCAGTGATGCGGTATGTATTTGTTCAATATTGGATGAGGGTAAATTTCTATATGCAATTTGCTTTGGTCGCCAATATATAAGCTCTGGTGTTTGTGCAGTAGCATAATGACCGATGATCAGAGCACGGGTTCAGGCGACAGTGCATATGGGCAGCGTTCAGTTCATTTGCTACACACAGACAGTGCATTTGGTAGGACAGTGTATTACATAGACAATAGTTTACTTATATAACTTTGAAAATATTTTTGATTAAAATTTACAATAGCTATTATATCATATCAAAGTAAATTAGATCGATATTGATTTATAGTATGTTTTCACAAAGTTTTATGATTTTTTTAAAATTATCTTGAGTGTAAACAGGTCACATGACAATTTAAATATATATTTTTAGAATAATTTTAATTTATACAATATAAATTTACTATCATGCCAGGTCATGGGCAGAAACAATTGAAACTTGGTTACTATCAAACTCTTTTTAGAAACTTTAATTTTTGTGGCTTTAAAATGAAGAATGGACCATGAGCAGAAAATGAGCAAAATAATATTGACTTTTTGTTTGTCACATGTAGTTTTTCTTTAAAAAAAAATTTCCCCGCAATTTAATTAGCATTTGTTTAAGCTAGACTCTTCAATACTATCTGTCATGCAACATTACTCCAACAAACAAATTAATAAACACGTGATGTCTTCGTCCTCGCTTCACATTTTATTAATTTAGCAACGTCAAGCCATGGGAGCACCAAGTCCAGACAGCATCAACCACGATCCATTTTTAACCAAGGATCGGTCGGCTCAAATTCGTTCCTCTTTGCTTATTTCTTGTACGTACAGTGTGGCCGCCGCCTGCATCGATCTCTAGCACGTGCCCGGGTCCATTGGGATGGGGTGGAATGGCAGGATGGATGTGCCTAGAACATTCTATAGTGTTTCGCTGGGAATAGTATGGGAATTGGAATGGGAATGGGAATGCGAATCTTTGAGGCTATGGGAAAGAAAACAACAGGCACGTGCACTGCAGATGCAGCCGCACTTTGCACGCTTCTTGTCGGCTTCTGGGATACTAGCGAAAGAAAACAAAGCCTTTCCCTTTCGCAAGTGGGCACCACCAACCAATGATTCCAGCATCTCGATCGATCCCAAGGTATGAGAAATCTTGTTGGCTTTTGGGGGTTTGCTGCTGCTGCCCCCGACCAAGAAGCCACAGTAAATAAATGGTTGGGATCGAACACGAGCTGACACGTGGCTAGGCCACACGTGCATATATAACCACTTGAATGCATGGCTCTACATGCATGCATGCATGCGACATAATTAATTAGCGTGGCCCTACATGCACGGAATATAACCTCGCCTCTCGCCCTAATTTGTGGATGTGCTTTGGAGAGCAGGCTTGCTTTACGTACGTGTGAATGGCCTCGCAAGTCGCAACATGCATGCATGCATGCAAGCCCAATGCAACTTGTGAAGAATATGTGTGCACGCGATGAACACACCGGTCGAGCAACTCCAGCAAAGCCCCTAAATAAGGCCCCTACTGCAAATTTGGGAGCCAAGGCAAAAAAAGTAAGTCCAGCAAGGCCCCTATTGTAGCCCCCATTTTGGGGAGGTCTCCAAATTCATCTCCATACCCCCCAGGCCTAGGGGCTCTGCCCACAGCCCCCATCATCTTTTGATTACGTGGCAGTTGTTTCCATCAGGTGCCTTCTTCTTCCCAGTGCATTTCCTTTCACCGCCGCGGCGTCGAGCAGGTCGAAGCCCCTTTGCCGCGCCCAAGTCTGCGTGGACTGTGGAGCACCTCTGCCGCACTTTTCCATATCAATGTTGCCTCTCTATCTCTCCCGAGTTCAGGCGGCCAAATCTTGAGCTTCAGCACCGTCCTCCCAGCAGACAGCAGCCATGGCCCGCCCATGGCAGAGCTCCTCCATGACCATCGTCCACACACGGCACTCCAATATTGACTTGGCACAAATCAAGCGGCAGTGGACGAGGCTGTTGATTGGTACGACGACAGCTAGCTGCAAGGCTCGATTTGACTGACAATGTCCTCCTCGATAACATGCGTCCGTCCGCAGGGGCAACGCTGCAGGATCCTTCATGTTTTGCATATGCAGGTTGATTCAATTCGTTGATTTGATTGCAGCCTATATTCAATTCAATTTGACTTGATCTATGGAGACAACAAGGGGATGACAGCCATGGCGCACGGTAGTGTTCATCGAGCAAGAGGACGGAATGTAAAAAGAAAGGTGAGCCACTGACAAGCGGGCTTCACTGGTCATAAAGAAATAGGGGCTAAAAAATAGAGGCTATTGTTGGAGTTGGAGACATATTTGAAGACCTCAAAAAACAGAGGCAGCCTCTATTTTACCTTTGAGGGCTCTGTAATAGGGGCCTTTGCTGGAGTTGCTCTAACAGTAACCATATATGCAACAGAACACTGAACACGTGGCAGGGTAGGCGATACGTGTATACATCTACCGTGTGTTGCAATATACCGAGATATACAGGTGTCATTCTCACCGGCGGATCGGATCTATATACCCCTCCGGTTTTTAATAGATGTCGTATTAGCTTTGTCCTAAGTCAAAGTTATAAAACTTTGACCAAATTTATAGAAAATATAGTGATATTTATAATATCAATCATATGTACTATTAACATATACTCTATGGTGAACTCAACGAAACAAATTTGATATTGTATATGTTTTTATATTTTTTATAAACTTAATCAAAGTTGGATGACTTTGACTTAGAACAAAGCTAATATAACATGTAAAAAAAATCGGAGGGAGTACGTGAACAAACAAAAGCCGACAGAAATTAAAAGTAACTTGAAAACTGATTATGTGAAGCTGTCTAATGCTCGATTACCATACATGCATACTACAACAGAAGAAATTTTTGGATGTTGCTTGAGTTGTGCTGCAGCACCGGTACTAATCACTTTTTGGCCGGAACATGCAATTGGTTACAGCTAGCCTGAATATATATAAAAAGAGTGGCTTTCGAAAAAAATAAAAAGAGTGGCAACGACTAGTACAGAGTATTTATTATTGTAGCGATAATGCCGGCCGGGCACTTGCAGACAAAGTTGCCCACACCAGATGCTATGACGGGTCCAGTAGATGTATAGACCGGGTTTTCCCTGGTGGGGCCGGTAGTACATCTTCCCTGTCCACCTTGAGGTGGGGCCAGTTGCAACGGCTAGTTTCTCAAGCTATCTAGCTAGGGCCTTGTTTACATTCCCAAATTTCTTTAACTTCTTTGAAAAGTTATAACTTTTCAACTAAACACCTCCTTCAACTAGTTTGTCCCCTCTCTACTTTTACGCTTCCCAATGCAACTTTCAACTAAACACCCCTTCAACCAGGGGCGAAGCTACGTGGACAGCTGTGGGTGCCGATGCACCCACGGTAAAATCAAATTCTAGTGCTAAGCATCATAGGTTCACCATATGTGCACCCCCCTAACCAATGGATGGTGCACCCCCCTGGCCAGCGTGGCAGTGTGAAAAACTCGAGACCAGTGTTGACAACCTATTGATCAAAAGAAAGGCCATTGGCCACGACTTATGCAGGCTAATTAATTTCTTGTCCCCTTCCATCAGCTACCCAGTAGCCGTGCACCGAAGCCCACATAGGGGGTCACTCCAGCCCAATGGATGCTCGCGCCCTTGCTAACCGCCACTCACGCAGTCACGTTGCCTGTGGTGTACCATGAGGCCATCACCCATTGCGCATGACAAGCCATAATGTTTATTTTTTAGTTCTAAACTTCTTATATAACCCTCGTTTTCAAAGAGTTCCAATTCTTTGTATTTTTCCCCCACACAAAGGCTAAAGCACCTCAATTTGCAAATGCCGCTTGCTTGCTGATTGACACTATATCACATGTTTTTTTTTAATCCAAATCTCCTGTCAAACTGGAGCCAATTGTTATTCAGATTAGATTTCGAGCTCTTTTAGGGTGGCCTATACCATAACAAAAATAGACCAGTATGAAAGGATCGGACGGCTCAGAATTTTTGTATACTGGTGAAAACTTGACCTGTGGTATAGGTGGTATAGACGGGTAGTATAGCCTAGTATGGGTATTATGGAAAAAATTATAATGGCACAAATGTAATATTATGATGAAATTTCATTGGCACAAATATAATATTATTAAAAATATTATAATGACAAAATTGTAAATATTTCTATTAATATAGTCACAATATTCATATTTGCCGGCCTATATCATGTCATGAGTAGTGCTAAAGTAGTGCACCCCCCTCGTTTATACTGTAGCTTGTCTTAAAAAATCCGCACCCTATATCATGTCATGAGTAGGGCAGAAGTAGTGCACCCCCCTCGTTTCGGCTCTAGCTTCGCCCCTGCCTTCAACTTACTTTTCAAACTTTGGCACACGCTTCCCAATGCGCAAAAGTTTGAAATGTTGGGCCAACTAAACAAGGCCTAGATCGAACTACACGCATGGCCTTTGTCCCGGCCATTTGAAAAACATTTGGATTAGATGATACACGCACTTGAGAGCTCTTTTGGTTAAAGGGTTGAGATTGAAGAATAAGGCAAATACTCTCTCCAACCCATTTTATTTCATGTTGATTAAACCGACGTTAAATAAATCGATACGGTGGTAGTAGCTTCAAGTATATATATATATATATATATAATATAGGGTACGTGTATATCGTTCCATATACGTGTATAACAATAACTTAAAATTATCAAATTCGCTCGATCAATACAAACACGGAACGGAGAGAGAGTAACCCTGCAGGGGTAGCGAGTGAATCCGAGTCCGACACGCGTCCTGCTTGGCTGGTTGCTTCCCAAGCAGATCCGTGCGTAGGCAAGGACGCGGAAGCCAAAGCGCACGCGACCTTCGCCTCGACGGACGGAACAAGAGGAACCAACAACCAAAGCCGAGGCAAAACCTAGCCGCCGCCGCCGCCGCCGCCTACTCCGTCCTCCTCCAGATCCGGTCACTAGCCATGCCGCTGCGCTATATGGCCCGCAGCCTGAGGGTCCCTGCCACCGCCGCGCTCCAGCGGGCGTCGACCCCACGTGTGTCGCCGGCGGCGGGCCCTCGCCTCCTCACCTCCCGCTCCCCTCAGGTGCGTTCCCCCGTGTTCTGCTCTTGATCCATCGGTAGCTAGAGCAATCGGCTAGTCAACGCGGTTTCGATTGTTAATTCGGGCTCCACATATCTGAAATCCTCCTGGATTTTCCCACAATTTTTCCTTATATGCCCCAGCTCTTCTGATACTTCCTATTTAGGCCCTTATAAATCAGCGTAAATAATGTGCTTCTTCGGAGTACCTTTCTTCCTGGCTCCATACAATCTAGGAGCCTTGCTTGTGGGCCTTGCTTGTGGCAGGTTAAGGTTAGAGAGAATTTGACGCGTTGCTATAGGTTCACTACTGTACTAAACTGCATTCAAGTTGTGATTTTTTTTTTAGTGAATAAAACTTGTATTGCCAATATGATTGACACTACAATTCTTAGGTAGATATAGCTATAGTCAGTTTTCTGAAAAGTGTTGTAAGTTAATGGAGATAGATTTGACATCAGTTGCCGTAAAATAAATTGGCCACGACAAAAAAAAGGGTACAAAATGTTCATTGCAAACTAACCTGAGTAAAAACTAATCACTTGCTTCGATCAACCTTCCCAGGATGATAATTGTAAGGCGTATTAACTCCACAGACTGAGCTGCTATGTGCATGGGCTTCCTGATATCACCAAATCGAGATAGTAATTCTATGAATCTATATACATTGTTCGCATATCACCGCATGCAGTCGATGGCAAACTAGATTTTCTGTATTTGTTTAATTTGTGTGCTTTTTCCCTAGCGCTAGACGACAACTATGATTTGATTTGCCTGTGGTCAGCACAGTTTGCTATCTAGGAGTCATTGTGTGCAGCAAACATTTACTACCTTGGAACTTTTGTTGAAATCACTACGGAACCCGGCTGTTTGCCGAGTGCCAGATGCACTCGGCAAAGGCCGAAATGCACTCGGCAAACACTTTGCCGAGTGTTACACTCGGCAAACAGCACTCGGTAAACAGTGACTCGGCAAAGAGCTGTTTGCCGAGTGTCTTTTCTCGGGCACTCGGCAAACCCTTTGCCGAGTGCTATTTGGCACTCGGCAAACAGCCGGTTCCCAGAGCTCAAAAAAATCAAAAATAATAGCAAAAAAAATACGCGCGCTACGCGGTCGGTGGGATTCGAACCCGCGACCTCTCTCTCGCGTGACCTTCTCTACCACTGCACCACACTCTCATTTGTGACTAGATATTGTTTTGATTCCTACCGTATTATACTAAACTGAGTGTAAATTACTTGTTTGAGGCCCTAAATGATCTCAAATTAAAAACTTGTCAACTACAAAGTTTTATAACTTTTTGAAATCTATAAGTTTTATTTTGGTAGTTTCTCCATCCGAGGTCGTTTACAAAATTTGAATTTCAAATTTGAGAACATTCACACTTAGTTTTCGTTGACTATATGATTTCAAATGAAAAAGTTGTCAACTACAAAGTTTCATAACTTATTGTGATCTACAACTCTTATTTTGACTGTTTTTTCATCCGAGGTCGTTTGAAAAAAACTCAAATTTCAAATTTTGAGAACTACAAACGTACTTTTCATTAGCAAAATAAATTCAAATTAAAAAATTTTTAACTACAAAGTTGTATAACTTCTGAAGATCTACAACTTTGATATATGTCATTTTTTCATCCGATGTAGTGAGAGTAACATTGTTCACAAATCTTATAGATCTCTCTTATAGTTTCAGGAAACTCTACGAGAGATATAGATTTTGTGAACAATATTCATATGAATTTGTCGAATGAAGAAATGACCAAACTAAAAGTTCTACATCTTGAGAAGTTATACAACTTTGTAGTTCAAAACTTTTTAATTTGAATTGATTTACTACTTCAAAATATGGTTTTAATTATGACTTTGCCGAGTGTCAAAAAAAAACACTCGGCAAACAGGACCTTTGCCGAGTGTCAAAAAAACACTCGGCAAAGATATTGTTTGCCGAGTGTTTTTTTTTGACACTCGGCAAAGAATATCTTTGCCGAGTGTTTTTTTGACACTCGGCAAAGAATATCTTTGCCGAGTGTTTTTTTTGACACTCGGCAAACCATATTTTTGCCGAGTGTTTTTTTTTGCCGAGTGTTTTTTGAAAAACACTCGGCAAACAAGTTGTTTGCCGAGTGCCCGAAAAAAAAACACTCGGCAAACATGAAGACACTCGGCAAACATGGGATTTCCCGTAGTGAATGTGATTCAGAGCTGGGCAAGAGAGAGAGTCTTTGTTCCAATTACTCGCTATATATGGTAGTCACTGCACACATGTTGGTGTGGAAATTGTCATGTGTTCTTTTTAGTCTATTGCTTGGAATTTGAACCTACTAGTAGAGGATCGTTAGGTAGATCACTCTACTTATTCTTTCAAGATTTGTATGGTTCAAAATTGGCAGATGAAGCTACAAAGTTAAAATGACAGCGAAACTTCTCGAAATGAACTTATTATGAGACATGAGACCGGAAGATGGATAAGATATGCCCTTACTTTGTGTTAGCAATTTTAGCTTGATCATTCTTTACTATGATTGCCAATTTTTGTAAGAGAAGGGATGCGGAGGATAAAATGTACTATTCTCTTCCATTTCCATAATTTCGTTGATACAATTGCTTGTTCTAGTGTGTTGTTTAGAAGCGTAGGGTGTATTATGGAATTTTGGTTATGTGTATATCTTTCTGAATCGTTGTTATCCTTTTATATTTTTAGATGCACTCATGCCCATTGGGTGAGAATCAGAATGCATCTGTACTAGCTCTCCTATACAATACGAGACGTGGATTGCACAATTAAGCTAATTAGGAAATCTTTGGCCAAGTTTAAGCTTAGCAGGTGCAGGAGTTCTTGCCTCTTGAGATTATATTTCTTGCAAGCTCAACTAACTGTTCAATCTGTTTAACCAGAAGAGCTGTTTTGTATAAACATTGGACCTAGTAGAGTAAGAGAATGTATTGGATAAAAATGACCTTACCCACTCATAGATAGACAGTAAAAACTTCAAGGTGAAATGAGTAACATAGTGTATGGTGCTGCCACTGTTAGTATCTAGCGCCATCGCCTCTCTGTTCCACAGCCTCTCTCCCCTGATTGTAGCCATTGAATGATCACTTGTTTTGAAGGCACTCCAAATTAGTGTTTAGCTGGAGTAATGTCAGCCTGTGACACAAATGTGTTTTAAACAGGGCAGAAGATGAGTTTTTTTTTTTTGTATTTTGGAAATCAGGGCCTTGGTAGGGATGTTTTAAGTGGACATGGAAAACCAATTCTTTCCACTCTTGTTCCTTTGTGAGTTAAACCCTGCAAAGCATGACGAAACATGCCCTTGCTGTCCTACATGGGACACGCAACTTCTGAAATACTACCACATCAGTGACTTATTGGGCTAGTTTTTGGGCTCTTGTGTTGAACTCATATGATTGGGATGTAGAAAGGGATATGTAGTTGTGGAATTTCTTCTTTTGATGTTTAATTCTTGTGATTGCCTGTGTCTTTTGAAGACATACCTAAATTATGGACAGTGAATGCACTCACAGATTTGTGTGCCTTTCCCCCCTTTCTAATCTAGAATGGTTATCTTGCATGGTTACTTGCCTATTTAAAGTTTTGCTTTAGTTGTATGTTAGGCTGTTAACACTGTAGTGTTTTCTGAGCTCTCCTTTTCTCTCCTCTTATTGAGTCGCAGATTGGAGAAGCCAATAGAGCCGTGAATGGTGTCAAGGATGCGAATAAAGTAGACAAAGAAGTCATGTAAGTGCACTGTTTTTGTCCCCCTTCATATTTGGTCCTACAAATTGATATTGTTCCTAACATCTGTCTTTTCTGTTTTTTTTTCTTTTGGGAAGGTTGGATATTGAGAAGGCATCGAAAGCTCTTAAGAACCTGCATAAGATCTGTGTGTTGTCTGCTGGCGCAGCTGCCTGCCTTGCGTCAGGCATTGTGGCCTATGCATTTGGGGCTTTCCATAGGAACAACAAATACAGAGTGTAACCAGGGCTTTTCCGCTATGTCTATCGGCTTGGAGCACTGTGATTGTGGGATTGCATGTATTATCTATTTATTGTGGGATTGCATGTATATCTATTTATCTGTCGATAGGACATATATATCTTCTTGTATGTAAAGAAGGAACTGTATCCTCAGCATCGGTTAATCTATCAAATGTATGATGTCAAGAAGAAAAAGACCTATATATTTTGTGGCATTCCCCTTTTAAAGGAGAAAATAATCTATCAGCACTAATTTATTATGAGCTTTGTTGTATTATTACTGGAAAAAGACATTTTTATGATGTGGATGTGTACGGCAGGGGATTTTTGTGGTTGGGAGGACTGATAAAGCCTTTTTGACCATGGTTTAGGTTTCATGGTGAAGCCACTCAATGCAAAGTGTATTAGTCTATTCATACCATGAGCGTGAGTGGTTGAAGCTGAGCTGGCTATTCATTAACCATCAACCATTCGTCGCATGCTTGAGCTAATTAGGAAGCCGATACTGAGCGATGTCTGCTCACAGCCGCGCTCTGTTGAATAATCTGTTCTCTGGCAATCCGTATGTACAGTACTCCTCCGTCTCAAAAGAATTCTAGCATCCTTCTGTTCCAAAAATAATACAACTCTAGCTGAGTGTCATGTTTTCGTATGTTAAATCGATCAATTATAAACAAAAATATATTAATAATTTAATATTTATGATATCAAATAAATATCATTAGATTAATTACAAAATGTGCTTTCATAATAACTTTGTTTATTTAGAGCAATAAATATGAATATACTAATTCACTACCAACTTATTTTTACTACTGTAGCTTGCAACACATAGTTGCATCTTTTTGGGACGGAGGGAGTATATATCTACTAAAGAGTTGGAGTATAACTTGGTACGGGCGCGCGAGGTCGTAACCAAACCAAACACGTACGACGGATTCTCTGCAAAACGGAAAGGTATCGAAGAGACGCTATATATATATCCCAAAAGCTAAACAGAGAGGCCTCTCGATTTAGAGATAAATCGAGAGCCCCTTTCTAACTTATTTCAGTAGATAGAGAAGATCAACAAAACGTAACAAAAACATCAGAAGTAACAAAGCAACAGCAGAGGGAAGAGACGACACAGGTGGTAGGTGGGCGGGGCGGCCGGTGGCGGGGTCACCGCCGGCCGCGGGCGGCGGTGGAGGTGGCGGCCTTAGGGTTAAGGTTTAGGTTTGGGGGGCTTCCATGGCCGGCGGCTCTAGAGGGATGGCCGGGGGCGCCGCCGGCCCGGCGGAGGAGGCGGGTTGGGGGGCGGCGGAGGCGAGCCGGCGAGGGCGCCAGCCGCCGGGCGGTGGAGGATGGCGGTTGGGAAGGGTCGGCGGCGGGGGCATCACGATGCCATCCCGACGAAGCCGGGTTAGCGCGGCGGGGGACAGGAAGGCGGATCCGGCGGCGGAAGCCCCGCCGGAGACGAAGCAGGAGGGCGGACGGCGAGGGAGCTCGCTGGAGAGGAAGAAGAAGCCGGGACGGGAGCACTCACCTCTGATTCAGCGGAGGAACGAGGAGCAGAAGGGAGAAGGGGAGAGGGAGGGGAAGGAGGAGGGAGGGGAGGGCTTGAGGGCGGCCCTCGCCGGCGTCGTCGGAGGCGACGCCGGCGAGGTGG
The DNA here is from genome assembly GCA_004135705.1 of Alloteropsis semialata. Taxonomy (NCBI): domain Eukaryota; kingdom Viridiplantae; phylum Streptophyta; class Magnoliopsida; order Poales; family Poaceae; genus Alloteropsis; species Alloteropsis semialata. Next base: position 82,005,705 of record CM014271.1, on the reverse strand, counting down.
GGGGTGGGGGTCGCGAGCGTGGGGCGCGATGGAGGAAGAAGACGGGACGGAGAAGACGATGCGCGAGAGGGACGGGATGTAGAATTACTCTGTGTGCGCCTGCGTACTGTTGGAATTTTACTTTTGTACTCATATATTGGCGATTAAATGTTTACTGCATTTAATTTGTATACTATACCAATTTGTTTTTTTGGGGGATGAAAAGACTTGTTTTCTCTGTACATCTTCTCTAAATAATATATTATTCATCACAATTATACTAAATGTATATACCAAAAGATGACATATTATATACTAAATCAGCCACAATTAATTTATCAATCCGAGAAGAGAGAGGACCTAATATGTTTCGCTGGGCCTTCTCAATGGAATATTAAATATGAGGTTTGATCATTTTTTTTCTTACAATTTTCTGAAAGAAGCATGAAATTGCCCGTATTGATCGCAACAACACACTTTAATTTGACATCGTAGTATAGATATTATTGGCACGGTCACTAAAACACAACTGTGACTATTATTATTCTGTAACATTTAGAGGCATGTCATATGTAGATGTTCAACCTTAATGTACACAAAGTAATTGATGAGTGATGACCAACATTTTAATATGCTGACTGCTAGTTACCCATAACTATTAACAAATGGAGTTAATAAAAAGGCATAGGAACAATGGATAGATCCCGTAAGCAATTAATACTATTAGTAAAATGTTCTCAACAAAACAAGGCATAGTTGGCCTTATTGGCTTGGTATTCAAAATTAGACTTTAAACACATTGCTTCCTCGCAACTATCATATATAGCGGGAAAACATTTTAAAATATGGATATAATTATTTTCTGTTTCACACTAAGCATGTGTATTTATATAGTTTGGACTAGTGTTGGTTAAAATATACAAAATTTGTCCCTTTTCAAATGAAATATGTATTTTGCACGAACTTTGAAGGTAGGTGGTATATACTCCACATTTGTGCATATGTATACATACACATGTGAGGCAAATTGAAGTAGTAACTCTTCTTGAAAATGAATGTAGTCTTCAAGGATTCCTACGTTTTTTTGGCGATTGCTGTATAAGAAATTAGTGCCTAGATTGACCATGTATGGAAAAAGCCATTGATTTAACTAAAAAAATGCAGATAATAGATGGGGTTAAGCCATGGGCTCCTCGTGAAGGCAGCTGCCGCTGCAACATGGTCAATGGCCTTTTGACGCCAATGCAACATGGATAATAGGGGGGGGAACTTGACTTGCTTTCTCTTCCCGTGAAAATGCAACAGGAACGAGGAGGAAAGGCTGAGAGCCTTTTGCACCTGCTAGCTACAGTGTGCGCCTGTGACTGTCTACACGAATCTGTCCCTTGAGCAGCTGCGGGCTCTACAAGCTATAGGCTAGCAGTAGCTAGCGGCATGGAATCTCTGGTGGGTACACGGGGCCGGGCGGCCGGCCAAGCAGCCCAAGCTGTAAAATTTCCTGTCATTCCTATTGGACAGCAGCACACCGGGGTATGTATATGCACGTTTTTACATGTGATGCGACTGCACAATGGTCCGGATACATCATACTCATACATGCATGTGGTTGACTTGAGGACGGAGGAGAGGGCTGGGGAAGGAAGAGTCTGGCCCTGTACAGTACAGTACTGTACTGTACAGTACTTCTTGCTCTCTCAGTTAAGTTCTCTTCACCTTCTCCGCCGGTTGCTTCGTCGTCCATCACCACCAGTACAGTACGTACGGTGAGGTCCACCACCTCCACAACAGCCGACAGTACGGTGGCACCGTAGCTGGCCGCCGCCTCCATCTCCAGTCCAGGCGTGCCCCGGCCCGGCCCACTGGGAGTGGAATGGCGCAGGATGGATGTGCCTAGAACATTATTAATTCTGTAGGCTTTTTTTTTTTGCTGGGAATGGGATGTGAACTGGAATGGGAATGGGAATCTTTGAGGTTTTGGCCAAGGAGACCGCGAAGAGGCTAGCAAGCTTTTGAATAAAAGCTACAGTACGTGATGGCCTCATCTGGTCTGTGCGGCCTTTGGCCAAGAAGAAAACAACAGTCAACAGGCACGTCATGCACTGCGGATGCAGCTACACTTTGCCCGCTTCTTGTCGGCTTCTGGGATCAATCAACCAATGATTTCCATCTCGATCCCAACTTCCAAGGTACGAGAGACCGTACGTCTTGGTTTTTGCGGCTTTGCTGCCCCCGACCGAGAAACCAGCAAGAGGTTGTGCGACAGAAACACAAGCTGCCACGTGGATGGCTCTGATCGACTGATCCTAAATCGTGGGGCAGCGGTATATATGTAAACAGAACCTGCCAAACTATTCGTGTGCCCCGTTATACACATCAATGGACACACTTTGTCCTCATCTTCTCCGGAAAGCTTCGGTCCGAGTTAGGGTTTGGAGGTTGGGGAGGTCATCTATGGCTGTCGGATCTAAAGAGATGCCCGGGTGTGGCTGTCGGACCGGTTGTGGTGCCAATGTGTGTGTGTGTGGGATGTTGAGGCGGTGGTGGCGTCGCCCGCCGTGGTAGAGGAGGATGGTGGTTGCGAGATGCCACTAGTGGGGGAGTGGACATCGGGGGCAGCAGATCCAATGCCGGATTAGGCAGGGAGTAGACACCGGGGCGTGACGGTGGATCCATCGACGGTTGCTCCGCTAAAGCCGGAAGAGTTAGGGGAGTTCACCCAAAAAGGAGTAGAGCATGTGACGAGGGAGAGGGGAGTGGGAGGGGGAAGGGCAAGGGAGGGCGATCCTCACCGGCGCCGGCGAGGTGGAAGCTAGCGGCAAAGACGGCATAGGAAAGACGAGGGAGGGAGGGAGCGAGCAAGGAAGAAGAAGGGATGCACTGTGATTTTGTATTTTCTCGGCGCACGGACGCGTGCATATAATGTACGTGGACGGGTCTCCACAAAATATTATCTGAAGACTTCTCTCTGACTAGTCAGGTCTATCAATTATCATTCCCTAATTGTATATTATTGACTGATAAAAACATAATATTATGGTAGCTTAATATTCAATGCAAGTGTGATCCTCGAAACAAAAGGAAATCCGTCACTACTCACTAGAAATGTGCCCTGCAACTTGGCTGCAAATGATGCTAGCACCAATTCCCCGGAGGCCCGGACCATCCAACATGGCGACAATACTTTTGGATACATGGTTGGTACTCCCTCCATCAGGTCCAAAATTCTACATTTAGGACATTGGCAAGGTCTAAATACTACCTTTTGTTACAAAATATTTATCAAATATAGCCAAAGCACGTATTTAATTTTATTAAAACCACATTTCGAGATGATCTCGTATCATTGTCACAAATCCAGACTCAACACAAAAGAATTAAATTATGGGCAAAGTTGAAACATTCGAACTAGCACAACCTCAAAACGTACGTAACAATTTTGGAACTAGAGGGAATAGGCGTCAAGGAAGCAGCGGGTTCATGGAGCCAGCCAAACTTTTGTCCCAACATATGCACCACCACACAGATGGACACATCTTCATCCTCATAGACCGATCATGTGTGATACAAAACCAAAATATTTGCCATACCTAAATGGCATATATATAACTGATTGATATAAACATAATACTACATGATAGCTTAATATTCCGTGGGAGTGATCCTTGATTGAAACACACGAAAACCAGTCACTTGAATTGTGCCCCGCGACTCGGCGACAAATGATGCTAGCAAGAATAATCCCAGGCCTGACAGTACTTTTGGATGCATTGTTGATAAACATATATACTCCCTTCAGCTAATAAATCTTGACATGGACATTGGCATGGTCTTCAAACACAATTTCGACAGCTACAAAATATTTATCAAATATAGCCAATGTATACTTTTATGAAACCACATTTTCGAGACGATTCTACTCATACTATTTTCGCAATCCAAACTCAAAGCATAAAAAAATATTTTGCAGTTAAAGTCTGAAACATTTGACTTAGTTAGAGCAGCCTCAAAATGTAAGAATGTTGGAACCGGATTGGAGGGTCACATCGGCAGATTTGTAACAATCAATTAAGTCGTCTAACAGGGAAATCATTTGTAGTAGTAAAAATCTACCATACTATTTTGTAATCATTCTAAACTAACACAAATTAATTTATGATCACAAACTAATAGATAAAGTCTATCTGTTTCAAAAGAGAATATGTCTTATATATAATTTTAAGCAGAGGGTGTATATACTCTATGATTATAGATTACATGCACGCACATGTTCAATTCAAAGCAAATATCAATTTGGGACTCTTATATTTATGGGTCCTTTTTTAACTATAACCATATATAAGTAGAGAATTACTAAAAATATATCATAAAAGGTACTTTAACACTATTTAATTGTCTAATACTTAAAATATTGTTATTTTATATACGCTGCTAGTCATATGACATAAGTTGTAGACCACACCGTATATATATGTTTACACGAGTTGCCCAAATGGCCACACGTGCATATAATATATAACCACATGAAAGCATAGCTCTATACATGGGACAGGGATAAGGCGCGACGGGTCACGCGGAAGGGGAGCGCGCGACCCGCCGCGCCTCGCCGCCGCCACGACGTCCCAGGCTGCCGTCCTCGTCCAGGTGCTCCGCCTCTTCCTCTTCCTCTCTCCCTCCCTCATGGTCTTCCTCCCAGACTGAGGCCCGGCTGACCGCTCGCCCCGCCGCCTCCACCACCGCCGGCGGCGCCTCGCCGCCTTGCCGCTCTGCCCACCTCCCGTCCTCCGCCCTCCGCCCTCCACCCCGCCCTTCCTAACCACGCAGCTCCTCTCCCCCGCCTCCGGCTCCGCCCAGCCGCCATCCCCCACCGCCCTGGCCGGCGGCGCCATCGCCGCCGGGCCTTCCGCCCGGTGGGCCGGCAGCCACCCCCACACCTCCTTCTAGGTCCGCAGACCAAATTCTCCCTCCTCCAAACCCAAACCCAAACCCTAACCCTAACCGGTCTGCCGGCCGGCGGCAGTGCGTCGCGCTTCCACGCGACGGGTCTTCTAATAGACTTAACGTATACATGCATGTATGTATGCACGTACGAGGCATAATAATTACAGTATTAATTAGCGTGGCCCTACATGCATGCGGTTAGAACTAGAATGGTCCCACATGCATGTAACCTCGTACTATGTTGCTTTGGTTACTAGTTGCTTACGTTAATTATGGCCTCGCTACGTGCATGCAAACATGCATGCATGCCCAACTTGTGAACATGCATGCATGCACATGCACGTAGCCGTTCTCTTATGGAGAGTACAGCACCGGAAGGTCCGGAACGCCCTAACTAACTAATTATTATTGTGGCACGCAGGAAATAGCCATACAGTTGGCATTATCCTACTTGTCTGGCCTGCATGCAGTTGTGGACAGTGCAGCCGTACTATACGTTACTATTAGCATGCATGTTAACAACGTGATGAACACCGTACCAGTGCAGCAGTAACCGCTGAACACGTGCCGGCCGGCAGGGTACCTCTTCGATCTGTGACGTGCAATCCGTGTGTATATGCATCAAGCTACCGTACGTACGTACAGCAATATGCCAATATATATGTGTCATGCATTCTTCTCACCGGCAGATCCTCCATCAAAATTCCTCCCTATCCACTTGATCTTGCTAATCTTTATTAATTCATTCGAGTTGCAATTTTATTCTGTGTGCAGATCGGAGACTCCATAGGAAACGTGGAGACAACAGCACCGATCGATGCAACTCCAAGTTCTGCAGGTCAATCCCCATGCGTGTACCCCTAAATTTCAATCTAAATTAAGTTGCTTGATTTTGTATTCCAAACTCTAATTTTGAAATCAGGGTCTGTTTAGATTGTGGCAAGTTGCCAAAAAATGGTAACTTTTTTCACACTGACAACCGTGCCCCCTCTCACAGAACACGCTTCCCAATGACAACTTTTTTCGGCAACTTTCTAAATTAAACATGCCCTCAGTACGTTGTTAATTAAATAATCTCACAATGCACACCAAAGTAGACCACTATCGGTACGAGAAGGAAACTGGGTCGAGTTCCCTCTGCAGCGTTTCTAATAATATTATCTTCCTTTTTTTTTACAGTTGTGCTAACTAACCTGTCTCAATCTTTAGAAGCCTTTGCTCTTATGAACTGTCATGTTATATATGTGTCATGCATTCTTCTCACCGGCAGATCCTCCATCAAAATTCCTCCCTATCCACTTGATCTTGCTAATCTTTATTAATTCATTCGAGTTGCAATTTTATTCTGTGTGCAGATCGGAGACTCGTGGAGACAACAGCACCGATCGATGCAACTCCAAGTTCTGCAGGTCAATCCCCATGCGTGTACCCCTAAATTTCAATCTAAATTAAGTTGCTTGATTTTGTATTCCAAACTCTAATTTTGAAATCAGGGTCTGTTTAGATTGTGGCAAGTTACCAAAAAAAATGGTAACTTTTTTTACACTGACAACCACTAGTAGAGAAACCGGATATAGTCCCGGTTGGAAACTGGATTTAGTCCCGGTTATCCAACCGGGACTACGCCACCGGGACTAAAGGTCCCAACCTTTAGTCCCGGGTATTTACCCGGGACTAAAAGCCACCTTTAGTCCCGGTTGGTAATACCAACCGGGACTAAAGGGTCTCCACACGGCGCCCATGGTGGAGCCCCTCTAGTCCTGGTTGGAATTACCAACCGGGACTAAAGGGCTTTTTTTTCTTTTCTGTTTTTCTTTTTCTTTTTCTTTTCTGGTTTTTTTTATACAGAGATACGTATTATACCTATATAATAATATACGTATATGTCCATATATGTATTAGTTATACGTCACTAATGCATTAAACTATTAATACTGATATTAATATATACGGTAATAATATTAAACTTATATATATTTAAATAAAATAAATTTTGATAAATCCAAGATTAATATTAATATTTACATCAAGATTTCAATATTAATATTTACACCAAGATTTCAAAGGAGCATATACAAAATTCCTAATATTTGCTCCTTGTATCGGGCTCGTGTCCATCCCACCAGAACGCCCCTGTCTTGCTCACGACCTCATCGATTATAAATCCGCAGAGTGTCTCTTGAATCGCCGCGACTCTTTGGTCCGGTAAGATCTCATCTTTCATACGCATCATCTGAGGATGTGGTTAATAGAAAATATAAATAATAGCTTTTATGACTCACATGCATGCATACATACATATAGATTTCAATGGAAATGGAACATACCGTCAGGTCCCAATTAGTGACGATCGTCTTATGCCCTACAAGAGTGTGCATGTACTCACAGACATAATATCCACATAAATTGGTGCCTTGATTCTGCCTATAACACTTTATAGGAGAAATGATCAAGTCATTACATGCATAATCATGATAATGAAACAAAAAAAGAGATGTTGGTCTATGTATAGTAGTATTTACCGGAAAGTCTCCCTTGATACCAAGTTGTTCCTTGAATGGACCTTTTTGCTCTGCACGAAACTTTTTCCAACACCTGCGCACACCATATGAAATAAATGGAATTCTTGGCTGAGCTAAAGAGGAATAATAGTGCGAGGACGAAAATTACTTTTGAAGGAGGTCAATCATTGGTTGGTATGCGTCCCGTGGTCCCCTCAATGAGTCCATGATGGTCAACAAGCTTATGTCCGGTTGTATAACAAATAATATCCAATGAAACCTATTTACATGCAAGTTTTGTACCAAGAGTCACGTCAATTGAAATAAAAATTATGTTAGGAAGAAAACTAAAAGATGCACAAGACAATAAAAGTACTCACCCAAAGTTGTAAGGAAATAGAATCATTGTCTTGTAATGTTGTACACGTAAGAATCTGTCAATGTTGTTCATTGTGTCTTCATAAAAATTTAGTAACATATGCTGGTTTACAGTTTTTGGGTCGATGAAGCCCAAGTGGAAGTATGAGTTTTTCCTGCATTCTTCAATCTCCATTCTACAGGATACAATTTAAAAAAAAATGTTTAATAATAGGTTGACAATACATAGGAGACGTTAAATATAGAAATAAATGAAGCACTTACAGCACCCAGCAGCTGAGGAGAGACACGTCAAGGGCATCCCTATGGTATATCTGGTAAATTTCTGAGAATTCCAGATACATAACATTATCGCCACGAAAGTAGTCATCATCTCTAATCTTCAATCCCACCATGTTCTGGCCTTGGGCCGACGCCTGAAGGTACCATTCATGTAATCTGTACATTTTTGTTGACAGCGTGTTGTACGTATCGGGGTCAACTAGAGGTAAGCCAAGCTGAAATGGCCACCTTGGTATAGCCTTTGGGGTCTTACTCTCATCTAGCATTTGCGAGGACGTCATTCCTGCCCCTTTGCAAAACTCAAGCAGGTCGACCGGTCCAATTCCAGCATTCACCATGAGTGGATCAATTGTTTGCCTCTCCTGCTCACCGAGCTGAGCAACAGCCTTTCCCTTCCTTTGTTGCTTGACGCTGTTGTGGCTCTTGGTAGACTCTTGGCTCTGTTGACTCCGTCGCTCCTTCTCCTCCCTTTGATTCTTCTCATACGATTTCTTAATAGAGCGGTCATAGTCTGACAACAATTTCTTCTGAGTTTCTTTAGCCATGCCAATAAAGAAAGTAGACTTAGCAAAATCAACTACTTCTTTTTTCTCGGGCTCCTTCTTTTTGAAGAACTCTTTAACCTTATCCAGACTATGCTGCTTGCACTCCTCATCAGTTTTTTCCCATGGTAGCTTGGCAGGTTCCTTGGCTTGCTTTGCTGGCTTCTTTGCAGGTGGCTTTGTTGGTGCCTTGGCTTTCTGTTGCTTAGCTTTCTTTGCCGGCGGAGGTGCAGGCGGCGGAGATTGCTTAGCTGGAGGTGACGGAGATTTTTGAGTTGTTGGCGACGGAGACCTTTGTGATAATTGAGATAATTGAGATAATTGAGATAATTTGAGATAATTGATCAATTGATATAAAATGATATAATTGATCTCACAATTGATATAAACTAATATCCAACTATTATCAAAAAATCACACTAATATAAAAACAAAAAAAAGACTAATATCCAACTAGAATCCATCTAATTGATCTCACAATTATATTATAGTATATAAACTAAAATAAGTTTTTTGATCTCCCATTTAGGAAATGACATATAATTGACATTTAAAACATAGAAACTAAACTAAACTAAGATTCATTCTTATATATCGTTATAATAACAAAAATTCATTCTTATATACCGTTATATCGTTATAACAAAAATTCATTCTTATAATAACAAAAATTTATTCTTATAATAACAAAAATTCATTCTTTTACTAATAACATATAATTGACATTGAAAACATAGAAACTAAACTAAGTATAATATCCAACTAGTTCCTAAAAATTGATATAAACTAATATAAAAAATTTGAGATAATTGAGATAATTGATATAAAATGATATAATTGATCTCACAATTGACCTTTGTTCAGGAAGAACAGGCGAATATTGCTGCGACGGGGACTGCGGAGCTGGAGGCGGCGGAGATGCCCTTGAGCTTTGGGGTGACGACGAAGGCCCCTCAGGAGTTAAGACGATGTAACGCTTCTCGCATAGGATAACACCATGAACTGCCTCTTCTAGTGTCGTCTCCCCGTCACCTCCAGGAATGTCAAGCTGGAGTGATTCGTACCCGGCCAAGACCTGCTCCACCCCAACTCTAGCATAGCCAGCAGGTATTTGCCCTCCATGGTAGAGATCTCCTTCTTGACTCGGCAAAGCAGTACCGTACGCCACCTTGATCGTTAAATTCTTGAATGGACTGTGCAGCTCACAGGTCGTCCGCCTGGTTATATCGTCCACGGGGTAGCGTTGGACTTGAGCATGAATTGGGACGTCAGTGGACGCGCAACTGCTTCGATGATGCTGGGTAGGGCTAATTGGGTCTACTGGAGCGCCGGCGGATCCACGGCTTTGTTGCTGAGAGCTAAGTGCTATCTCCAGTTGCCGCTGAACCTCCCCAGTTCTTTGTTCGTTCTGCAGTATCCTTTCCTCGAGTCGTCGCATCTTCTCTTGCTCCTCGTTTTTTCTTCTACTGCGACTTCTGTAGGACTCAATGCAGTCGGCAAACCCGTACTTCCACGGAACCCCTCCTTTGCCTCGCGTCCGTCCAGGATGCTCGGGATTCTGCAGAGCAAACGTGAGCTCATCCTTTTCTCTGTCCGGGCGGAACTCTCCCTTGGCAACTGCTTCTATGGCATGCGTAAGTCTCCGTGCGGCTTCTTGTATCTGCTGTCCAAAGATGCATTCCCTGGTATCGGGGGCCAATGTTCCGCCATGGGCATAATACCAATGTCGTGCACGGCCAGTCCAAGTTGATGTCTATGGTGTGATACCTCTATCACGTAGATCTTGTTCCATCTTTTCCCATTTTGGAATAGCTGCAGCGTAGCCACCTTGGCCGAGATGGTGATGGTATTCTTTCTGGGCGGCATTAGCTTTGTTCGTCTCCATAAGCTTCTTTCCAAGTGTCGAACGCTTGTATTGCACAAATGCAGCCCAGTGGGGTCTTAGCTTCTCATATGCTCCTGTGAAAGTTGGCGTGCGATTCTTGTCAACAAAATTTCTGTAGAGTTTCTTCTTAAAGCTCTGGAATTGTTCTGCCATCTTCGAAAGAGCCCAAGCTTTCACTCTATCCTCAGTTCCTGCTGGCACTGTGAAATGTTCCTGTAGCTGCTGCCAGAGCATATCTTTCTCTCTTTGAGGGACAAAGTTTGTATCCCCGCGTTTCATAGGTTTCCATCTTGGAATGCTGATTGGGATGTGATCTCTGACAAGAACCCCGCATTGATTTGTCATCTTCCTTGCAACGTCAGCTGGGGCAATTGGTTTGCCTGCATGGTCCACTTGTGTGACAATGAAACGACCCTCCAGCTTTTTTGTCGGTCCTCTTTTCCCCGAATTCGACGTCGTTGCGGAGGGCTAAAAGTTAAGAGAGGATACTTATGCATTAATGTATGTACCTCTTAAATCATCGTGGCACTATTACTAAATGTGCTAATGTATATGTACCTCATCACCATCGGTGCCTTGTTCATCATCGTCACCATCTGACTGCTCAATTCCCTCCCCGGACATGTTGAGGTACTGATCGATGTTGCTGCCATCATCGGCTTCAGGGACGGGGACGGCACCACTGCCTTCAACAATTATTTCATTGAGAAGGTTGTTGGTTTCGTCTTCGTTAAGTCCCAAATCCATCTAATATGAAAAACTAAACTAAGTTTAATTTGATTTCCCATTTAGAAAATGACATATAATTGAAATTTAAAACATAGAAACTAAACTAAGTTTAATATCCAACTAATACACCAAGATTCATTCTTCTATATCGTTATAATAACAAAAATTCATTCTTATGTCCGGTTATATCGTTATAACAAAAATTCATTCTTATGATAACAAAATTTCATTCTTATAATAAAAAAAATTCATTCTTTTACTAATAACATATAATTGACATTTAAAACATAGAAACTAAACTAAGTATAATATCCAACTAGTTTCTAAAAATTGATATAAACTAATATCAAGAATTCGAGATAATTGAGATAATTGATATAAAATGGGATAATTGATCTCACAATTGATATAAACTAATATCCAACTATTATAAAAAAATGAGATTATTGATAACAAAAAATGAGGTAATTATCAACTAAAATCACACTAATATAAAAACAAAAAAAAGACTAATATCCAACTAGAATCCATCTAATTGATCTCACAATTATATTATAGTATATAAACTAAACTAAGTTTTTGATCTCCCATTTAGGAAATGACATATAATTGACATATAAAACATAGAAACTAAACTAATTAAGTTTAATATCCAACTAGTACATATAAAACATAAAAACTAAACTAAACATAGAAACAATGCTTCAGATTCTGAACCAAATGTTGTTAAAGAAACAATATCTTTCAGGTTTCCACACAAGAGAAACAGTAAGCTGATGGTTTCCTCGTATTTAAACCAAGAAATAGTACCAAGTGACCATCAATAGTGCAGTGTGCACCATTATAAGATGTTTAACAAACTTTGCGTAACACATTATAAGGTAGTTTATGCAAGGAAAAAAACAAGACTAGCTTATTATTTATCTATGGCATGTTTCAAGCTCTATTGAGTTTCATGGCTACCAAATCAAGCACTGCTCAACCAAGTGGTACGATTTTCTCCCCTGAATTCGCAATTGGTTAATCAGGTAAGCTATTGCAGACGTCTTATAGTAGGTCTGCTTTAAAGAAAAGTTGAGGGCATATCTGTATGCACTGATATCTGAATGGTTCAAATGAACCTAACATTAAGCATGTCGAGGACCAACTCTATTTGCTGACATGATGAAGAACAGAATCAAGGCCAGTGTTGGTTAGCAAACAGAACAACAGAATAGCTTCTCCTAAATGATCCATCGACCGGGAGCTCGCTGTGCGTCGAAATTTAAGGCCTTGCTAATGCTGTAATCATATAGTAGGAATTTGTGACTGGCGCTCGTATTTCCCTTGAGCGCAGGCAAGAAGCTAAGAATAGGATGGGGGGAGAGAGGACAGGGAGGGAGGCGTTACCTTGGAGTGGAGGGGCACGGGGGCCCTGGGGGATCCAGACTCGGAGGCCTTGTCGTCGTCGGCGTCGAATTGGTCAGGCTCGGCGTTGAGCCCCCGGATGAGGAAGAAGCCGGCGATGGTGGCGGAGAGGAAGATGAGGATGAACCGCAGCGGGCGTCGCTGCGGGGGCGTGGGCGCCGGGCGCCGGGGCAGGGG
>CM014271.1:81969039-81991887 GCA_004135705.1 Alloteropsis semialata | reverse complement strand
TCTCTGAGAGGCCTGGGATCAAGTCCGTGTACGAGGATCTTTCATCAATCTAGCTAGGCTCATTCAGTAGCACTAGATTAACAGTCTCTGTTAGCGTGTGTGTTGTCTGAAACTCTTAAGTACTGTTGTAGCAAGGAAATCCAAGTGTATTTGGCCTCGTCTTGATGCCAGCAATTTCAATTGGAATGTCATTGGTTGCCAAAGTGTTGTGCTGTTTCATTTTATTGTGCCATCACATTCTCTTTTGCAACAAGATGTAGCTCAACTTTGCCTACTAGCCTTGCTTGTCAAGGCTAATAAAGGAAAATCTTGTTTGGTGAGGAGCCTATTTGGCACTCCCTCGAAAGCAAGGATACTTTTTGGCCACCTTATTCAAATTCAAACCAAGACAAGGCTAGGCAAGGACGACCGAGAAAACAAAAAGTTTTTTGGTTTTTTGGAGAAGACCAAATATCTATGTGAGAGTCGTCACCACTCACCACCAAGGTCACACGCCCACACGAGGGGGCCGAAAGGAATTTAGAACTGCCCTCACCGGAGCATAGGGTCAATAGGCCCAACAGGCTTATTAGTCAGCAGACGGTGCCAGCCCAGCAGCAGGAGGAGAGTGAGGATGCAACGCCGGGACTCTTTTGGGCCGCATGCACCAACGAGTACAAGCAACCCGCGCGGTTCACTCATCAGAGCCCCGGGACTCTTTTGGGCCGCATGCTCAATGTCTCTCAGTCCAACTGGCGCCTAGAGTGGCCCACTTTGAGCCTTCCGAAGTTGCGATCGCTTGGACACCAGAAGCTGTCGGCTACTTTCTACTCAGTTTTTTTTAAAAAAAATGGGAATATTTCAATATTCTAAGCTCTGCAACGATTGGTGCATGTAACTGTTTATTATTACATCAACGACCACAAACTTTAACAAAAAAAAGAGGGAACAAAGTACCTGACGCTATAAACTTAAACAAAAGGAAGTCTATTACTAAAAGACCAACCATTGATAGCAAAAATCTCCATCGACGTGGTCTCAAGCATATGACATCCCCAAAAATTTGGGGACGCTCCTCCTCCTTTTGCAAGAGTGACCAGAACCGCATCCAGTGTGTAGATCACTTGCATAGGATTAAAAGCTTAAAAACCACATCATTTCTACATATCCAAATTGCCCAACATAAAGTGCAAGCTCCTACCAAAATTTTGTACTCAGCTCTGTGGTCTTCAAAATAACCAATCCATGAAGAGCTACATGTGATGGAACACAGGTGCTGAAACCAGGATTGCGATCAACTGAATTGTTTTGGTACAAACCAAATCCCTTTAAGGGCTTGTTTGTATAGGGGCGTATTGGAGGGAAATGAAAAAGGTTGAGAGAGAAATAAACTAATTTCTCGTTCAATATCTCTCATTCCTCTTCAACACGCTTGTTGCCACACAAGCTCTAAACTTGTTCCATGACAGTATGTGGATGTGGCCTTCAAAAAGAAAGAAAGAAAGACAGGAAAACGGCTACACGCATGCATGCAGCACGAATGGCCCCACACGCATGCATGCAAGATAACGACGTGAGTGGCCTTACGTTCATGCATGCAACAACCTCTTCCTATAATCCTATGCCCTAACTGGCTAATTGGTGACTAGCATATACATGAAAGGCGCGGCGCGCTACATGCATATGCATAATATATGCATGCATGCTATTCCTATATCTCCTCGTTCTGTTCCAATGTAAGGCCTATAGTACATATGTAGGGACACACGTGACGACAAGAACACCTTTCATTTGTAGACGGACTCTGCTACCCTCCCGGTCTAAATTGTAAGTCATTTTGGCTTTCCTATATTTATAGCTTTTGCTATGCATCTAGATATACTCAATGTCTAGATACATACAAAAACCTATATATGTACTCTCTCCGCCATGAAATACAAGGCATTGAAGGTTTTGAAATTTGTACTCAAATGCATAATAGGATCCTTGGACAAGTATTAAAGGAAATTATTTAATTTTTATTGGCTCTCAACTATATACTTACCTTTTCTATTTTCTTCCTCCACTGCTTAATTTTAGGAACAATTTTAATGACGTTGCTAAACGAGAAGGTTTCATAGGATACATGCATCTTTTGTTCTCTGCACCTTTCCTAAAATTGCAAGAATGCCTTGTGTTACAGGAGGACAGAGGGAGTATGTAGAAAAACCAAAACAACTTATAGTTTTAAATGAAGTACTTTACTTTCTATTTCTAGACTAACTTTGTTTGGGGTTGGACAAACTTTCGATACAACGCCTTTTTTTACGAAATGTTTATCGACAAGGAAAAAGGTCGATATGATGCATGGATAGATCAAAGTTAATTCTTTTAATAATAAGTAACAAACTATATCTCTATCTCTACCTAATACTAAAGCAAGGATGGTTTCCATTGTAAGTCAAAATAACAAATCGCTAGGTTGGAAACCAGGAAGAACCCGCGTGGCCCATCGGCAAAATTGAAGGAAAAATACTTTCAGAATGTACCACTACAAATATATATACGGGGAATGCTTTCTCAGATCAGAAGGCAGAAAAATTATCAAAACTCTCTCCCTCCAAGAATACAATAAAGTTTTTTTTTTGCAAAATATCACTACAGTATGCAGACATTTGTATACAAATGCACACTCGTCTCTTTCAATACACGCATGAAAACCATGCCCCTATGAGCATCTCCGAGAGACTATATTGAGATTGATGAAGTCGCTATAAACACCTCGTTGTCGATGGACATGTCGCCTACCACTAAAAAATTAGCACCGGTTAATTCCCGAAATAAATCCAACAAAATAAGAACACCTGTAATAAGTTGAAGACACAGATGGACAGATTCCACCACAACAAATCTAACAAACTGAGCTATGCTCAGTTCACCCGAATATAATAGCGTGTTAAGGATTCATAATTTGTTCTAAGTAGAGTTTCCAACCCACTTCGTACCTACAAACTGACCAAAATGCCCTTATCATCCTACCAGCCTGACTAAATCATTTTTCTCTTTCTTCTGCCCAATAATTATGCCCCAACAAATATTTTTGGCGTGCAAATGAAACAGGTAGGCATTGCTGCCCACTAAAGATGGGGGAGGACCAGAAGTAATTAGAGTGCAAGAGCAAATTGGACTTTCTTTCTCTTGCTAATCTGTCTAAAAATCTTTTAACGTTGCTATATTCTAGGTGGAGGGAGTACATACTGTTGTTAAGATGAGAAATACTTTTGTATGTATAATGTGGCTTCGACTATTTTGTCTAGGACTCTCTTGCTATTTTTTTAAAAACAATTAATATGTAACAGGTACTTGTCTAAAGGAAATATATTGAATCAAAATTCTATGAATAACATGTAAAAATCCATAAAATGCAATGAAAACATAATGGCAGAAATAACTTGTAAAAAGATCACAAGCTAGGGAGTTGTAATTTGTAAGTCCCGTGTCTAGTTTATTACTCTCCGTTTGAATTTGTTTGATGTTTTTAGCTTTTCTATAACGTCCTCCTCCGTCCTTAAAAAACACGCTCGTCTGGCCCACACATGCATGCATTTAACTACGTGAATGGTGTGC
This sequence comes from Alloteropsis semialata, assembly GCA_004135705.1. NCBI lineage: Eukaryota > Viridiplantae > Streptophyta > Magnoliopsida > Poales > Poaceae > Alloteropsis > Alloteropsis semialata. Next base: position 81,988,302 of record CM014271.1, on the reverse strand, counting down.
TACACAATGCATGCATGTCAACCCTACTTTTGTTTTTTTAGAAAGGGACTGCATTACATTAAAGTAGAGCCTCTTTTACAATTGAGATCTTAACATAAAATTAAATTAAATTAAATTAAAGCACGTTACTAGGACCCTATCCTTCATCTTCTTTGCATCCAGCGATGTCCACAGGTTCAGAAAATTTCATCGCCATGGAAGTTCACCAGATCCGGCCACGAGAATCGCAATTTCCACCAACAGAAGACTCCACGATCTTGGAGTCCGCAAAAGAGGCACAGTATGCTCAACCACTGTGGGAGAGTAAAGGGCGCCGAAAGCACATTGGCCATATCTTCTAAAGGTTTAACCGACCATAAGATCCGATACCGTCGTGAGCCATCACCAGCGACGGCCGGAAGGATAGATCCGCCACCGCCAGTAGCCTCACCGGCGGTCGGGAAGACGATTCCATCAAAGGGGAAAATAGATCCAATCCGTCCTCAAAGAGGAGTAGCCAACGTATCTCGGTTCTGCTATGAGGAACACAACGCTGTTGGAGAAAATGACGCCTCCTATGGAGGGAACCCAATACAAAATAGAAAGCCTGATGGAAAACATCGAAATGACGATCCAAACTCTAGAAGATGCGTTCTGCGCCTCAAAAAGTCTAGCTCAAAAATTCATATGATTATGCATTTTGAGCATTTGAAGTGTGCAAGGTTCGAGCTCACAACCTCTTACTCCACGCGTTGCCACCCTAACTAATAACCATCTCCCCTGCATATCAATTCTAACTTAGACAAGATATGCTATTTTTTGACATCACTAATATTAGAGCATATTTTTCGCTATCTAAACAGTCTCAAGTAGAAAAGTTGCCAACTACAAAAATTTAGATCTTGCCAAAAACTACAACTTTGATATAAACTTCATCTTTTTCTGCGGCCATTTGAAAAAAAAATTATTTATGTTGGCAGGCACTTAAGACGACCGTTGGCCCAAATTTTTTTTAAAAATATTTTTATTATTTGAACTATATGTTGACAAATGTTGTTTTAGAAAATATGGAAAATTAATATTTATGTCGATGAGTACCCGTGTAACTCATTTTCATGAAAGTTTAATGGAATTTCAAATATACTTCTAGGAAGTACATATTTTCATTTAGAACTATTCAACAATAAATATTATTAAAATCTAAAGGTTGTCCAAAAAATCTGAAATTTTGTATGAAGTCATTTCGGAGGTCTATAGCGGTGTCATAAAAATTATTCATCATTTCACAAGAGTAGGACTATACATTGTTCACAACTGGTACATTTCTAATACTCTTTCATATTCCTAAGTTTAAATTTTTAGTTTTGTCACACACAAAATGATATTTGTGTTCTTACATACCCAAAAGAAATTTTTGCAACAAATATATTAAATATAACATGTTATGTGAAAGTTTGATTTTTGACATGATTTGCTCTTTTTATAGATTAAATATTTTTTCTCAGATAAAAAAGAAAATAATTTGTGCTGACGAGCGTTTATGTGGTCTGCTAGCACAAATAGGGTTCATTTGTGCTAGCGGTCGGTTACATGAACCGCCAACACAAATCGATAAGTGCTGTTGAGCGCTTATATGGCCCGCCAGCACAAATAGAGTAAAAGTAGGGTTGATTTGTGCTGACGAGTGCCAATATCAACCGCCACCACAGTGAGGGCTTGTTTGGCAACAAGTGGATTGAGGGGGAATGGGAGAGATTGAATAGAAAATTAGCTCATTTCTCTCTCAATTCCTCTCATCCCCCTTTAGTTCACTTCTATCCGAACAAGACCTGAAAGTAGGGGTGCCACCACAAATCAGTTTTGTACTGCATGCATGCATTTGGGTACGTGAGAATGGAGTGGTAGAGCATGCATGCATGTCTACATGAATGGAGTGCTACTGCTGCAGCATGCATGCATGTCAACCCTTGCTTGTTGGAGACGCGCCATGTGCACATGAGTCCTCTGAACTGTAGGACAAGACGATTTCGGGTCTGCTGCTCAATCGCCTCTTCAGGTTACGGATCTCCGCTTTCTTCATGTTACGGAGCTCTGCGTGCCATCTCTTGTCCCTCGGGTGTAGGAGTTTCTTGTGGTACAAGCTTGGTGGCACCATCTTGGACACTCTGTCATCGCCGGTGCTGAGGTCACCGCCTCTTGTTTTGGTGGCCGAAGACCCAAACACCATCCATATAACCATATTTAAAACGTATAAACTATCATCTTTATGTAGCAATAAAAATATCTTTTGTGTACAAAATATTCTACGAAATATGTTTAAAAGTCAAAAAGTTTGTATGTTTTATATTAGTTTGTAAGAATTTATATATTTCTTTAATTTAAATAACATTCTAGAAATTTTATTAGTGAGGTTTAGATTTTTAAAGGTGTCAATTGGCACGCTATCCTAAGGCAACAACGAACCTCCACCATTCTAGAAATTGCCGTATTGGACACACAAAAACTCACTGTTCATTTATCATCACGGATCCGAGACAATGTATTGGACATACAACAATATACTGATATTTATGACAACAAATAAATTTATATTGATAGACTCGTCATGAAATATGTTGTTATTGTACACCTGCTAGCAATTATAACCATGCGTTGCAACGAGAGAAATCACACGCCCTTTGCCTCATAAGCATGCGCCAAAACTAAGGTGATACCTTGTTTTATGGCCCACATCAAGAAGAATTCCCTTCAAATTTGTGTGCAAACCAGGCTCATTAATTTTAGGTAGACAAAAGCAAAGGAAAAAAAGGGTGCCAAGGTCCTTGCGATCAGAATGCTAGGTACTATATATTTCCTTTTTCTTTGAGTAACATTGGATCGTACAAAATAGAACCATAAGTTCATAACTTGTGTAGCCATGCCAAGGGTGAGACCATTGTCCCCTCTCTTGGATCTCCTCGTTCTCCTGTTTTCAGCCCTCCCTCTTTGGTGCCGGGGCTTCCTCCCCTCAAAGACGACGTTGGCAGGCATCAACCAGAAATCAGATGTGTCCCCAAAGACATGCAGATCATGGTTGCCATCTGTCATTGACTCGGTGCTTTACAACCACATGTGGATTGGAGCTCGTTGGAATATAGGCACTCTATGATGACATTGTTTTGGTGAACAATGCAAGGACATGCACTCGCTAGGGTAGTCTTAGTTTTGGCCTTGTTGTCATGTTAGTTACCCTGATTGTGGGTTGTTCACATGTTTGTGTTTGGTGTTTGTGTCCTCCTCTCGTCTAGCTTCTTGCTTTTATAGCTCTAGAGCTTGTGGCTTGACCATGTAATTGGATTTAATTTGCAGCCTCGCTAGTACCGGTGGAACTGAAAATTATTCAGGTGGAGATACTCATGCTCCGGTGAACTCTCGAAAATATATATATTTGTCCATATAGCGTTAGCTGAAGTGCAGATAGTATACGCAGATACAGCTAGCGTTAGCTACCATTTTAATGATCATATATAGGCAAAAAGGGCAGGCTAAAAGATGCTATTATATATCCGTCCTTTTTAATTTCACATGGACACAGAGACGTCATGATTGCATATATATAGCATATCTGATCGATGTGCACCAATTCTCCTGTAGCAGCATCAGCCGCTAGCTCAACTATACTTGTGAAACTTTCTCAATTCACATGTTAATCGCTTCATCCGCATGACCACGCTAGAACTACAGTGCATGGATCAACAGGGCCGTCTTTCATTTCTCTCTGTGCTTACTTGTGCACACATGATGAATTTAATGGCTTACTTGCACGCCAGGTTAGTGAGGCACTGAGGCTGTCAGACAGGCTCTTTGATTGATGGGGTGCACCATGCATAAGGGAAAACCATTGGTTTCTTTTGGTAATCCCAGAAGCCGACAAGAAGCAGGCAAGTGCAGCTGCATCTACAGTGCACGACGTGCCTGTTGTTTTTCTTTACGATAGCCTCAAAGATTCCCATTCCCATTCCAATTCCCATCCCATTCCCAGGAGAACACTTCTAGGCACCGCACATCCATCCTGCCATTCCACCCAATGGCCCGGGTATGTGGTGGTGAAACAATGTTACAAGTGAAGGAACTTCCATCCCATAATCAGATAGGTATATTCGCTAGTGATAATCAAATGCCAACGGAAAACGAGAAAAACAAACAAATAATGCTCTTTACATATATATAGTTTACAAAAATCACTCATCACCAATTAAATTGCAGGGAAATTTCAAAAATACTCCATGTGACAAACAAAACGGTCAATATTATTTTCCTCATTTCCTGCCCATGGTCTATTCTTCATTTTTAAAGCCAATAAAATTAAAGTTGCTGAAAAGTGGTAGACAGTAACCAAGTTTTAATTGTAAGTGATCAATTATTCTATCAATCAAAATGGATTAAAAAAATACAAATTTATAGATTTCAAATTTTCGTATAGTTTTATCTCTATCCAAAATTCCAAATTCATAGAAAAATATATGATTTATTTAAGATATGATGTGGAAGGAAGGGACAAAATGGCTACTTTTTTTTAGATAATGGCTACATAGGGATATATAGCAATTTCAAATGTCTACTTAGGTATATATTAGATTTTTTGTACATGCAAAACAGAAATAAAAAAAATCTGCCTGTGTGTACTCCTGCTGTCCAATCTCGATCGAGCCCACGCAGCCGGTCTGTCACTCACACTCGTGCTCCCCGATCTTGTGCAAAGGCACCCACATCCATCTCCAAGAAGCCAGGCCAAGGCTCAATGCAAACCCTAGCCGCGCGTACGTTTCCTCCTCTCGCGCCGTCATCTCCCAGATCCCGCCGAGTCCGTCGGTCCTATGGCGCTGCGCTCCCTGGTCGGCAAATTGAGGCGCCTCCCTCTGCGGACGGCTGACCCGGCCCCCGCAAAGGTTCGTTCCTCCTTTCCCTCGCGCTAATCCACGCAGGACTTTTGATGTGTGCGTTGCAATCTGCTGTTAGTGAAGGCCATTCCAACGATTAATCTCCGAATTGAATTGCTAATCTACGCAATCAGGTCGCCTGTACTGAAATCTTTCCTTACTTGGGGTTTGTCTGGTGGCAGTTGTCACTCGCTTTTTCTCCGAATTGCATCGCTAACCTGCGCAATCAGGTCACCTAGTGTAAATAAGAGCAAGATCATTCTTGCTGAGTTGGGTTTGCCTTTGTAGGAGTTGTCATTAATTTGTTCTTGTGCCTGTTTGGATAGGTGATGATAACTAGCCTTTTCTCACATGCTAAACTCCTGTGACTATCTTGAAGCAAAGTAGGCCTATGAATGCTGTATCCTGCTCTTATGCTGATAGCCCTGGTGGCTTGTATCTCAACTCTGGTATTTCCGTTCGTGGAATAGAAATGGGGGAGGCCTTGGTTCAAAAAAAAAAAAGGTGAGGATTATGCTCAATCCGGCTTGAGAGTGAAATGAATTGATTTCTGACTTTCTGTACCACCCTGCCCAACCCAAAATTTTCCTCTCTATAAGTTTTTTAACCTCATTCATGTGAGAAACTTAGCATCCAAGCCTTCTGAATCCAAATGGCAAAGACCAATTAAATATGTTGGTTGTTTGTGTGCATCTTTTCCATAAGGGCTTAGCCCGAATTTCATTACCAGAGATAACGAAATCACAACAGTTCGACCAGTCGTCCGAAAGAGCCCACGCAATCCATACAGGTCCACAAACGCACCACACCACAGGGTGGCCGACTACCAGAAACTAAAAACCCCACAAAAACCACGACGATTCAACAGGCAAAGCGCATACGATCTCAGACCCAACTGAGCAAAAACTATTTACAACAAACTCCTACTACAAAGGAAGCCGAACTAGCTGAGCATTCTGGACCAACTTCAACATTCGCATCACCTTCATCACTGGATTAAAACTGTCCCGTTCTCCTCCTCTGCCTGGACTGGATGAAGCGAGATCGCCGTTGCGCGCAAGGCTTCAGCGCCCTTCTCCAGAGTCGTCCTGTCTTCGTCATTCTGGAGCTCTGCCCAATATAAGAGAAAAGATGAAGCGTGACAGATGATCTCGGTAGGAGATCTAATTTGCTTTTTTTCAAAACACACTAAATTCCTGGTTGTTTGTGTGCATCTATTATAGTGATGTTATACTTTCTATCTGTTTCCTTCACAAACAAATTTTTAACACCAAACAAAGTTCTATCTGCATGATGTGTATTATGTGTAAAACAGAACAAACAAGTTCATTGAGATGTGCATGATGTATATGAGAAAGTCATCTGATCTTCTTTTACCGTTGAGCTTTGTAGGACTTGCAGCGGAGCCAAAAGTCTTGGAAGCTTACAGATCCTACCGAATTTGACTCTATTGGGATGCAGGCACGAGCCATCTCGGCAAAGATCGATGAAGAAATGAGGTACATGCCCTTCCTAGCCTTTCTTAGCATCTATTTTCTGAATTTTCTCATTCCTCTGAAGCAATTCTAACGTGCATCTATGCTTTTTTTAATTGTTATCCTTTTTTCAAGGCGTGATCGGGAAGAGGTCCTGAGACGCATAAAGCTCTATGACAGGCTTACTATTTTAGCTGCTGCTTTTGGCTTTGGCACTGCTTTGTTCGTTGTATCATGTGTTGCCGAGGTTATTCTTGAGGTGGACTAGAGATTGGGGGAGCAGCAAATACTCCTGTCCAGTTCATTGGCTAATGGTTCTGTGGTTCTGTGGCGCCTTTTTATAATGGCACATGTTATGTAGAAGGACTATATCTATGGTTTCTTTTCCAAGAGCCTGACAGCCAGTTTCTGTTCCTTGATATTTGTGTAATGATATCCGTGTCTAGTAGGCTGAGCTTGAACTCATAAGAATGATTTAGCCATGATGATCGACATGTGGATGCTTTAATGGACCCTCAATATTCTTGAAGAAGCGTTGTGTGATTTGGTCGTATGCTTGAAGGATATTACATTGCACTGATCGGTATTGAAATGGACAGCTTGGTAGACTAGTTAATCATAATGATGAAACTAAGCGGCAAAAATACATAGATTATGCAGTGCTGCTACTAAGAATTTGTATCTTCATCATGATTACATGACATCTGACGTTCATGCAGTGTTATGTAACAACAGCAGTGTTTGGGTAGTGATCATCTTGTCTGGTGGTCTGCCATTGCCGCACAGTTGGACAGTTCAGGCGCGTCCTCACAGCTGGACAGTTCAGCCATGGTGGTAAATGATGCTCGATGCGGCTGTGTAGTTGGCCAGGATTGTCTGTCAGCATAGTGATCTTACTGGCCCTTCAACTAGACTGAAACCACAAAGCAAGAAGGAAAGTTTTTCTTCTGATTCCAGTGAATGATGAGAGTTTTTAGATAGTAATAATATGTTTGCAGGTTGTCATTAACGTTCAGGCTGCAGTTAGAGATGGAACATGTCTCTTATGCTTGCACTATTAGCGCCATGGTCATGCTCATGGTGACAGAGAGAAGACTTCTCAGGCGTGGCTGGAAGAGCTCATTGAATACCACCGTCGTCATCTACTCGAACACATGCACAATAGCCTTGACTTCCAAGGAAGTTTCAGAAACAAATAAAATATGGTGCATTGCAATAATATGGATATGGTGAAGCAAGACATTCCCTATCCGTCATACACTCATACCTTGCAACAATTGAGCCCTGATGGTATCTTGCAGCACCATCCAAAGACATTTCGACAACGGCTATGGCTACAGTGCCCCAACTTCTTGCCACAGCCTTGCAACAATTGAGCCCTGATGGTATCTTGCAGCACCTGATCTGATGGTGCCCGGCCTCACCGTCATCCAAAGACATTTTGACAGCGTCTATGGCTAAGAGTGCTCCAACTTCTTACCACAGTGCAAGGATTTGCATTTGCTAGCCAGCACCAGGGGGTCAATAGGTACACCAGCTCAACAATTAGCGGTTGTTTCAAGGCCAAAGAGCAAGAAATGTGTGAGTAACAGTTAAGATGACAGTTCTTCTTTGTCTGTGTACTACATTTTTCGCACATAGGCTATGCCTTTTCTTTTATAGGGTTTTGCCAAGACATCTCTGTGCTAAGTTCATGAAGAAATAATTAATACCAGCTGCACAGCCCCATGATAGCCTGTGTTGCGATTCACAGGCCAGTTGTAAACCTTGGTGATCGCTGCACCGGACATGAGTCCAGGGAAGAAAGAGCCATAGCTATCCTGCAGCCATTTCACATTGAGCTTTTACCAAGATCAATATGCCACTAAACACAGCCATGACAAATTCGGCAATATTTATATGACCACAGCAGTGGCAAGTGGTAATTGCACTGATCTGCCCAGGAAACATTTGAGCGTAGGTCATCTTGTTCAGTGTGTTATGAATGAACCACTGGGACAGCGACCACAAGGGCCATTGGAGTCAACAAAAATTACAAACTTGAAACTCCTGTACTACTTTTCTTAGCTTTCGGTAAACACTTGTCGTCATATTGCATTAATAAGATACTTTCTGCCGAAGAATCAAGATGGAAAAGGCAATAAGCTAAGGTGAAAACTCGGTCATTAGTATTTCAGGATTCAGATATGCAAGCTGCCTATAATAGACTTCATAATACTTTGCAACTCGAGTAATACTTCGCGAGCTGCCTATAACGAATTTAAATCCATACTTTGATTTGCACTCAATTTAAAACACAATGCAACAGCATTAATGCGATAAAAAATTATTCTGACTAATAGATAATTATTAAATTGAATAAAGATACTAATATATTTCAATCCAATAAAATTCAAAAACTGTTTCTAAAATTTATTGTGATGAAAATTAGTGTGTTAAACCTATCCGGCGTGGCCTCCATTGTTTGAGTTCGCACGGCCTCTGCTGCCATCAAAGTCTCCTCATCTGCTCCACAATCTCTTTGTCTTCATCTGACCTCCGCCGCCTTCTACGAGTAGGGGTGGGCACAAAACCCGATACCTAAAGACCGAACCTGAAAAACCCTAACCCGAAATAACCCAAAGCTAATTCAGGTAGTAGTTTATAAAATCCAAAATTATTTAGGGTAATTCGGGTTTAGAACCCCGGTTCCCAAATAGCTTGAAAAACCCGAACTTTAGTGTCATCCTAGAGTGGGAGAAAATCTCTCTATGCAAATCTTTGTTTGATTTGTGTGGATTCATTGGATCAAATCTTGGTTCGAGTTATTATGTGATATTTGTATGCATATCAATTAATTGGGTCCACAAAATTGTTTGATTAGGTTAAGATACGCAATTTCGGGTAATATGGATAACCTGAAACCCGAACCCGAATTTTTGGGTAGCATTTTTTTTTAACAAACTTCGGGTTTCAATTACAAAAATCCGAACTTTCTAAAACCCAAAAAACCCGACCCGAAATTTTCAGGTAACCCGAATGCTCACCCCTGCCTGCGATAGGCACTTCTTCTCAATGGGATGAAGAAAAATTATACTGGGCCAAGTGGGCCACGGACCTTGGCCCGTGGGCACATGCTCCTCCCGTGCTCGAGAGCCTGGCCCATGGCTGTCTTGAGGACATAGAGACGGCTACCGATTTGCGTGGTATAGAAAAGGGGATCTGCGGCCCGAAGCAAAGCAAGGACAAAACACATCCACCTCGCCGGAGAAGAGGAGGCTACCAACCCTAGCAAACCCTAGCCGCGCTTCCCTACGCCGCCGTCCTTCAGATCCCGACGATTTCGGCGCCATGGCGATGCGCGCTCTGGTCGGCAAGTTGAAGGCCCTCCCGAGGCTGATGCCTCGATCTGGCGGCGACCTTCCCAAGGTTTGTTCCCCATCTCCCTCACTGTCACTACTGATTACCACTCACGACATACATATATGGGAAAATTGGCTGGCGGACATCCTTCAAACGTGGCTTTTGGTACATACCACTGAAAAAAAGCCTTTGCTAAAAGACACTGAAACTCTGTGGTAATTTGGCACAGGACACCGTAACTCATAAAATAACATTTCTAGCTCCAACAGGTAAGTAAACACTTCAAATAGACAAGTATGCCCCTGCCTCTTCAAACCAGCAATATTTCAGCAAATAGACAAAAGTAGCAGGTGCAGCTATACAAAATAACTGATTGCAGCCACATTCGGCTACTAAATTCACCATCATGACATGGTGCAAAAGAAAGTAGCAGCTCTAGCTATACAAAATAACATTCAGCCACATTTGGCTAACATATATGCTACTGTATCAAATAGAGACACGCCTATGTCTTCTTGGACCTGACAACCTTCAATTTTTTTGCCTTTCCCTTCTCATTGGCAGCAACTGGAGACAGAGATAGACAAGCAACAGGTTCTATAGTGCCTTCAAGGTCAAGCATCCTCTTACGGCTGTAAATAAATGTAGAGATGTGTCAAGTAAATAGAAATACGTAGTAGAAGAACACAAAGGTTAAAGGTGCAGAACCTTCTTGTGATAGGGCTTGGTGTACAAGTAGAACTGATAGCTCTAGTTGGTGTGCATTCTTCATATTCCAGCAGCCTTTTTGACATACTGCATAGAAATTGAAAAGCATGTTAGAAAGTAGTTTTAACAAGAAAAGACATGATGTCAGCACATTGCAGTACCTTCTAGTCACAGGGCTTAGTGTGGAAGCACAAGTGATAGCTCTAGCTGGTGTAGACGGCTGTTCTTGTGGTAGTTCAGCAGCACTAGATGGCACTACTACGACAGTTTGCTTGGTTCTCTTTCTCTTTGGCTTTGGAGGGGCAGGTGGTGGTACATCAGATTCATAAACATACTCATTGCATGTTTTTGCCATGTGTCCAAGCTGTTTACACCTACTACATCTAGTGGTTCTTCTTCCAGAGCCCCCTTCTGCAACAGATTTGTACCTTCTCTCTCTTCGTCTCCCAGCTGCCCTTTTTAGAATTGGAGGCCACAACTTGAACCCAGGGTCAACTTTAGCCCATTGTTTCCTATCAGTCATTGGCTTGACAGACTTTCCATAGGCTTTCTTGAACTTTGCCACCGAGTAGTACTCATGAACATAATCTTCAATGTTTTTTTGCCTCGAATTGAGGTGATAATGCATAAGGCATGTGTACATGGCAGACCAGTAACTTGCCAACGCCTACAAGTGCACTTTCTCTCCTGAAGATCAACCGTATGCCTCCAATGAACCAGATCCCTTGTCACACCTTCGACTTCGCCTAACATTTCATCATCTCTTCCACCATCTTTGTGTGAATACCTCCACATGTATTTCAGCCCCCTGCTCCTTGCATTGAGGTCCTTCATGATATTAGGCAATATCTTGCCTTCAAGCTTCTTGGCAATTTTTCTTCTCAAGAACATATTTTCCATGCATAGCTGCCTTATCCTATCCATAAGATCAACTACATGTAGGGATTTTTCATGCCTAATCCAACTATTGAATGTCTCAGCTATGTTATTTGTCACATAGTCACACTTGCTTGCTTCAGAGAACAAGTGCCTTGTCCAGAGATGCTTATGGGTAGCATGTAACCACTTCATGGCTTCAGGACAGGCTTCATACATCAGATTGTAGTGCTCTTCAAACCTGTGCCTTTGATAAGATCTACATGCTGGCCACAAGTGCTTCTCAAAGACCTCACCCCGAAATCGCTTTTGAAAGTTTGCAACCAAGTGCCTCATGCACTCCCTATGCTCAACCCCATTTTTGAAGACTTTAGTAACAGCTGAATCAATTCCTTTGCCCGCATCTGTTGAGATCACTAGGCCTAGAGGTGATCCAATAGCTTGATGGAGTCTGCTGAAAAACCAAGTCCAATCTGCTGTTGTCTCTGACTCAAACACACCATAACACACTGGAAACATCCAATTGTTCCCATCAATAGCAGTCGCTGATGCTAGTTGTCCCTTCCATTTTCCAGTCAAATGGGTGGAGTCCACACCAAGAAAAGGCCTACAGCCATCCAAGAAACCATCCACACAAGCTTTCAGGGCAACAAACATTCTAGTAAATCTCTTTTTCTTCCCAACTTTCTCATATTCAATGTCCACCAAACTTCCAGGATTGGTCTTCTCCAACTCAGCCTTGAAACTGAAAGCATGCTCAAAGCTTTCATCCCACTTCCCTTTGAGTTGCTCCAGAGCCATTTTTCTTCCATCCCATACTACCCAATATGACAACCGCAGATGGTACTGTTCTTCTAGCCTTTTCTGCAATACTTTAGCCCCAATTTGAGGGTCCTTTGCAAGCCAATCAAGAACCCTATCCCTAACCCAATGATTTGATGCCATGCTGTTCTTCTCAACTTTTCCGGTACTATGACAAGTGTGTGCATGAGGCATCTTCTTTATCTTCCAAGTCCTTCCATCCTGCAACTGAGAAACATGTATCCGCCACTTGCACCGTTCAGCTTTGCAATGGGCTCGATACCTTGTTGCCTCAGAATAGGAAGCTGCAATTTCATATTCACCTTTTATTGCATATTGCCTAATAGCCTTCTTAAAAGTGTCACCATCACCAAAAGTTACACCAACTTCTATTTTTGGGTCTTCTAAGTCAGTTGCATGTAAAACTGTCTCACAGCCCCATGCATCCTCCACAACTAACTCATCCTCCAGACAAATACGCTCTACATCACCATGTGTTTCAGAATCAGAATCAGAAACCGGATCCTCATCATCTAGCCCAACATACTCTACATCATCATCCACCCAAGATACTTCGATATTCTTCTCAACTGGAGGCTCTACAATGGATGAAGCAATTTCAAGTGCAGGCTGTATAATAACCTGGTCTGCTGGGGCATCAATACTTCCTTGCAACACACAGGGCATGTTCTGTTGCCGCCCTATGTCATCCCTTGTATCGGAATCATCTTTTCTCATTACACGCACTTGCACCGACAACCTTCTTATCTCCCAATACATGTCAATCGCATGAAGCAATTGCTGGTCAGAAGTAATCTCCTCATAACTGCGACTCATACTATCCCAGTAGGTGACTCGTAAGTAGTGTCTACAGCCTAGCTTAATTTCTGAACCAATATCAAGTACTAAATCCTTCCAATTTGTGCTGTCCCTATCTAAAATCTTTGGAATGTTACATGCATCACAATACTCACGAACACCATCATCAGTAAATTTGACATAGGCACCTACACGTACAGCAAGTCTGTAGGATGAACTCGGATCCATCCTACACGGGCAAAAATAGGAGCAGAATAAACATGGGTGCGATTAATATCCAAAAATCGATCCAACAGTTAACCCTAACCCTAGGGGAAAATAAATGGAAAGCTTGCAGCTAGTTACCCCTCGGGAACCCATGAAAGATCGGCGAGCTCCACGGGGAAAATGTCGCTGAAGAATCGTGGAGGCTCCATCTCCATCGCCTTTGCCTTCGTGGTGGCGCCTTCAGTAGCCGCAGCTGCTCGGCTCCAGGGGCGGAAGACGCACGCCTCCAGTAGCCGTCGCGCCACCGGGGATGGGCGCAGCCACCGCAACCGTGGGTGGCGGCGGCTGCCGCCGCCGGGGGACAGGGAAGCGCCGCGCCGCCGGCTGTTCCGTGCGGTAGCGACGAAAGAAGCAAAAAGGCTCCAGAAGACTCGATTGGATCGAGCACCACCGGAACCTGGCCATTGAGGACGGGGCATACGGCAAAGAGGGCCGTCATCTGGCCATTGAGGACGACGTCACCTTTGCCGTGTGCCGGGCGTCAGGCACACGGCAAAGCTGGCATTTTGCCGTGTGTCCCTAATTTGCCGAGAGCTGGACCTCGAGGCGCACGGCAAAGTAGCCTGTTGCCGTGAGTTTTTTCTTTGCCGTGAGCCTTTAGGCTGGCACACGGCAAAGAGTTCCTTTGCCGTGTGCCCGAGTTTTGGCTCACGGCAAAGGAGAAGGCACACGGCAGCGCATCGATTTCCGGTAGTGGAGCCTGGAACAAAAGATAGAGGTGAGGGCAGTTTGGTCATTTCCTGTAGGTTCCAATTAAAATCCAATTTAATAGTAGGAGCAGTGTCTTTCCCCGTATTACCACCGAATTCTAGTGTTTATGGGCAAAGGCAGTTTTTCTTGGTGGCTGGTGGCAAAAGCCACGATTTAACGATGTCCCGTGGCCAATTTTCCCTACATATATATTGGTGCTTGCACAGCCTATCCACCGGTTAATCTCCGAATTGTTTGCCATACGGCACAGTCAGGCCACTTACATTAATCAAAGATGTTTTCTGCATTTGGTTAGTCCGGTAGCAGTTGTCACTAATTTTCTGTTAGGCCTGGTTTGGAGAATTTCTACGGGCTGGAATGGCAATTTCTTTGTCAGCCCTTCCAAAAATGATTCAATTCTTTTAATAATTATTAGGCACAGTTACCAAATTAGCATTAAAGCCACCCACCACTTTTTTTCTTCCTCCGAATAGACAAAAATCAATTGAAAGATAATGGGCAAGCCCTTCAAACACTTATTTTGATCCTTTTCTTATACTCTGATGCTTTTGTATTTCTCTCACGGATGGTTAGTACTTCAAGCTGAAATTGTGGTTTCCAAAGAGTATCAGTTCCTTCCCAGAAAGAAATAGCTGCTGCACCATAATGACGTATTAAGTCAAAATCAGAATCAGAGAACTGTTCCTTTGTAATTCTATCTTTTTTCTCTACCTTCTGTCCTCATATTATGTGGCATTTCTTTATACTTACCAGAATACCTGATGCAACATTTGTGGACTATCTGCATGCTACTTGTACAGCCGTAGTGTCTCTTGTAGCTCCAGATGTTTCTTGAGTACATGCACGACTTATTCTATAAATTCAACAGGCTTACAGGATCTAAAATTGTGTCAATTGGTAGTTTGACTGAAACGTGTCTGCTTAAGAAGCTAACAGGGCATGATGTGCACAATACACAAGTTTATTGAAATGATTAGACAGGGTAACAGCAATACATGTGATTTCATTTCACAATAAGAGAAATGCTTCTGATCTTTTCTTTCGCAACTATGGAGCTGTAGGAATTGCAGTGGAGCCAAAGATCAAGAAAGCTTATAGAACCAACCAAGTTTGATTCTCTTGAAGAGCAGGCACGAGCCCTCCCGGCAAAGATCGATGAACTAATGAAGTACAAGCCCTACTAGCCTTTCTCTGCATCTGAATTTCTGATTCTTTTTCTTTTCATTCATCCAAAACTTGGAACGGATCCTAACATGCCTGTTTTTCCTTTACTCTTTTTTGAAGGCATGATTGGTATGAGCTTCAGAAGCGTAGGAGGGCCTATGACAGGGTTACATATGGAACTGCAGTTGCTGGCTTTGGGGCTATTCTGTATGTCGCCTCATGTTTTATTGATGTTCTTCTTGAGGAAGACTAGGCACCCATAAGAGCTGGAAATATTCCTAGCCAGCTTGACAATCAAAGGGTTCAGTGGCCTGTATTAAATTATGGCCTGTGTTGTCCAAGGGACCTCTATCTATGTTTTGTTTGCAAGAGTCTGCAGTGTATGCTGTCTGTATTTATGTATGGCAGACTATTAGACCATATCTGTGTTGGTCTGTGGTGGAGTCAATAATAACTGTGATGATTGCCATTTGTATGTCTTTTGCTATATCCTTATCCATGTTGAGGTATATTTGTGGTAAATGGCCATGTTTGTATTGCTGCACTGTAGTGCTAGTGCTGTCCATGGTCTTTGTTTGAAATTCTAGTGTTGTTGTTTTATGCTTTGCTGCCTTGCTGAACTTTAGAGTTAAGACAGTCGATAGCCGGTCGTGTTCACGACCTACATTCTGGAGGCGTGTGCTTTCCCTGATGAGACGGTTTAATATCTCATGGTAAAAGTATCAATCCTCGCCTATACATGTCATCAGATCACCCCCCCCCCCCCCCCCCCCCCCCCCCCCCCCCCCCCCCCCCCCCCCCCCCCCCCCCCCCCCCCCCCCCCCCCCAGATCATTACTCTCGACAACTACTTGCGGGACAAATACTGAATTAAGGCGGGAACTACCCTTTTTCTGGGTTTGTATCCTTCTTTGTTGGACAATAATCACTGTCTCTATGCACAACTTTTTTTGAAATATGTCAAGATTGTCCCTAGTTGCTCAAATTACAAGCAAACAGGCACCGCTTCTCATCTCAAATTAAGCGATAACATGTAATAGAGAAAACGAACTCCTACCATCGCTAACACATAGCATCTACTAAAACCTCAAACAATATATATAATGCATCACAAACACATAGCATCAAGTAGTCTCAAACAGTACTGATCATGGAATTAAACAAACTCAAGTGCCACAGTACTCTGAATATGAAAGATAGATTACAGCTAGGTAGCAAGACTGCCGCTGTTCTGACGCGAATGACAAATTAAACAAGACAGTCTGATCGAACCATGAAAACAGATGCAGGAATGCATTCACCCCGTCTTCTCGGCCCTTGGCACCAGCTCCTTGCCACTCTCGCCGCCGGCCTCCGGCACCACCCCGTCGCCTCTTTGGCCGCCGGCCTCCGGCACCACCCCGTCGCCTCTCTCGCCGGCCTCCTGCCACAGCCCCACCCTCCAGTTCCCGCTGGCCTCCGGCAACTCCTCAACAATGATAGGCTTGCTCTTCTCACCACCCCGTGGCTTGACTCCTTCGTTGTACCAGTACCACTTCGTCAACCATGAGCCAGTTCTTGTCGAGCTATCTGGGGTGGTCTTGTTCTCCTCTTCATTCGCCCTGTTTGGATACTCTAGCTCAGCTAGAGCTAGAGTTAGTTTCTAACTCTAACTCTAGCCCCAAACTAACTCTAGCCAAAGAGGTGTTTGGATGACAGGGTTAGATTGACCAAAAAAGCACTTTTTCAATCATTTGGCTCATTTAAATCTTCTTTCCAGCTCACTCTAGCCTCAATAAGCACCTCTTGGGTGGGATAGTTTTTTTGGTGGGTTAGATGCAACTAGCCCCACTCTAACCCCTATAGTTTGGATACTTTGGGGTTAGTTGAGCACCAACTAGCCAAAACTAGCTCTAACCCCTGGATCCAAACAGGGCCATTGTCACCCTTCCACCAGTTCTGAGCTTTCTCCAACACTGGACTAAAGAGCGAACGCGCTTGTAGCGTGGTGGTAGGTCAGCTCAGTGGAGCGCTACCGGCCAGCGTTCGAGCCCCGCTCGACGCTGGTTTTCGCACCAGGGAACAGTGTTCCCAAATAAATTTCAGAAGGCCCCATCCGATCGTGCAGTAGTACATGTGCAGGTAAAAATAAAGTACAAGGTTTAGATCTTAGCTTAGTCGTAGGAGGGGTTGTGTGTGGTGTGAGTGGGTGTGTGTGGTGTGCGTCTGCGGCTGAGTTCAGATACTACAGCCTTGTATTCTAGACTAAAGCCTCTCAAAAAAAAACACTGGACTAAAGAAATCCAACTTTTTGACAACTTTCTTAACCATTGGCGCCGGAGAGAGCTTGGACTTCATTTGATCGATTTTGTTTACTACAAGCCAAGCGCCGATTAACATCCCTGTCGTCATGACCACTGCAACGATCAGGAAAGTTCCTATAAACATGTGGACTAGATTCCTCTTGAGTCTTTTGTCCATTAAATCTTCTAGCCATTTCCTACAAAAAAACATGGAATGCAGTCTATCTTAATTAGAACAGGACTACACTGCCAACAGTAACAACCAACCCATTCTACAAGACATCCTACAAAGCATGGAATGCAGTCTATCTTAGCTAGACAGGACTACACTACCAATATAACAACCAACCCACAAGACATTCCAACCTGCAGAGGCGATTCAATGGGAAATGCATACCTATGAGTGTCCATCTGATCACTGAAGACATCTTCGAGCAGCGAGATGGCACCGTGAAGCTCCTTCTCCAACAGCTTCTGCATGATCTGCAGGTTGAAGCGGCAAGCATTGCCATCGGTCTTCCCAGCAATACTCTTGACGGAGACCTTGGCGCCATCGGTGCTGGTGTCGCCGGCGGACTTGGTGCCGGTGGTGTCGACGCCGCCGATCGTGGGGTCGCTGGTGGCCTCCTCGATGGCAGCCGGCTCGCCCGTCCTCTTGCCGTCGACGCGGTCGGGGATCTCCGCGGCGGCCCCGATGGTGGCGTTGCTGCTGGCCTCCTGGACGGCAGGCTTCTCCTTCTCGACGGCAGGCTTCTCCTTCTTGACGGTAGTGTCGACATCGCCGATCGTGGGGTCGCTGGCGGCCTCCTCTACGGCAGCCGTCTCGCCGGTGCTCTTGCCATTGCCCCGGTCGGGGATCTCCCCGACGGCACCGATGGTGGGGCTGCTGCTGGCCCCCTCGACGGTGGTGTCCTCGACGCGGGCGATCTCGTCGACGGAGATGCCGCCAGGCTTGGAGACGGTGGTGTCGTCGACGCGGTGGGCGATCTCGTCCACGGAGATGCCGCCAGGCTTGGAAGCCCCGACGGTGGTCAAGCCGGCACCTTTCCCCCCAGAGGAGAAAGGGACGAGGAGGCGCGGCGGGAGCGGTGGAATCCCGTCCACCGCGTGCGGCCCGTCCAGACGAGGCACGCGTGGGCCGACAAGCGCATCCAAGACGTAGCAGCGCCCCACCGCCGGCGCGAAGGGCGCCACGCGTGATCCCATCGCGGCGGCGGCCTTGCCGAGGAGCTTGCTGCCTCCGGTGAGGTTGGGGATGTCGCCGTCGCGGGGCATCTTGAGCGCGCGACTGGCGTAGTTGACGTCGGCGTCGCCGAAGCGGATGCCGGCGGAGTCGTCGCCGCGGGCCTTGGGGCCTACCTCGTCGCCGTAGACGCCCCCGGTCCTGGTAGTCCCAAAGGCGAGACCTTTCTCCTCTGTAGAAGAAGGGACGACGAGGCGCGGCGGGAGCGGTGGAATCCCGTCCACCGCGTGCGGGCCGTCCAGACGAGGCGCGCGTGGGCCTACACGCGCATCCAAGACGCAGCGGCGCTCCACCGCCGGCGCGAATGGCATCACGCGTGGCCCCAGCGTGGCGGCGGCGGCCCGGAACTTCCCGGCGGAGAAAGTGAGCACTTTTGCCGTGGCCATCTAGTTGGGGCCTTGGCCTTGGGGGGGAGGGCGATGGTTCTGCGGCGGCTAGGGCTTGTGGAGCCGAGTGGCGAGCAGTGGTGGAGATGGAGGCGGTGGTGACTGGTGAGGGGGAGCGAGTGGGGTTAGACTATCTGCAATGGTGGCCTCTATATTTCACCCTCCAAATCAAAATTTAGAGATCCTGTAAAATATTTCATCCTCTAAATCTAATCCCAATTGCAACGGTGGCCCCTAAACTGCCCTGTATCCGCACCGCGACCTCTGCTTCCGCCCGCGCCGCGACCTCCGA
>CM014271.1:81867809-81948734 GCA_004135705.1 Alloteropsis semialata | reverse complement strand
ATGGACCGAGAGCCAGGACGTGGAAGAAGACACCAGCGGCGAACACTGGAAGATGTATTTCGACGGCTCCCTAATGATCGACGGAGGAGGCGCCGGCATACTCTTCATCTCGCCGAAAGGGGAACAGCTCCGATACGTCCTCCAAATTCGTTTCCCCGTCACCAACAACGCCGCCGAGTACGAAGCAATTCTCCACGGACTACGCATCGCCACCTCACTAGGCATAAAGAGGCTCCTGGTTTATGGCGACTCCGCTGTCGTTATTAACCAGGTGAACAAAGAATGGGATCGCCATAGCGAGCGGATGAACGCCTACTGCGAGGCAGTGCACAAGCAGGAGGGAAAATTCTACGGAGTCGAGTACCACCACGTTCCACGGGAGAACAACCTCGCCGCTGATGCACTCGCCAAGCTGGGGTCAACCCGCGCAGAAGTACCAGGGGGAGTGTTCGTGCAAGGTCTCCTCAAACCCTCTGTCAAAGAGGTGGGGGACGAACCAGAGCCTGCCCCAGAACTCTGCGAGGTGCTGACCATCGACGCCGCAGAAGATGACTGGATGGCCGAGTTCATAGACTTCCTTGCCCACAACAAGGTGCCAAAAGACCCCACAGAGCGAAAGATCCTGGAACGCCGAAGCAAGAACTACGTCGTGGTCGGTGGTGCCCTATACAGACGAGCCGCCACAAACCAAGTGTTCATCAAATGCGTCACGAAAGAAGTCGGCCTCCAGATCCTTGACGACATCCACTCGGGAGTATGTGGAAGTCACGCCGCCGCAGGCACACTAGTCGGGAAAGCATACCGAGCCGGGTTCTTTTGGCCCACCGCCGTCTCCGATGCCAAAGCACTCGTCCGCCGGTGCCAGGGGTGCCAATTCTTCGCCAAGCAGAAACACCTCCCGGCCCAAGCTCTACGCACCATCCCACCCTCGTGGCCATTCGCCTGTTGGGGGTTGGACATGGTGGGACCATTCAGAGCAGCCCCGGGTGGTTACACACACATCCTCGTCGCCATCGATAAATTCTCCAAATGGATAGAGTACAAGGCCATTGTCGGAAGTCCAACGTCAAAACAAGCCGCCGCCTTTGTAGAAGAGATCACACACCGGTTCGGAGTCCCTAACAGGATCATCACCTACTTGGGGACACAGTTCACCGGGTCCGCTTTCTGGGACTTCTGCGAGAACAGCTGCATCGATGTGTACTACGCCTCCGTCGCCCATCCCAGGTGTAATGGGCAGGTGGAACGAGCCAACGCCATGATTCTCCAAGGACTAAAAGCAAGAATCTTCGACCCATTGAAGAAGTTCGCTGGAAAATGGCACCAAGAGCTACCACAGGTCATCTGGGGACTCAGGACTCAGCCGAGTCGAGCAACAGGTCATACTCCTTTCTTCCTGGTCTACGGCTCCGAGGCTATCCTCCCCACCGACATTGCTTTTGGATCCCCGCGCATCGACAACTACGAAGAAGGCGAAGCAGAAGCAGCCCGCGAGGTGGACCTCGACTCCATCGAAGAACACCGAATCAACGCGCTCATACAGCACGCGCGCTACCAGCAACAACTCCGACGCTACCACGACAAGAACGTCCAGCAACGGGACTTCAACATCGGTGACCTCGTCTTACGCCGAGTACAATCCACAGCAGGGGTTCATAAACTCTCCGCTCCATGGGAAGGCCCGTTCATTGTGACTCAGGTCATATGTCCGGGTACTTTTTGTCTCCAATACGAGGATGGCACCGAAGTCCCACATCCGTGGAACATAGAGCATTTACGCCGATTCTACCCTTGAAAAAAGCTATGTATCACGAAGTTCAATAAAAATATATGCTTTGTCCATTTTATACTCTCCTTGGAAAACCACTCGGTATTACTCCGCTCCCGAGTAGTTCCTAACTAAATGCTGTGTAACCGGGCCTGAAACGACGCCTAAGCCTTCTACACGTGCACGGGATCCGCTCTCGACGTTATGAACTTGGGATAAGTGAAGCAAAGGAAAAGCACATTTCAGCAAAAGAACTACTCGGACAACAATCAGAACATATAACAAAATACTTAACATTCTTTTTTCACTTGTTTCTGACTACTTATGTACACAAAGCCTATTCTACCCTGCTCCAGCTTGCAGGGTCCTACTCGAACTTGAGAGCCTCGCCGACCTTCTCGGCGATCGGGCGGGTCAGAGCGAGTGCCTCCTCGACTTGCTCCGTCGAGGCGTCCGCCGCCACCCCATCGCCAACCGGTGCAAGGTCAATCCGTGGGTAAAGTGTCCGAACACGCGCTAGGGCGTCATTCGCGCACACCATCGCCGACTCCTTGACCAGATCGGCGATCCGAGCAGGTGCAATCTGAAGGCGAGCGACAAGGGCTGTCGGGGAGCCCTCCTCCGGGGCCACGGAGTACAGCAGATCCCTCGCCGCCTCGTTGACCTCCGTCAGGGCCAGATGCGCCGATTTCAGATCTTGCTCCAAGCCTGTTATGATTTGAGCGTTATTTTGGATAGTATACATTGCCTGGAGCATCGTCATGTCCGCACCTTTTCGGAACTCCTGCTCCGTCTTGAGTTTCCCAGCCAACACCTCCTCCGACTGCTGCAGAGTTGCATTCGCAAAACGCAACTCCTTCAGCTCCTTGATGTGGCGGTCCCTCTCCATCTCCTTCTCTGAAAAAGCAGGTAAGCACTCGGTCAGGATGAAAGGAACGAGGCAAAGTCTGATGACTCAACAACTACTCGGGAAATACAAGGAGAAGGCCTTACGGTGAAGATAGAACCGATGCTCCACAATGGCGTCGTTCAGGCTCTTCTTGGCGGCGTCACGCTGGCGCCTGACCCGTTTGAGCTCCGCCTCCATCTCCGCCGCACGCCGGAGCGCCGACGCCACATCCTGGGTCTGCCCAAGACCGCGACTGCCGGAGCGTGGCCAACTTCTACAACCACTCGCCAAAGCAAAGAATTCAGACAACTCATAGAGAAGAAGAAAAGACAAAGGAGACAATTGAGGAGACTAACCGTTGCACAGCGCCGAGCGTGGTCGACGGCAATCTGGAGCTCGGCAATAACCGACCCCTCCTTCTCCGCAACGGCGTCAACCCCGGGGACAATGATAGTTCCCGAGGCGTCCGACTGCTTTTGGAGACCCTCCTCCTGGGCTTCTCCCCGAGCAATGTCGCCCGCGCCTACGGGCGGAGACTGGATCACCGTGTCCACGTCAGGATCCCCAACGCCGCCACTTGGGGTGATTGCCCTATCACCTCCGCCGCCCTGCACGTCGTCGGTCGCCGGCACCTCCACTACCACCTCCGGGTCACGACCGGCGGGTACTTCCTCCGTCTGCACCGCCCCCGACCCCTCGGCCGACTTCCTCACCTCAGGCGTAGCCCCTGAGGACGACTGGCCAGTAGGTTCGGCCGGAGGAGGACTCGGGCCCTGCGGGACATCGGCTGAAGGAGTCTTCCCGCTGGCCGCCTCACCGTCAAGATCGGAGGCTTTGCTGAAAAAAGAACTCGGAAGTTAAAACAAGAACTCGGAGACAAATGATAACAACAAGAAACGCGAAGACTGACAACTTACTGAGTGCTCTTCACCACCGCGACTCGGGGCCGAAAAACAGGGAGCTTGGGACGCCGCTGCGCCGAGGCCGTCATAAGGATTGGCCTGGTCCCCAAGTCGGAGACCCCGGGCGTGCTCCTACTCCTGGAACGCGGAGTCGGACATCGCTTCGTCCTTCTCCTCCTCTTCCACGACGGCCGGGGAAGGACGTCCCGGCTCGTCAACATCGGCGTCCGAACCCGCAGTCGGCTGCTCAGCCGGCTGCGCGTCCGACTTCTTCGCCATCACCTTCTTCGTGCGCCTCCGCTTGGGAGGCGGTGGCGGCGTGCCCGCCACTGCATCTCGGACGGAGGGCGCTTCATCCGACAACGTCGCCGAGTCGTCGTCGGCCGCCCCACCGTCAACGGCCACCGCCCGCTTGGAAACGCCGGC
The DNA here is from genome assembly GCA_004135705.1 of Alloteropsis semialata. NCBI lineage: Eukaryota > Viridiplantae > Streptophyta > Magnoliopsida > Poales > Poaceae > Alloteropsis > Alloteropsis semialata. The sequence continues at coordinate 81,944,749 of CM014271.1, read as the reverse complement.
CTTGCGATTATTTCGTTTCGCCACAGCCGCCCGGCGCTTCCGCGGACGGTCCTCCACCACTTCTTCGTCCGAAGGGCTCATAGAACCCTCCGTATCACTGGGCGCCCATACACGAGGGGGAGGAGGATCCACCGCCTCCTCTGCCCGAGTGCCGCCCTGATCAGCCGGAGGCGCATCCTCCAGCAACACCTTCCTCGGGAAGTCTTCCGGGAGAGGGGCAGCAGAAAAGTACTCGAACACCCGATCCTGCGTCAAAGAAAACGCAAGATCAGATGGCCAACGGACGAAACCAAAAAATTACATCAAGAAGAACATTTAAAAGCACTCAGAACAGCAACTTACCGGTGGTGGAGGCCTCTTCAATGAAAAGGGGCGCGGCTGGTGCTTCTCCGACACGTGGCCGAGGAAGAACCCGCCCACGCGCGCCTTCATCTCCTCCTTGCTGACGGTGCGGTTGGCCACCCAAGTGGGATCATCCCGGCCCGAGTACTCGTAGCCCGGGTGCTTCCGCTCCTGGATCGGCTGAACCAGCCGCCTGCTAAAGTTGCAGGCGACGCCAATCGCCGTCAAGCCGCCGTCGTCCTTCAGCTCCTTGATTAAGGCGAGGAGCTCGTCCACCTCCTGCATCTGGGAGGCATCAGGGAGCTCGTTCCAGCATTCCCTGATCTTCGGCCGCTCTCCAGTGTGGCAGGGGATCGCCGGCGAGTGGTTCCCAACATAGAACCACTCGGCCTTCCAGCCCTTGTTGGAGGTGTTGAGGGCGATGTCGAAGTACTCGTCCTTCCGCCCTTGACGCAGCATGAACCCGGCGCCTCCCACTACCACCATCTTCTCTTCACTTGGCTGGGGCTTCAGCCAGTACAAGTATCTCCACAGGTCGAAATGGGGAGAGATCCCCAGATAGGCCTCACAGAGATAGATAAAGACGAAAATCGCGATGATGCAGTTGGGATTGAGGTTGATAGCCTCGATCCCGTAGAAATGAAGCAAACCTCGGAAAAACGCTCCTGTCGGCAAGCCGAGTCCCGCCTCGAAGAATGGCTTGAACAGGACCAGCTCGCCGGAGTTCTCCGACGGGAAATCCTCCCCGGCGCTCGGCCGCCACTCCGCCACGGCCTGAGGCGGGAGGATGCTCCGCTCCACCATCTCCTCCAGCATCTTCGTGGTGACTCTCCCCCGCGCCCATACGGCGCCGGAGGAGGAGACCTTGCTTGGCTTGGGGGCGCCGGTTCTCTTCTTCTTTGGTGCCATGGATCTAGAGGCAGGAGTCTTCGTGCGCATCAACGAGGCTACGCTCCCCGTGGTGGCTAAGACCGTGGAACGGATCTACGAGCAGGAGCTCTGGTGGCGGCGGGATGAAGAATGGAGAAAGGAGAGAATGGATCTGGGAACGGGGAGATTTCCTCTCCAGACCTAACCCTCGCCCTTTATATCACGCCTGGATGCCCGAAATTACCGCGAGATGGCGCGATTAACGGACGCGGGCGAAACGGTAAAAAGAGCCGTTGGGCGTTCCGTCTTCCGTTACGCGCCAGGCGCCAACGGTAAAAAAGGGGCCCGAGCACTCGGGCGGGGCAAAGAAGTCGGTGTGCCGCTAAGGCTCGACCAGCACTCAGACTCGGGGGCTGGCGCCGCATCCAAGACAGTGCGCCTCTCGGGCTCGATTGGCCTTGAACTACTCGGGAGCCAACACTGCAAATCAAGTGGTGTGCCGCTAAGGCTCGAACAGCACTCGCACTCGGGGGCTGGCGCCGCATTCAAGTCAGTGTGCCTCTCGGGCTCGATTGGCCCCGAACTACTTGGGAGCCAACACTGCAAATCAAGTGGTGTGCCGCTAAGGCTCGAACAGCACTCGCACTCGGGGGCTGACGCCGCATTTAAGTCAGTGTGCCTCTCGGGCTCGATTGGCCCCGAACTACTTGGGAGCCAACACTGCAAATCAAGTGGTGTGCCGCTAAGGCTCGAACAGCACTCGCACTCGGGGGCTGGCGCCGCATTTAAGTCAGTGTGCCTCTCGGGCTCGATTGGCTCCGAACCACTCGGAAGCCGACACTGCACAGCAAAAGGCATGCCACTAAGGTTCGACCGGCGCTCGGACTCGGGGGCTGGCGCCATTTCAAAAAGAGCGTGCCACTCGAGATCGATCAACCCCGAAACACTCGGGGGCTGACGCTGCAAACAAGTTACAATGGTTGGGGAAGCACGTCCAAGCCTTGACAGCTCGGGGTTAGCTCTGCCGAGAAGCTTCCCCCTTAAGACTATTATGCAATAAAATCCTTTTGCAGGTTATACAATTACAATGAAGCCGGTCATACGCCGGTTACAAAGACCAAACACATCAGCCGCCAAGATGACGGCCTGGGGCACTCGTCCCTGCGCCTAGTGCTACATCCGGAGCAAGCTTGGCCCACATGAGCTCCTCGCAAGCTCTCTTGTAGCACCACTGCAGCCGTCGACGGGACAGCACCAACAGAGGGTTGCTAGCGAATGCCTTCAGGTATCCCTTGCTCTACAAAGCATTTCACCCCACATGGCCCTCGTCACACGGGAATGCGGGGGTGAACGGGACAGCACTCATACGCTAATCAACACCTCCGAACCTTCGCAAGCACTCTTCTAGCACCACACCCTGCAGACTCCATGAGCTTTCCCCGGTGGATGAACCCAGCAATGGACCTCCGGCATATTGACTACGAGGATCCTATACCTACTCGCTCCTGGGTGGCAGCTCTTGCTCCCCGGCGGGTATTTATAGCCTCGGATTGCCGGGGGACGAGAGACTTCACCACGTCGACGGGCACCTGAGCTCCGAGCCACGCGTCCCTCTTTCTGCCCAAGTTGCACAGATCACCCTTATCGCCTTTGGCTTCACTTGACCACGGGAACGTCCTGTGCGATCACGGGAATACTGTTCCTGACGCCGCCTGCCGGAAACGACACCTCTCCGTCTGCTTCCTCTTTGCCATACCTGACAAAGAAGGAGTCATCCAGGACTCGAACTTTTCGCCAAGCTAAGTATTAATTGATTAACTTCATCAATTCCGTGAGCTTTGAAGTAAGTCGCTAAAGTACTCGGGGAGGACACGCCTTAATCCGTGAAACCTTGGCTCTTCCGTACGCCTACACTCCTACGCGTGCATGCGGCCCAGCTCCCTGCGCTATGGACTGCGGCTATCGGGGATCAGGTGCATAAACGTAACAGGCTAACTGCCCGGAGAAATTAAAAGACTATAAAGCGGGAAGCGGAGTTCATTAGCATTACATATCGCCGAATATTTTCTCCTCTCGAATTTGTGCTTCGTTGCAGGCTATGGGTGACCACTCGGCGTGCCCAGCCCTCACGCTCGGGGGCTGGCGCCGGGACGACTACTCGGCGTGCCCAGCCCTCACGCTCGGGGGCTGGCGCCGGGACGACTACTCGGCGTGCTCAGCCCTCACGCTCGGGGGCTGGCGCCGGGACGACTACTCGGCGTGCCCAGCCCTCACGCTCGGGGGCTGGCGCCGGGACGACTACTCGGCGTGCTCAGCCCTCACGCTCGGGGGCTGGCGCCGGGACGACTACTCGGCGTGCTCAGCCCTCATGCTCGGGGGCTGGCGCCGGGACGACCACTCGGCGTGCTCAGCCCTCACGCTCGGGGGCTGGCGCCGGGACGACCACTCGGCGTGCTCAGCCCTCACGCTCGGGGGCTGGCGCCGAGGCGACTGTCGGCGTGTCCCGCGGGACCCCGCCGGTCCTCACGCTCGGGGACTGGACGCCGAAATTAATGTCAGATGATCTAGCCAGATGCTCCTTGATTAACCCTTGGACCGATTCCTACGGAATCGCTTCAAGGCTCGGGGGCTACGGCCAACGGACGCACCTCGCGGCGCATCCGTTGATTGTCTGATGACTTCAGAAGAAGGCAACTAACCCTTGGACCGATTCCTTCGGAATCGCTTCAAGGCTCGGGGGCTACGGCCAACGGACGCACCTCGCGGCGCATCCATTGGGAGACGGCTCTCTCTTTCTCTCCAGTATCACGCGGTTTCGTTTCCAACTGCAGCAAGCTCGAAGCTCATCAGATGGCACGACCTCGCCGACTTGTCATTCAACCACGTACTACTCGGGGGCTTGTCGGGGGTAGACCCCCAGGGGTACCCAGAAGGCGGATTGGCCCAACCAGCAAGGGGCGGCCCAATCCGAGTGCTATTGGGCCGGCTTGCCAGACTGGGTGGCCCACCACTCGGGAGGCCCACCAGTCGGGCGAGCCGGATGACTACGACGGCGCGCGCGGCAAGGAAGCAGACGGCGTATCCCGCAAGAAGCTCGGAGATCAAGATAAACTAGCCGGAATTCTAGGGAAAGATATCTGTAATCGATATAGGGTCGCATCCTTGTATTTCGGGTAGGTTACGATCTCTAGCCGACTTGTAACTCAAGCCAGCCGGACTATATAAGGCGCCTTGAGACCCCCCTCCAGAACACGATTACAACCCACGATCATTCACAACCTAGGACAGAACCCAACTACGGAGATCCTTCAGGAACTTCATACACAGCAATCCATACACCCAACACAGGACGTAGGGTATTACGTCATCTCGACGGCCCGAACCTGTTCAATCCTTGCGTCTTGTGTTACCATCGACTTCTGATCCTCGATCTGTCCCTCGACAAATCAACCACGTAGGCTACCCTGTGTGGACTGCCGGGTCCATAAATCCGACACATCTGGAGAAGCAGTATGTGTGTTGTGGCAGAAATCTTTCAAAGTAAATCACGAAGTTCAAAATTGAACCCTAATGACATGATTGGAGGGAATCAGGAGGTGCAGAAGAGGCTCGCGGCGGGCTCACCTTGATTCGCTTGGAGACGTGAAGTCGAGGTCAGCGTGCGCACCGAAGTGCAGCGCATCGAGGTGGTGCTTGTGGTCCTCCATCTGCAAGGCGACGACGTTCCATTGACAACCGGCGAGGGTCTCCGTCGACAGCCGGATCCGACGGGTGTAGCGGCAGCGGGGCCGGGCATGACGCGAGGGGCTGCTGGGGCTCGGGAACGACGGCCGCTGCAGCATGACCGCTCCCTTGCCGGCCTGGACTGCAGGCGGACGGAGACGATGCAGGGGGAGCGGCCCGATTTGTAGGCGGAGGGAGGCGCAGTAGGGGAGGGGCAGGGAGCACCGCGCTGGGGCTGGCGAGGCGGCGCTAGTGGCCCGGCAGGGGGCGGCGGTTGGACGCGGCGCGGCCCCAGCCTGCTCGTGCGGTCTCCGGGCAGCGGCGAGAATGGTGGGACGAGCCCGCGGTGGATCGCTTGGAGAGCCGGCGGCGGCGGTGCGGCTGCTGGGGCTGATCCGCGGTGGCGGCAAGCCAGGGAGGGCCGGGACGGCCGGCGGCGGCAGGACCGCGGCTGGTGCGATAGAGAGGGGAGATATTTCGCGAGCGCTCGAGGACCACGGGTTGAATTTCTCTAAAATGCGAGGACCTAAATGCAAAAAGTCAGCCGTTGGATCTTGATCAGACGGGCTGCGCGATTTTTGCTGACGTGTCCATCGCGGTGGAGCGCCGAGGGCACCTCGAATCATAACAAGAAATCCCAGCACGTCAGTCAGAACAGAGGGCACAAGTGCCGGTGCAGACATGCATTTAATTTTTTTTCTTTTTAAAAAAAGAAACAATGGAAAAATAAAGTTTCAATGTTTTGGTACATTCTACTGAAAAACTAGACAAGTTTCTCTAGAAATTTTGCCGTAAAACATTCTCGCAAGAATATTTCCCACAACATATTTTTGAGGGGAAAAATAAAACAAGTGAGCGTCCCTGATCCACTGTATGTACCTTTGTATACCAAAGTAGGGAGTATAGCAATGTAGTGCAACACTAGCTAGCTAGATAGGGTACCAAATATGTTGAGATGAATAAAGCAAATCTTTCCGTTTTCCCTTTTGATTCGACTTGAATGCAAAATCACTCGTCCATGGGCGCATGCATGCAAAAATGATTCCCTCCGCTTGGCAGTTGAGTGGGTACACGGCCAGACGACGCCAAGGCCATCCACTAACGGTGTCCATAGATAGTGTCTATGTTGCCAACTAAGCAAGACACTATGTTTAGAAACTACATCTCTCAATGCATAGTTTCTTCATGTAGGTCCATAATTAATACTCAATCCATCATTCTCTCTCATCTCTACCAATCATATTTGTTGTTCAATTATCATGAGGACACTACCATCTCCCAATGCATGACTTGGTGGTGTCCAGTGCATAGGTTCTCGTGAAGAAACTGGGTCTTCAATGAGACCCGGTTTCTTCCTCTCTCCACTCTCTCTCTCTTATTTAATATAGTGCCATGTAAGCTAATAGTCCTAGGTGGCAATGTAATTAATGCTATAAAAACCATCCAAGTTGGAGGGTTGGGGATGGCTTCAGTGGCGACGGCGAGCCACGCCGTCGTGCGTGCAGCGCCCACGTTTCGTGCGCTGCCCGTGCGGCTCGCTTGGCTCGGCTATTGCCTTGCGCCCCAGGCCATTGCCGCGCTGCGCGTTTTCATTCCGACCGGTTGGGGCCCGCGGCGGCCCAAAGAAAGGGGGCCGGCCTGGGAAGTAAAACAAACCAGTGGCAGTGGGTGCGCTTGCTTCTCTGACCAGTGGGAGCTTCCTGCGGCCTCCAGAGATCCGATGTCCTGTCCGCAAATTTTCGTGCATCATCGCACCGCTGATCGTATGATGTGATTGACAATAGAGAGCATGAACTTTTTTTTTGAGACTTGGAGCTTTCAATTCATATCAGGCAATCTAGTTACAATCAGCCTCTAACAGGTTAAGGATGCTGGACAGGGCTTGACACCACTTCACCGTCTCAGCCAAGCCAATAGCCTGTCTGGCAAACTCATGGGCTACACGATTATAAGCTCTGCTAACATGCACAAGCGTGAAACTAGAAAAAAGCAGACTAAACTTATGCATCTCCATGAGGATAGGAGCAATTACCGATCTCTGTATCTCTCTATCTCTCCACAGCCGCACTAGCTCTAGGCAGTTAGTTTCGAGGCACAGCTTCGTAATACCGCATCGATGAGCCAAACTCATGCCATCTCTGCATGCCCAGGCCTCCATCGTCGTTGCATCCATACCCTGCACATACGGAATAGCTAGAGCTCCAAGAAAGACCCCGACATCATCACGCAGCACAGCTCCAGTTCCTCCAAGTCTGGATTCTGCAAAGAAGGCCGCATCCACATTACCCTTCACCCAGCCAGTTCCTGGTTTCTGCCATCGAGGTGCTCTGCTAGGTGTCGCCTTTTGTTGCTGCGGGTGTAAGATCTCCCATAGATCAAATGCCGTGTTTCTAGCCCAGAACACTGCCTTCTGAATTGGCCATTCCGCTTCACCATGTCGCCGTTTATTCCGCAGTGTCCATAACGACCACATACCGCATAGGATGACTGCTCGATCCCATGCCGTTCCCAATGTAAGCAGATTTCTTGCCCAGGTTACAGGATGTAGATTAGGTATCTTAACACCTGTGAGATATTTAGCTTGTTTCCAGAAAATTCTAGCGACAGTGCAATCCATAAGAACATGCTTAATTGTTTCGGCCGGAGCTCCACACGTGTTACAGTGCGCCTCTTGTTCGACATGGCGTTTGTACAAGATATGTTTTGCTGGCAGAAATTCGTGTATAACTCTCCACCAAAACACCCTGACTTTCGGTGGGACATCAAGCTTCCAAATTCGTTTCCACGTATCATCACTTGACTGACTGGGTATATTCAAATTCTCTTGCTGTCTACTCAAGATATCCAGCAACTTGTATGCAGACTTGACAGAATAAGTTCCATGCTTCTCCGGTTCCCAGGCCCAAACATCATCCGCCCGTCCCCTACTGGAATTCTCAAGATTGAGTCTGCATCAACACTGATGAAATTTTCTCTTACCTTCTCCTCATTCCACCAACCACTAGCAGTGAGAAGTTGATCCACATGAGTCAACTCCTGTCCATCCTGTGGGGTTATAGGTTTACCCCCAAAATGTTGTGGGATCCATCTATGTTTCCAAATATTTGTTGATTTATCATCTCCAATTCTCCTAATCAGTCCGGGTGTCAAAGCATCCCACCCTGCCAGAATAGCCCTCCAAGTATAGCTCGCTTTCTTCCTCCGAGTGCACTCCATAAAATCAGAATCATGAAAGTATCGTCCTTTCAGGACTCTGGTACACAATGCCTCAGGTCTTGTTAGTAGTCTCCATCCTTGTTTACCAAGCATCGCCACATTAAACCTTCTCATATCACGGAAGCCCATTCCACCATTACACTTCGGTTTTGTTAGATGATCCCATTTCATCCAATGAATGTGTTTGTTGTCAGCCGAGCTCCCCCACCAATAATTGGCAATCGCTTGTCTCTTTTTTTGCAAGTATCAACCGGAAGTAAGAAGCAGCTCATGGAATAAGTTGGCACCGCCTGCGCTACTGATTTCAGTAGAGTTTCCCTGCCTGCACAGCTTGCCTGTCTACCACTCCAGCTCCCGATTGCTCCTTTTACCCGGGCCGGTATGTACTCAAAGGCTTCAGTAGTTGATCTGCCAACAGCTGTAGGAAGACCCAGGTACCGTTTAGCAAGAGCCTCTTTTTGTATATCTAACCGATCCCGCATCACTTCTTTCATTTCATCTTGACAATTGTCGCTAAAGAAGATAGCTGATTTTTCTCTATTAACCAATCGTCCAGAACCTTTACTGTAAATTTCCAGAATTTCCTTCAGTCGATCAGCCCCTCTCTGCGAAGCTTCTGAAAAAACCAAGCAATCATCCGCAAAGAGAAGGTGCGATACCCAGGGTGCGTGGATCCCCACTCGAACTCCCCTCGAGATATGCACTAGGCCGATCCCCTTCAGGAGACTTGAGAGCCCCTCCGAGCATAACAAAAGCAAGTATGGTGAAATCGGGTCTCCCTGTCGAATCCCTCTTGTAGGTCTGAAACAGTCCAACAAAACACCATTAACTTTAATGCTGAAAGAAACAGATGTTACACACCTCATCACCAGAGAAACGAAGTCTGTATGAAGGCCCAATTTCAGCATTATTCTTTCTAGGTAAGCCCACTCAACACGGTCATATGCCTTTGCCATATCAAGCTTAATCGCACAAGCACCCGTTTTTCCTTTCTTCCTTCTAAGGTAGTGAATGCATTCATAGGCAATCAACACATTGTCCGTGATCAGTCTCCCAGGGACAAATGCGCTTTGCCCTTCAAAAATAATCTCGTCTAGAAAAGTCCACAATCTATTAGCCAACACCTTTGAACAAATCTTGTAAATCACATTGCACAAAGAGATAGGCCTAAATAACTTCATTTCCTGCGGATTCTTGCACTTTGGAATTAAAACAATGGTGGTCTGATTGATCTCCTCAGGCATGTCACCACCATTAAGAAAATTGATCACTGCCGCAGCAACTTGTGGGCCAATTTCGTACCAATGAGTTTGGTAGAAACCCGCCGTAAGTCCGTCAGGCCCCGATGCCTTATTAGCTCCCATCATGAAGACAGCTCGACGCACCTCGTCCTCAGTATAGGGTCTTGTGAGGGAGTTGTTTGCCTGCGCCGATACTTTCTGCGGTACATGCTCCAGAATGGCATCCGGGTCCAGCTCTTCCTGGGCCGTGAACAAGGTTTGGTAGAAGTTCACCGCGATGGCCTCAATCTCCCCTTGTTCACGCGCCCATGAACCATCATCTTTCCTCAGGGAATTAATATGATTGCATCGTGCACGTTCCCTTGATTTTGCTTGGAAAAAGGACGTGTTCCTATACCCATCCCTCAACCAATCCACCTTCGATCTTTGCTCCTCCCGCGAGAGCATCTCCGCCAGTCGAGACATAATTTGCCTTTCCCGCCGTGACGGTCCCGAGCCTAAAGAATTTCCTCGCACCTGCTCAAGTTCCTGCCTCAGGCGCCTCAGTTCCTGACGCACAGACCCAAAAGTCGTCTGCTCCCACTCCTGCAATGAGCTTTGCACCAACCCCAGCTGTCGTCGGACATCAGCTAGCGTTGGCGCGCCCTCACCCAGCACCCAGGATCGTTTCACCGTGTCCATATAAGTTGGATCGCGTCGCCACATGTTCTCATACTGAAAGCTTTTCCGTCTTTGTCTCCTTTGCCTAGTCTCTATGCAATCAATCAGCAGTGCGCAATGATCTGATTCTGTTGTTTGCACATGCCAGAGCTTCACATCTTGAAACAAGGTTAGGAATGTATCTGTTGCAAGGCCACGGTCTAAGCGGACTTTGATGTTATGACCATCCTGTTGCCGGTTATCCAAGTATATGGGAGCCTAATATAACCAAGGTCCGTAAAACCACAAACCGATACAACATCCCTAAAACCCTCCATTTGGCGTTCTGGCCGCACCTGGCCCCGAATCTGTTCAGCCGCATTAAGCACCTCGTTAAAGTCCCCAGCACACAACCAGGGAAGCGTCGAGTGGCTCTTAAGTAGCCTTAAGCGATCCCAACTCCGATATCGCAATTCTTTCCGTGACTCCCCATAGAAGCCTGTAAATCTCCATTTCTCCTCCTGTGACCTTGGGTCCAAGACAGCAATATCAATGTGCATTTTGTCATAGGAATGAAGTTTCACATCCACATCCTTCGTCCACAGCATAGCCAGACCACCCCCTCTCCCATAGCTCCCCACGCCTATGCCATTGGGAAAACACAGGGAGCGTTGCAACCCATCCACTTTATCAGAAAATAGTCTCGTCTCTGACAAAAACACCACCGTGGGCCGATGTAGCTCACACAGGCTACGTAGCTCTTGAACTGCCTCGGGCTGCCCCAAGCCCCGGCAGTTCAAACATAAGATTTTCATTGTGCTCGGCGGGGGCTGCCACTCGCAGCCGCCGCCGATCTCGCAGTCTGATAATTGTCGGACATTTTCTGCTTCTTCAACAGTTCATCCGAGATAGTTTCTTGACCCTCAAAAATAGTATCCAATTGGCTAGCATATGCACTCACAAGCCCTGCCGGCACAAGTGCTGAAGTGTCCACCACCGGTAAGTTAAGGTCTTGCTCCAGTGAGGACGTTCCCCCTGCTCCTTTGGATTTCCTTTTCCTCACCGGCTTCCGTACCTCAGTTTTCTTGACTTCAAAAAGTTGTCGGTTTGCGCCAGACCCCGACACACCTTTTGTTATTTCTACTGGACCTTTCTTTCGCCCCCCTTGATCTTGCGTCTTGAGGGGCAACACTACCTCTTCCTTGGCTTCCCGGCCATCCTCTTCTCCTGTTTTTGACGAGGTCTGTTTCCCCTTGTTGCCCACTAACCCGCGCACCGATCGGGAGTCAGATGAAGAGGCACTGCCAAATGATTCAGCTGCAGCATCCGCAAAACTTTGCAGCTTCTTCTTCCTCTCATCAGGAGCTCGCAGGTTGGTGTCATACGGCAGCTTACCATTCTCATCTTTTGGGGCCGACGTTGCACACTCGAGATCAGTGTGCCCCATTAGCCCACAGGAACGGCAGAAAAAAAAGGAAGCTTCTCGTATTGTGCTTTAAACCATTCCAGCGGTTTCAACTTGTCCGTCTTAAGAAGAACACCACGCCGAATTGGCTTAGCCACCTCAATGGCCACTCTGGCACGTAAGAACGGGCCACTAGCTTTTCCATCTCCATCAACATCCATTTTCACCACATCTCCCAGGAGGCCCATGGCACGAGCCCCCCTGTCAAGTTCATCCAACCAAGAGGAAGATTGAGAATTCGCATCCAGAGTTCCATGCGATCAAAACGAATGTCAAACGGCTTGACTTTCTCATCATATTCCTTCATTATTACAGCATGTTTTCCGATCATCCAAGGTGATCCTGCCAAGGCCTTCTCCATATCATGCTTGCAACCAAAATGTGCCACAAACAGATTATCACCCTTCTCACCGATCGATCGGATCTTCAGTCCGTACGGGTTACCTCATGCCGGTTTCATCGCTCCAATGATCGTGTTCACATGCAGCGCTGATGGGGATAGTGCCTTCCCAATCAGCGCCCATTCCGTCGTCGCCACAGGCTCTCCATCATCCTCATCGTCGCTGAATTCCGCAACGCCACCTTCCTCTGCCGTCAAGTTGAGGCGCTGCAGCAGATCAGCCACGCTTGGCTCTGTTGTTCCTGGGACACTGACTTTCTCAGGGCCTGAGCCCTCCACACCTCCAACCCCGGTCGACGCCATTCGATCACGGGGAGGAAAAAACTATGCCACACTCCAATCTGAAGCGCGCAGAGCGATCCCTCTACTAGAATTCCTAAGCAGCGCTTAAAGAACCCAGTGGGAAACTAGAATTTGGTTGATGGTCGCCAGCTCTGAAACAGCTAACCGGCAATTTGCAGTGGCCACGAGCAATCTCAGTGTTGCCAGCAGCCTCTGGAACTCCCTCGAAACAGCCAGAGTCGGCTGTAAGCCGTGCCACCTCATCCTACCTCCTTGGAGGAGCCTCTGGAATGCCCTCGAACCAGCAGGAGTCGGCCGTCAGCCGTGCCGCCTCGTCCTACCTCCCGTCGCCGCCGTGCTGGACCAGCTCTCTGGAGCTAGCTCGCGCCGCTCCGCACAGCCACTGCACCTCCTTCCCACGCGCGATGCTGCTCCCCCTGGCTGCCGCACGCTCACTGCTGCTGCCCCTGGCCGCCGCAGCAGCCGCCTCGCAGCCGCTCGCCCGTCTCCTGGGCGCCGCCGTTGCTTGCGTGCGCCACTGCTTGAGCGCCGTGCCGCAGCAGCCCACGCTCCAGCCCGCCTGCGCGCCGCCTGCGCCGCTCGCCGACGCCCCGCGCCGCACGCGCCCCCGCTCTGCACGCCGCCGCCCGCAGCAGCCCCACTAAGTGTAGAGAGCATGAACATGCAACATGGGCTGCAACAGAGAGACGGACCTGATCTGACCTTTGCAGACAGCGGAGAGAACACAGGGCCGGCCGGCCTCTCTCTCGGCGCACCGGTGCTTGCGTTTCCCCTACAAAAGCTTGGTCTCCAACAAATGAATCCTTTGCCGCGGCGTCTTGTGCCCGATCGATGAGCCTGCAGCCTCACAACAAGGCAAACCACATGACGCAAATACATTTCTTCTTACTTATTTCCTCATTTCCAATTGATTTTCTAGTCTGGTTCTGATTTTCCGGCGTGCCATATTATTCAGTTATGTTTAGTTTGGGCGGAGGCTTTTGCTGACATGTCAAGAACCTTAAGCTCTTCTCCTCCTCTGCCCAGGCAGGCACTCGGTATGGTGCCGACGACGTCGGCCCGCCATCAGGCCTTGCTGGCACACGCACAAGCCGGCGGTCACCATGTGCTTCCGGCACCACCGGGATTTTTTTTTTTTTGAAAAACAACCACCCGGACTACGACACGGCGATCGAGAGCAGCTTGGGAACGAACTGGGCCGCTGGTCGACGGCTAGGTGCGCGACGCCAGGCGTGGCGAACTCGGCGATTTAGCACAACAGAGTAGGCCGGCCACACAATGTCACGGAGGAGCCCAGCGCCGGGGGCCGGCGGAGCCTGGGGCTAGGCTCTCTGATCGTTGCCGCGGCTGCCGTGGCGCGCGAACGCACTGGAAAGCCTCGTCGCCGTCGCACGCGAAACCAAGGAACCAAGGGGCTCCGGAAACGCGGCGAGGTTCCAGAACATGCACCTAGCTGCCGCCCGCGACCTGGGTTTCCGCCGAGGAGGGCCACCTGCCACCCTGCTGCGTGCAGTGCGGCCACGGCCATGGACGGAGGCGCTCCGCGAGGCCACCGTGACCATGACCGTAGGTGACCGTGTAGGCGCCGCGCGTAGCATACTATCATCCCACCGCTCTCTTCTCTAGTGTCCACGTACCAATAATATATCTGTTTTTCTTGCTCATCGGTCAAGGCCTAACGTACCGTCCATTACAAACATGAAACCCAATTCCAAAGAGTTAGCGATGTCCGTAATCAACCTTGTACTATATATGATGTAAAAGGCTACAAACACCAATAGAGAAGATATAGCAATATTCTCAAATACTGGACATTTTTCAGTTCTATTGACTCATTGCCGGCTTTATTGCCCTTCACACAGCAAATTAATATGCGCAATTATTTGACTCATTGATGTTGTGATCTACCTGATACCTGAATTGTGGAACTGAAGCCATGTTACTGACTTTTTATTCATTTGTGAACTTGTGCTGAGGCAGTGGCATGTGCAATGATGTGAACTTTTTATTCACTTGTGAACTTGTGCTGAGGCAGTGGCATGTGCTATGATGTGAATCTTTTTATGCTGAGGCAGCGGCGATGATGATGAGATGCCCCATATATACTTGAGTGGCTAAACTAGGACGGCTTGTATACCATATATACAAGCAACCAGTTTAGACGCGATTTGATAAGAATTGGGCACTTCTGAGCCAAATATTTAAATGATGTTTTTTTTGCCTACTTTTATAGCAATATCTTTTTTTTTCTAGGTATTGCTTTTTTATTACATATATATATATATATATATATACATATATATATATACATATATATATATATATATATATATATATATATATATATATATATATATATATACCTTTGGTGAGTCGAAAGCGTGTAGGAGACCTCCTGGTGTATCTAAAATACCCTTTGTTTCTTCTGTTAGTACAAATCGCAAAATGTCACCGACAAGAGAAGGTGCAACCCCAAGCCCTGAGCACGGGAAAACCTTTGAAGAGGGAGAACCACATGTCATGAGTCAGGAAGAGTTAGCCAAAGATATAGAAGGGTTGCTTAGTCAGAATTTGTTCGAAGATGAAGTAGAAGAGGGAAGACCAGGAGAAAAAGATGGTGATGACGACGACGACGAAGATGATGATGATGATGACGATGACGATGATGATGATGGGGGATATGTATCTCCCGATGATCCTCACCCATTTTTACCGAGGCATAGGCCAACGGAAGATGAGCTGGACAAGGATTTCGACCCTAATGACGAGGTAGAGACTAAGCCTTATGTAAGGAATGTTTGGTAACACTTTTATCGTGTTACAATAACTAACACTTTGGCCTCTTGTGTATATAGGCCACTCCTGAAACTCCTCCTCGTCCGAAAAGACAACACCGACGTCCGCGACGTCTTGACGGAGAAGACACACCACAGGAACAAAGAGCAGAGGCAGCCGCCACAGAGTTGGACGTTGCCGCCTCTGCACCACAACCTCAGGCCACAAACTCGGAGCCAAAGCCAAAGAAGAAAAGGGGGGTTAGAAAACCAAACCAATATCCTGAGCACAAGATATATGTGATAACAGAGGTGGGGCCACAAGGGGACATCCGTCAGCCAACTGAAGTAAGATCAAAATTTCGTAATGCAGTAGGCGCCCTTGTAAGAGATAAGGTGAACCCAGTTGTCAAATCATGGAAAACAGTATCAAAGGACACCAAAGTAAACCTGTGGGAGAAGTTAAAGAAAAATTTCATCTTTCCAGCCGATAACCAGGCAGCAGCGGAACGTGAAGCGTACAAGATGATGGGGGAGGCATTCCGACGATGGAAGTCGGATCTCAACACGAACTATATCCAAAAGGGCCTCACTCCCTTCCAGAAATATGGAAATATAACCATTGGTCAATGGGAGGACCTTGTGGCTCAAAAGACCTCAGATGAAGCAAAGCGCACCAGTGCCCTTAACACCGAGATAGCGAAGAGGAACCAACACCACCCTCGTCTAGGCCCCGGTGGCTACTTTGCCAAGGAAGGGGTTTTCCAGAAGATGGATGAACAGGCCACCGCTGCCGGGATTAAGGTGGAAAAATTGAATAAACAGTCAAGGAATTGGGTATTTGCAAGGAGTACCGAAAAGTCCGGTGCCAGCCTTAAGTTTGATAACCCCGAGACCGAACAGGTAGTATCATCGATGTTGAAATACGCTGAAGACAAGGAGCAGGGCTCATTCAAACCGTCCAGAGAGAGGGACGAGCTTAGCCTAGCCTTGGGAACCGCCGAGCACACAGGCCGCACCAGGGGGCTAGGAAAAAGGACAACCTGGAAGCATGGGTTCGAAGAGGACAGACCAATGTACAAGAAACATGGTAGGGACCGAGCATCCGATCTTGAAAAGACAGTGAACGCTCTGGTAGCTAAGGCTCTCGAGGAGCAAATACTGTCTACGGAGCCACGGAGGATAGTGGAGCCGCCAGGGCAACTTGCAGTAGTCGGGAGCCCTCCGGAGGTCCCTAGCAGCCAAGGTTCCACTTCAGGAACAACCCCGGTCGATCGCATACGAGAACCAACTACCTGCAACTTGTTGGTTGTGATGGGAAGAACCGGGAGCTATACGCCAGAGGTCGCAAAGGGTGTGGCACATCCTCCTGGTGGCTTATGGCACAATCAAAAGGTCCATCAAGACTACACTAGGGTCAAGGTGCATAGCGTGGATCCCAAGTATGCGGATTACATGATAGACTACCCAACTCCCGAGGGAGTGAACCAACTTGGAGATACAGTGGGGCAGTTCATCCTCTGGCACAAAAGGGACATCGTGTTGATTGGTTATTCACCACCTCCGCCAGATCAACGTCTGGCCTCAGTTCTTGAACTTCAGGAAGGAGAAGTGTCACCGACCCGAGGCAGCAATGTGCTTGAGGAAGGAGAGATGCCACACTCTTCTCCGCATGTGGCTGATGAGCCTCGCAAGGAGCCAATGCCTTGTGAAGAAGAAGTGCCTCCGAAAGAACTGCCTTGTGATGGCCAAGTGCCTCGTGATGACCAAGTGCCTCCGGGGCGACTACCTCTGGAGGAACTGCCTCGTGATGACCAAGTGCCTTCGGGGGAACTGCCTCGTGATGAACAAGGGCGTACAGGAGAAGTTGTTGCAGAAGAGGATATTTGGGAGGAGACAGAGCTTAGAAAAAAGTATCCAGTCAAAATAAGGCCATGCTATAGGGATGTTAAAGGCGCCAAGTCGACGACTCTGTGGTACTCCCATGAACAGTTCAGGCCTGAGAACCAAGTCAAAGAAGTACCAGCAGCGGTTGGGACGAGTAATCGCCGACCGGCAAAGAAGTATCCAAATGTTGACAAGGTCAAATGGACAAAGAAAGTCCCCAAAGAATATCAAAGAGGCTGCTCCTTCCTACCAAACGCTATCATTCAAGACCTACCACTTGGAATGAAAAAGTTCCATGATTGGTACTTGCATGCTACAGTGCATAAAGGGATCAATTTCATATCAGCAACCTATCCTCCCGGTACATTCGGAGGCTTCGCGGGGACTATTGGTTGTGGCTTCAACGACATCCAAACAATGTATCACCTTAGATCTATGGACGCGAATCTAGTTGACATGTGGTGCCTGTAAGCCCTTTTCCCTCTTCATATTGTATGATTGCAATATTTCGATATTGTTGCAACTAATGCAAGCCGTGATTCGCAGGTACCAAGCTCACCTTGCAAAACAACTTCCAAGTGTGAAAGTTGGGTACATAGATCCTCAAGTAATATCACAGTCCCTGTTTATATATCCCAAGGGATGGGCACTGGATGGCAAAGAGTTAGCAGATGGAAAGACCACTCAGGAAAAAGAGAAAATCCGGCAGAAGGCACTCAGGGAGGCGGCCATTGGTGTTGTGGCGACCATAGCTATGTGTTTCAAAAATCTCCAACATAACAAAACAATATGGCTACCATACCACTTTGGGTAAGTTCAACTATATACATAGTTTTTTTTATAATACATATTATATGGAAATGAACTAATCGGTTTCCTATGATTGAATTCATGCAGTAACCATTGGATTGCTATAGCCGTTGATCTCAGTCACAGCATGGCGTGGGTCTGTGACTCAGCCGACTTCGACGTGGCGACATACAAAGACTTCATAGCGATTCTTAAGACGTATATCATACTATCCTATTATATATTTATACATAACCTTCTAACCTCCACCTTTTGATACTAACAAGCTGCTTTTGCGAAATCGTTTCGAACAGGGCGTTCAGGCACTACGTTAAGGAACATAAAGGGATACACCATCCAGAGAGGAAGGATGTCCTTTGTGTCAAAACAAAAGTTTGTGTAAGTATGACCTACTATAATACTGCATTACGAAGTTGCTGTTATATGAATTTGCTAATAACACTTGTATATGTGATACACACAGTGTCCCAAGCAGAGGCCCGGAAGCGTACATTGTGGATATTATGTGTGTAGTCTGATTAGTAACACCAATATCTACCGGAGACACCCAGCCGATGTAAATGCTCAGCCCTCTATCTAAATGCACTCTCTCTCTCTAAATTTGCTCACAAACTTCATATGCTCACTATCTTTTTATATATATATATATGCTCATTTTGTAGTTTCCAGAAGAGGCAGGTAGGCATAGGGACCCTGTTGAAGATGACAAGCTCTTGAAAATCGTCGGCGATCTTTGTAATTTCATATTGGATGAAATTATAAGCAGCAGAGGCGCATTCCATGACCATGCATCCGAGTTGGCGAGTAATCCAACGTTTCAACATCTTCGTGAGTGGGAAAGGCTAGGCTTGGGAAGGTGAACTTTGAGGAATTGTGAATTATTGAACTTGTGACTTTGTGTAATATTGAACTTTGAGAACTTGTGATTATATGTATGTGAATGATCATGTGAATTATTGGACTTTGAATTATATATATGTATGTGAATTATTGGACTTTGAGTTATGTGAATTATATATATTCTGTGGATTATATTATATATTTCTGATTTACTTTTTTTTGGCTGGGAACTGAGATTAGGGGCGGCTAAATAACCAGCCGCCCCTACAGATAACATAGCAGGGGCGGCTATGTCTCCAGCCGCCCTTAATGTTTATGAGCAGCAAGGGCAGCTGGAAATGCGACCGCCCTTAATGTTTATCAGCAGTAAGGGCGGTTTTAACTAAAACCGCCCTTATTGATTTATCAGTAAGGGCGGCTGGTTTCCAGCCGCCCTTACAGTTCTTACCACTGTAAGAACGGTTGATTAAGGGCGGCTCGTAAAACCGCCCCTACAGAGGCTTACGAGCCGTCCCTACTGAAACTTTCTGTAGTAGTGACGGTGGGTGCTGCACTAAGTACATGATAACCAACAAATTATATATGGTGTACGACTCGATCATTTTCGCATCTACGACCACCACCGTCGTGATAGGCGACGTCATCGCAGCCAATCCTCCTGGAGAGGGTGTCGCGCTGCCGCGGGGCGGTGAAGGACTGCTACAACACCACTCGTCGCCGCAGCGGCAATCAAGAGCATCATGGCCACCGCAACTGGGCTGGCCATGGAGACGCAAGTCTTCAGAAGTGCTGGAAGCCGAAGAAGAAGAAGAGCAACCCCAAACGTGTCTCATTCGCCACACCACTAGAGCAGGTGTTGGGCGCCCCTTCTCAGGCCTCATACATCACTGGTACTCCATTGCCTTTTGTCCAACAGTGTGTGCGGGTAAATTGGTACGATCCGATGTTCGATGAGTTGAACACCCTATCTGTTGCGAGCCGCTCTACCATGGACGCCTGCATCATGGACATGCTGACCTGCGCTGCAGGATGGAACCAGACTTACCAAGATTACCTTGAGGAGGGAGAGATCATGGCGTCCGTGCTGCCAAAACCTGGAGCTGCAGGCATGTACACCCACGACACCCCACAACAGGTCAGTGTTGGTATTACTTACGGTCGCAGATAAATCCGCAAGCGCATGGATACCATTGTAGCTTTCACCCGTAAGTATTCAGGGTATCAAATCCATAGGGAATGTGTGTACTAATCTTCTAACGAGGTCGTCCAAGGATAACAAGAGAAATGATGGCAAGGGTAGAGAGGATTCCTATGGCAAAGGACCTTGATGTCTATAGTTTACTTACTTTGGGTACCGGGGTATCCTAGGCCTCTAGAAAATTGCCGTCCAACAATTCTACGCCGTACCCAAACGTGGAGGATTACAAAGGACGGACAGAGCTGTCACCACCTGCCGCCTACCTCTTATAATCCGTGGGGCTATGAGGCAAACAAAGGTAACTTCTAGCCCAGACACCACGTCTACGATATCAATTATTACTTTAGTCTTGTTCCTAGACCAAAGTATTCACTAAGCATTCACAAATGATTAATAAATGATGAACCCGCAAGCAACTATAGCAAGAAACTTACTTAATCAAGAGAACTTAATACCATAAGAGATCACGAATACTTACTAGAAGAAGGAAGCATCCGTCGAGGTACAAGATCGAGGAAGAGTACCGACAGTCCTGGCACTTCCCCCGGACTACCCCTCACTCTCTCCCTATTCTCTAGATACTACACTGGAGTAGAGCTTCGCCTTGGAGTGGAGCTTGTGGCTTCTCAATCTTGTGTGCGTTGAACCGGAGCCGGGTGCACCTATTTATAGCTTGGTAGGACGGTGGAGAGGTCGCTCGAGGCGGTTGAGGCCGTTTGGCCCCGGGACCAGGTCGGCCGACCCATGGGGGTCGGCCGACCCTCAGATGCACCGCCTTGCTTCAAGCACGGTCCAGATGCATCCCTGGAGTCGGTATGGAGTCGGTCGTCGAAGGGGGACCGATTCTGTCGCCCGTGGGGGTCGGCCGACGTGCCAGGTTGGCCGACCTGGGTTGGCTCGCCTCAGGCCCATCTTCCTCTGAGTCCCTTCCCCGCGGGTCCTAAGGCGGTGTTGTGTGGGTTGGCTTGAATTGAGTATGCTTAGTTCTCGTTGTGGGCCCCTCAATCCAAGTGTTAGACACATGGCTTCATCTTGTCCTTTGATCGAAACCGACATCCAAGCAGTGGTCAAGATGTTCCATGGTTGTGCTTCTTTGCTATGATCGAAGATGGGCTCCATTGGGCTTGGGCCCAGGTCGGCCGACCTAGGTGGGTCGGGCGACCTGGCCCTGAGCCCAAATATCCTCCTCTTTTGCTAGTTGGTCCCTGCATTCACATATTCACCAAAACTTATGGAATTGATTAGATATAAACCCTATCACTATGTTTGGTGATTATATTTGACATATTTTCTGCAGGATTGACGGCCAAAAGTGGTACTTAAGGACCGTCAACAAGCTCCCCCACACTTAGCCTTTACTCGTCCTCGAGTGAAGCTTAAAGACTAAGGTGGAACAACATGATCCCAATAGATATGATGCAAGCATATAAGTTATTCCAAAACATACCTACACTTGTGAATTTTGATGTGTCTATCATGCGATCTTTGGTGGTTGAGAAACGGAACGGCCTTGATTCAAGTCATCTACACTCTTCTGTTAAGTAGCTTAGGTTTTTCGGTGAATTTTTAAAAATATAACCTTACTTAGCTCCTCAAATGATTCTCTCAGATCGCTCAATGTGTATAATTTCTTACCAAGGCATTTGCCTTCTTTCACCCTACTTCTAAAAGACTTATGTGTGGCTCAAGATAGGAGTAAAGATAGGGCACACTTGCATCACATATATTGCAAAGTCAAAGAGCGGATCCAAGAAGAAAAACTATTCATACAATCTGATCAAGATGTGCATGTGTGTGGAGAGAATGAAATTGTAGCTCCTTTTTGTATGATCTCTCTCCTCTTGAAAATAATTTGAGAACATGGCTATCTATATTTTTTCTCTTTTTTTTCATGCTCAATGCTTTTGTGAGCATGTATTTTTCTTCTTCTTTTTTTCATAGCCCATGTCTCTTTTGCAACGGATATTTGGAGAGATCAATACTTATATGGAGCATTTATTTTGTGGATGGATGGAACATAGCTAACTTCCAGTGTAGAAGTTTAGCATGTGTATGTGGAGTGTACGTGATCTTGATTATGAAAGCATGAAAAGCATCTTATAAGGGTCACAACAATTTGACAAAGCACAATGCAATAAACAAGCAGCATATGTGTATGGGTCTTTCAATGTGAATAACATTTGGCTTTGGTAGGAACAAGGCATCATTGAGGAGCTTTATAAGGTTATTGATTTTAAACTTTTGCAAGAAAAATATCCCAAGTACTTTATAAAGAGAAAGCAAGATTTCTGGAGTATGGTCTATTGTATGGTCTATTGACCGAAGTTGTTGGTTTTCAGGCCCGATTTTCCTTATATGCAGAGTCAATTCTCTTTTTTCGTCTAATAAAATTTCTGGAAAACTAAAAGCTTTCATCGTTCGTTAAAAAAATATGTCCATTGGTCGTCCAAGATGTGTGTTGGCCAAAACCAACCTTGTCTTGGTGGTTCAGGACGACGTGTTGTATCCAAGTTTCCACCGCTGTTACTTCTTTCATGGAACCGGACGATCAGTTGTCGAACCAAAGTATCAAACAAGTACCCTGCAAGTAGTATTAGCAGCGACATATATATCATATCCCCAGGCATGGAAACACTATCATCTCATCACGATCACCACCATCTAGAACAACCATTAATCGCATATATTTTGAGGTTCACAAACTAACTAATGAAGCACTACTACCTAATAGAATTGTCTTGCGCTGTCGTCGTCCTCCTCCTTCTCCTTCTTCTTCGTCCAGCTCCAGAATGCAGCAGTGTTCCAAACCACAGCCGCGTCATGGCCGACCACAGCAACGCCCCTCCCGACGATAGTGGCTCCACTCTTGACGGTACTAGTCACCCCCTCAACAACAGCACCGCTGAAAACCTTGCCCTTGTGGCCGACGTAGCCAATCACGTAGTCGAGTAGGTTGTACACCATCTCTTGGGTCTTTTTGTCCTTGGAGAGCACTACGAGCTTCTCGTGGGCTTTCTCCATGGCCATCAAAACACCAAACAACACAGCGACAAAAACAACAAAGATAAGATGGAAGAGCATGATCAAGCTGATCACCAAAGTCTATGTGATGCACCCCATTTTGTTCTCCTTCCTGTGCAACACAAAATAAACAAATCATTAATGAGAAATTGGGAGTGCAGAGAACACATGAGAAGAGATGCGTACCTTATTGCGTGAAACATATGCTCCATGTTATGGTTGGAGTAGTCGCAGCTGCATGGGCTGACATCATCGACGCTCTTGTTGGCATGGCCCACGTCTCTATTGCTGGGGATCTCGCTGGTGTCGACGATCTCGGAGGCGGGCTTGGCGGGTTCGTCGTTGGTGCTGACGCTCTCGATAGTTTCCATGCTGGCGTCGACGATCTCTATGGCGGCAAGCTTGGCGATGTCCTCACCGGCGTCGATGATCTCCGTGGCGGTGAGCTTGGCGATGTCCTCACGGGTGTCGACGGTCTCCACACCGACGGGCGTGGCGATGTCCTCATCGGCGTCAACAGTCTCCGCACCGGCGTTGACGATCTTCGTGGTGGCGGGCTTGGCAATGTCCTCAGCAGTGTCGACGGTCTCCGCAGCGGCTGGCTGTCGTTGTCATCGGGCTTGTTGCCGTTCTTGGGGTCATGGATGTTGGATACGGTGTAGTCAGGAACAGTGTCATTCTTGGGGTCTTCAAAATGCAACAGTGTCATGGCTGACTGCAGCAGCGCCCATGCCGACGACAGTAGCTCCTCTCTTGATGGTGCCAGTCGCCCCCTTGAACAACAACACTGTCAATAGCCTTGCCCTTGGAGAGCACCACGAGCCTCTCATGCACACCGAAAGACACGGCCAGAACAGCAATGATAATCAGCTAGCAGCACACAATCAGACTGATCACGTGATAATAGACACTCTTATTCTCCTTTCCATAGCACAGGAAATCACATAGATGATCAAAGCACCAATGAGAAATTGAGAGCACAATGGATAACACACGAGATCAGTGACATGATCAGTGATGAGGCACTAAGAAATCGAGAACACGACGTAAAGCAGAGGAGAAAAAGTGTGTATGTGAGGCTAAGAAACATCTCCTCCATTTTGTTATTGTTTTTCTGGTCGCACATAATAATACATAAAAATATATATCAAGATTTCACCCACCACATAGTCATATCTTTTCATATACAACCCATAGTATCAAACAAAATAGCCCCAAAAATTAGAAATTAAAAAGGAACCACATTAACATAAAACATGACCATATTAATACTCTATAGTCCTAAATACTATAGCTATATTAGGTTCATTCATGCATAATCCATGCACATAGAGTTGTACGCTAAAATAGAAGGTTAGAAGAACATTAACAAAAAGTCCAAAACATGGCTAATGAACACATGATGTTAAGTGAGCATGTAGAGCACTATGTGTATAAGACTGAAAACAACATTGTAGAGCACTAGCACCTAAGAAGTAGACAAATGGTATAACACATTCAATTTTCTAACATTGAATTGGATACATAGTTGTATAATCATAGCACTCATATAAGGGGATAACTATATGCTAGCTTCCTTGTGTGGATATTTCATCCCATCTTTCATGATACACCAAATATCTTAGATGCATTTGTCATGAAGCAAATGTTGGGTCGCCCTGGACTTGTTTGGGCCTTGATCTCTGTAGGACCGGTTAGATAAGCTTGCTCTACTTGGTAGTTGGCACCTTTTAGTTTTAGCTAGGCCGGCTGAGGGCCGAGGCCTTATCTTCTTTAATAATCCTTGTTCATCTTTTATAATTTTCTTGATCATGACATTTCTTTTCATTGTGTGGTACACTCCAAAATATACCTATCATATACGACAATGATGTTGTGTTTGATGCCAATTGGTAGTATAGATTATGATATAATTAAAATCCTATTATGAGTAGTAAAATGTGTATTGAATATCTATATAGTTGAATAATATGCCACCGACTAGGTAGATATATGGAAGACCATGTAGATATGCAATATGGTGACAAAGGGTCGATGTTGTGGTATATAAGTGTAACTTATGTTGAAGAGAATGATTGGATCTACTGACACAATACACATAGGTGACCACAAACTACACTAGAGACATGATATATGCTAATGAGTTGCTACTTGAGATACCTAGGCAATGACTAAGGGCAATCCTCCCTATATGACATGCCAACTGCCATGATATTGCCGATGTATGCTATCACTAATTCGTTGTGCGGTTTATCTCAAGCAGGTTAAAGCAGCTGTGTCCTCCCATTTATAATAGGAGGCCTAGGTTACCAAGAGTAACTAATTGGAGCCATACCCATGCTATTGTTTGTGTGTTCGAGCATTTGGCCATTTCTTGTGCTTAATTCGAGACTAAAGATTGAAAGTGCAAGCAGAACAATTGCAAAATTAATTACTACCTCTTTAAAATTTAACTTAGAGAATAACAAAGTTATTTTAAGTCACATAGTAATTCCTCTCGAGAATCACATCCTATAGAGAATTAGAAGTAGGAAGAGATCTACAAAACATGCCTACCAAGCCATTTCACTTCAAGACAAACATAAAATCAACATGATTATATTTTTTATATTTTGATTCTTTTAAATTTCAACAAATCAAATGTGCCTTTTTAAAATTTAAATAAACTACTCTAACATTTGCAATATATTATTTCAAAAGTTCAGTTTTTTTATGAGCTTGATCCTTCGATTTGTTTCACTGAGATCTTACTATTACTAATTGGAGGCTCCTTTTAAAGCCTCCAGATGAAGCCACCTAGGATCCTAAGTTGACACTCTAGAAAAAGAGAGAAATCCAAGAAATTCTCACAAAAAAGCAAAACATCTGGCCATCAATTGGAACACTCAAATCATCATAGCCATTAGATCTATTATATTTTCTAAAAATTACCCACCCATGCCATTATAAAAATAGCTCAAAGTAACCCCCTAAATCTATATCAAAATTACCCACCTCTGGCATTATATAAAATAAACCAAAGTAACCCCATAATCTTCATCAAAATTACCCACTATGCCATTTTAAACAATATTTAAAATAATCTCATAAATTTGCAAGTAAATTACCCACTACGAGTTTCTAAAAAATAACTTAAATTAACTGTTTTATATCTATATTACCCACATATGTCACTATTAGAAATAGCATGAGGTAATCCTATATTGGAATCCAAATCACCTTAATTAAAAATATACACCAATATAAGATT
Organism: Alloteropsis semialata; assembly: GCA_004135705.1. Taxonomy (NCBI): domain Eukaryota; kingdom Viridiplantae; phylum Streptophyta; class Magnoliopsida; order Poales; family Poaceae; genus Alloteropsis; species Alloteropsis semialata. The sequence continues at coordinate 81,918,770 of CM014271.1, read as the reverse complement.
CCAAATTATGTATTTCATTCACTATTGGTATATTATATAGTGATTAAGGTATATAAGCATAATGTGCGTTGTCATTTATAATTATATAGGGGAAGTGACGACAATATATAATTCTATGTTAAAATTATAGTTCAGTTCATTAAATAAATTCAAGGCGTACATTTGATGCAAACTGAAAATTTAAAGATTTTATTTGTGTATGAAAATATTATAGAGTAATTGCTAACAAAGATCTATCACAATCAGATGATAATAATAAGTATATACCTATATAGGTATTGTGTTCAAATATTTAAACAAATGAGAGATAACTCATAATAGTTTGGTAGAAATGTAGTCTTAATTTTTTTTATTTGGAGACTTCGCATTGGTTATCACGAGACACACTAGAAAAAAGACAAATCCTAGAATTTCTCACAAAAATCAGAAACGTTTATCATGTCAACTCTAATAACCATAGTCACTGGTCTATTATATTTTTTTTAAAAGTTACCTACCACTATCATTATAAAAGTATTCTAAAATAAATCTTTAAAATGTATTTAAATTATCAAGCTATGCAATTATAAAAAATAATTTAAATTAACCCCATAATTTTTATTTAATTTACTCATGCATATCATTATAAAGGATAACTTAAAATGACATTCAAAATTTGTATCTAAGTTACCCACATATGTTGTTATTAAAGATAACCTAAACTAAACACCTAAAACATAATCTAATTATCTTCATGTATATTCTACCGGAAAGTCCAAAAGTAAACTGATATATGATTCTAAATTATGGTAATTTATCATTGTTAACATAGAAATAATAAGTTAAGGTATATACGCATCGTGAGTGTTGCCATGTAGACCATTTATACATATACTAGAAACCTTGCCCGTGCGTTGCTACAGATGAAGACCGTTATATCGTTTTACTATGCAAGTTAAAGTAATTAACCTACTTTTCCTAATCTGATTGCGGTATACAATGGACTAGACTTGAGCATTTTCGGCCCGGCCCGGCCCGGCTCGGGCCCGGCGGGCTTTGGCCCGTCCACGACACTCAATGGGACGGGCTTGGGCAAAGGAAATGAAGCCCAAAAAAAATTTTGGCCCGAGCCCGGCCCGAGCTATTTAAATGAATTATTTTCCTATTGAAAAAGAATGGGAAGCCCGAGCCCGACCCGGGCCCGGCTCGAGCCCGGCCCGAAAAAGGGGCCCGTTGCTGCCCACGGGACGGGCATGGGCGGGATTTTAAAGGCCCGAAAAGACTGGGCTTTTTTAAGGCCCGGCCCGGCCCGCCATTTGCTCAGGTCTACAATGGACTACTCCTAATCTGATTAGAGGACAAGATGAAACATGTCTAATCCGATCGTGAGACGTATATGGCAGACCGCTGAAACGTTCCTTACTTTAGTAATAGGTAAAGATATATATAGATATAGATAGAGAGATAGGAGATAAAGATTGATGGGTTCAGTTAGGACTCTGATCCAATTAGAAAACCGATGCTGACAGTTAGAAACGTGGTTGCAGTTCGTTGCAATAGGTGGGACCAACATGTCAAGACGAACAAAAAAAAAGAAGCAATCCTTTCTTTAGAAATAGGTAAACATATGTGAGGAAGTAATGAAAAAATATTGATTTTTATGTTAATTATAATGTATGGAGGCATGATACAAAGTGTAAGATTTGTGAATGTGGATGAAAAAGTGAATAGAGTAACTACTAATTAAAAATTAATTTCAAATAGAAAATGATAAGTACTCATCTTTATGAGCATTATGTTAAAGTATTGACAAAAATGAAAGAGTAGTATGTTAATAAGCTTGAAAACACAAAAATCTTAGATACCCCAATACATTTTTTAAATTTAGAGTAATATGTATATGTTATTGTGTAGGAGTTTCAAAAAATTTTGAAGACATTTCATACTTTCTATCATTTAAATGATTTTCTACATGTTTATTGAAAGTAATTCCAAATGAACTATATGTACTCCCAATAAAATTCAAAAAATTACACAAAAATTATTTTTAGGCTTATATGTTCCATACTACTCCATATCTAGGAGATAGATGAAAAATTCAATTGTCTTCTAGGGACAATTCAAACTTCTATTTTCAAATTACCACATAATAATTACAATAATATTTGAGTTTGGTCAAAAAATTCTACAAATTGGCATGACAACATGTTTTTGGTCCACGATCTTGTCATAAAAAACTTAAGTAGTTTTAATAATGTGATAACATACTTTGCTCACAAATGGATAGATCTCTCACATTGTTTCATACAACTCTAAGTCAAACTTTGAGATTTCAATACCTCATAACATGTTCCAACTCATATGCACCTCAAGTTTGGACACTATCTTATTTTGACCATAACGTTGGCAAATATCAAGTTACATGAGCAACTCTTTTGCAAAAGCATGTTTTTTCCATGTCGTACTTCGGTGGAAAAAGACAAGGTATATAACAAATTCTATAAAATAGTAGTTTACATGCAAGTAAATGTCATCAAGTGACAGAGCGTGATTTTAGAAAAAATCAGAAAAAAAACCAATGAATTTCAAGTTAGTATGACCAAAAAATATCGGTTACAAGTTTTAATTGTAGTGGCTACGCAGCAGCAATCCCAACCTCCAGGTTGCGGGTTCGAATTCCGTGCTCCTCCTTTTTTTGCCTTTGATTTTCTAAGAGGAATCGAAAAATGCCTAAGTATACTGAAATGGCACACCAAATAGCCTAGTGGTGACGCAGCTGCATCCCAACCTCCGGTCGCTGGTTCCCCCTTTTGCCTTTGATTTTTGGAGATTAAATTGGCAAGTTTGATCATATAAAAGTATAACTTCTTCATACAGCCACAATTGCACAAGTAGCCTAGTGGTAGCTCACTGGGTTCCCATCGTTCAGGTCGCGTGTTCAATCCCCTGGGCCCCCCCCCCTTTTTTTTGCGCGAGCTGGCTGGCGGGGGTCTTGATGACTGGGTGCGAGGGGTCCGTGTGACGTGGCCGGCAGGAGTCCGGGTGAGCTGGCGGGGCGCACGGGTCCGGACGTTCTGGCGGTTTCGAGCGGTTTTTCTCTTTCTTTTTTTTGGCATTAAACGATTATTCTATAAAGAAATTTAGTTACCAAATACTACCATGTCTTAACACTTGGTGTAGTGGTAGAGTGCTTGTTTGGTGGAATTTTTGGACTGGGTTCAAATCTTGTGTGAAACATTTTGTATTTTTTTATTTGAAACATGATACTTTTTAATTTAATGTTCGTGACGAATTTTATTTTCTTCTTATGCGATATAACAATTTTTAATTTAATGTTCGTGACGGATTTGTTTAACCGTTGCGGTGTCTGGGCCGGACCGTGACAGATTTGATAGAACCGTTACGGTTTTCTGGGCTTATATGGGCTCTAAGCAAAATACTAACGATTTCTGAAACCGTCGCTAGGATTCCGTCACGGAATAAATAGTTTGTTGTAGTGGTAGGAGTTTAATTTTTAAATAATTTTAAATGTAATAGCTTTTACAAATATTAACCCGTGCGGGAGCACGGGTTAATGGACTAGTTTTGTAAATTGTGGGACTAAGTTTTCACAAAGTAGAAGAATGCTATTTGGACACTTTAAAGTTTCGACAAGCGACTTCTTCCATTGGTCCGCTGCTTTTAGATAGCCATTCGAAAGGAGTAGTTTAAACTTTATCCCACTGGCCACGTTATTTTATACTCTATATTTGTAATTAATGTGGGGAAATAAAAAACAATGAAACAAAATAACAAAGAAAGACAGTGAGCGGCTTTGGCGGTTTGCTATAAAAGGGATTTCCCCGGATTAATTAATTGCTCGCCGTCGTTCCTGCGAATTAATTAATTGCTCGCCGTTGCCGGTAGGCCGTGAACCCGGCCGGGGAGCGACGGATCCAGGCTGAGCGCAGGACGGCAGGAGAAGTGGTCGGCGGTGGCGCAGGCCTGTGGTCGAGGACCCGACCGGGGGAGATGGAGTGGAGTGCTGGACTGGCTGCGGCCTGCGGACTGGACGACGACGTTCGGACGTTGTGCCGGGCTCGGTCGGCGCAGCACGGGCACGTACACACCTCTGACCTCTCCCACTGCTACCACCAGTCCACCACTCGAGCTGGATGTCCCATGTGGCGCACTGGCGGTTGACCCGGCGTCGACAACTCCGTGCGTCACATCTGGTCGAATCGAACAGCACCATACGTGCCGGCTAGCTAGCTTGTCGGCCGGGCGATCTATAGTTTACGGCGATTCCCGACAACCTCCGAACTTTCTTTTTTATACCGCATCTGTGTCTTTTTCTTTCTTAGTTCGTATTTTTTTTTAATTTTGTGTGCTACTCATTTACTTTTCAAGAGCTGGCACATTCCTTTTCTACACACAACTATTTTCTAGTGATTTTTCTTTTCATGAAGCTAAAACATACGGGATGGGGGAAAGAGTGAGAAGAAAAGGGTGGGAAAAATAAAGTAACTTTCAAAACTAAAATATAATACAAATAAAAGGAAAAAATGCTGACAAAATTATTTACAAAAGTTTTTCGAATTTCATGTAAGTTTGAAATACAAAAGTTTCCTACAACCACGTAATAAACATGTTTTTGCACTATAGATAAGTTTTAATACAGATTTTTTCTACAAACAGGTAACAAAATGTTTTCATCCACAAGTTTTATAGCAAACTTTCAAAAACAAATTTTATGCTCTAAATGAAACTTTTATATGGCAGGGAGACTGAAACCGAATCAATTTAGCCTTTTATGGCAGGAGATACATAGCCGCGCCAAACCCAAACATCTGTCCGCACCTAATAGGACGGAGTCACCCCCAATAACCCTGAACACTAACCGGTTCAGCCATCTATGGCAGGGGGACCAAAACCGAATCAATTTAGCCTTCTATGGCAGGGGATACATAGTCGCACCAAACCCAAACATCTTTCTGCACCCGATAGGACGGAGTCGCCCCCCAATAACCCTGAACACTAACCAGTTCAGCCATCTATAGCAGGGGGACCAAAACCGAATCAATTTAGCCTTCTATGATAGGGGATACATAGCCGCCCTAAACCTAAACATCCTTCTAAACCCCGATAGGACGGAGTCGCCCCGACAACCCTGAACCATAACCAGTTCGGGGGTCGATGTTGAAGCAATTTAACCTTTTATGACCGGGGTACATGGCTCCCCTAAACCCCAAACATTCTTCTGAACCCGATAGGATGGAGTCGCTCTAACAACCCTGAACACTAACCAATTTGGCCTTCTATGGCAGAGGGACCAAAGCCGAAGAAAAATATGTTTTTAAGACATGCAAAACACCATATTTTTTAAATAAAAAATTAATAATATAAAAGTTTTAGATTAAAAATACTGATAGTACTCCTGCTAAGTCATATTGGTAATGTAAAAATTGACATAAAAGTTTACAATGTAAAAGTTTATCATTAAATCTTTTATGTAAAGTTTTACATAAATGTGCTAATTTTGTACCTCGTTTATTATATTTGTTGTGTAAAAGTTTTACATAATAATTCGGTATAAAAGGGAGCAGGTCATTAATGTGGTCCACTTTGTCGAAATTAGAAATAACTCATAAATCAATAATGTGATCATGTACAGGACATATCTGTATTTGTGAACCTATGACTATGTAGCTGTTTTTTTTAAAAAAGAAAAAGCACAACAAGGAAGTGAGCCAAAAAAAAAACATGGAACAAAGTGCTGGAAGGGCGAGGTCGGATCGACTGTGAGGAGCGGAACCGACGGGGGAACGTAAGCTCAACATCGTGCTCGTCGGCCGGGGATCGGACGCCGCCTCGGACGCATCTGCTCCTCACCGCCCAAGCACGGGCAGAGCATCACTCGTCGGATATGTAGGAACAATAAATCATACAATTATCATTAGGTAGACTTCAATGTTCATTGGCAATAATAACATTTGAATCTATTCTCTAGTTTTCTATGTTCCACCCCTGGCATTGTGAAAAAACAACATTAAGAAATCCTTGTAGAGGAGACTGGTCGGATATGTAGGAACAAGTAAAGCGATGGGTTTAATTGCGTACAGGTACAACATGTACTCCTACAACTGCCGCCCACTCTTGTCGTCACGTACACCTGACCCCGGCGATCGAGGTCCTCGTCGGCAGCGACACGCCCAGGCCACACTGTTCACCTTTCAGGCCGGTGCCGACGCCGAGGCTGCCACACACCCCCTTGGGACTGAGTTGTGAGAGACCGTGTCTTTCCCTGATCGGAGAGACCTTCCTCCTAGTACTTGACACGAAAGCAAGGTCCCACCACTGCCTTCCCCTTGTCTCCCTTCCGGACCACGGTGTGTAAAGGGGTGAAAAATTTTAGGCAATTACGTGTGGGTCCCATTTGTTAGAATAAAAGTAAGAGCTCAATTTCAGAGTAAACGGCGGCGAAAAAAAAATTCCCGGAAGGCTGAGGCAGCCCCATACATGCAAGTAAACATGGGTCGTCTAATACTAGCAGTGACACGTAATCTTGAAACGTCTTAACAGACAATCTGTATAATAGATTTTCTTATAAGTTGTCTTATAGTAATTAATAATTTTTTAATTTGTGGATATAAAAATAATTAATTTTGAGTTGCATGGCTACAACAACTCGTACAACAATAATTGAGTGGTCTCGTAGTCCTAAATTTTAGCTTTGAGATGATTGCTTCGCGAAACAACCGTTTCATTCTCTCACCACCCTCTCTTTCTTCCACATTATCAAAAATCCTACGTGGAACTGCATAAGACAACCTATGAGACCGCTTACGTGTAGCAATGTACCTGCCCTAAGAAGTTTCAGGGGTTGGTGGTTGCCTCCCTCATATTCGTTCTTCCTCAGTCCTCGCTGACCTGAGATCCCGCTCCCACTTCTACTTTTTTTTGAATTCTCTAATGCCTTGTTTAGTTCAGTCGAATCGATCGAATTTTCTGTAGAAAAAGTACAATAGGAAGCGTGTCCTGTGAGAGAGAGACACGTTTTACATTACTTTTGGTCGAATTAGTCAAATTCGCTGGAACTAAACAAGGCCTAAGACTCATCTAAGTTTAGGGATGGCACCCACATCCACAGCTGCGCGTGCCCAATGGGTACAAATGTGGGTGCAAAATTTCACCCATGGGTCTACATCTGACCCGACCTATATTGAAAAACGTCGGGGGCGGGTGTAGTTTTTCAAGCCCATAATTACAAACTCTCTATTGGTCCTAAGGCTATCTCCAACAATCACAACCCAAAATCTAAGACTCATTCGTCATTTTGGTAGTGCTATAGGTAAAGGGCTCAATACCCATTAAAAGTCTTCTCCAACAATGAGACTCAAAAGAGAACTCTTTCTACAAATGTGTCTTGAGAAGAGAGTATACTCAGATTTGGTTATGTCTCTCCTAGCACTCAAAATAGGTCTTTCATATGGGTACTCTGTTGGAGCCTATGGATCTTCTGTTAAATATCTATTTTGGGTTTGGGTTCCTCAACGGGACTCCTGTTGGAGACACCGTTTGGTTGGAAGGACGGGGCGGGACGGATCCATCCTATCACTTGCTTGGTTGAAGAACAACTAAAATAAGACAGCATCAAAGAGGAATATACCAGAAATATGCGGGACAAAATGATTCCACCAAAACTGGCGGACCAATCCAGCCCCTCGCGAAGCCGTCCATTCCTCCGTCACGCACGCAAGCCCCCTTCTCCCTCACGCAGCTTCTTCCTCACGCGCGCGCAAGGCGAGGACGGACCGGTGGCCTGCCCGGCTGTGCGCGGCGGCGCCCGGCGCCGTGGCCCCCAGGAGTTCGGGGCCGCTCGACGCTCGAGGCCGCGGCCAAGAACTCGCGAGGACGAAGAATTTTTTTAGAGAAAAGACAAAGCAGAATTCTTGGTCCGCTCCCTATCCTAGGCTCCGGCCAAAACCTTCCTCTTCGGTGGGGCTCTTGTTCGGCTCCTTGATTTCGCTGTGGTTTGGTTCCTGCTTCGATTCTGCGGCAGTTAATGATTCTCTCGGAGCGGATGAAGGCCGGCGGGGAAGACGACCGGAATCGCACCAGGTGCTCGTGCCGCGACGGCCCCGCTCGGAGTTCGGGGCGGCGGCCGCACCAGGTGCTCGCGCGGCCGGAGCTCGGGACCATGGGCAGGAAGGGGCGAGCAGCAGGGGCGTCCATGGCGAGCGGCGCGGCAGGATTTGAAGCTGACGTCCACAATTCCTCTGTGTAAATGACATGTGGGCCAGACGATTGACGGCAAGAAAACGGCGTGCATATCAGCACATGCTTCTCCCTCCTACCAAATAAAAGACTGGGAGACTGGGACGTCCCCAACCAAACATCGAACGAACGAGACTATACCGTCCCCTATCCCTCTAACCAAACATCGAACGAGACTATGCCGTCTTTAACTAAAATAAGGGATGATCTTGTCCCGTCTCATTTTGACTCACCAAACGCACACTAAGAGAGAGACTGAGAGAGGACTAGCTGCCGAGTGGAGGAGATGGAGCGTTGGACACTTGGACAAGCTGCGGACCGGAGGACGCGTGCCACATCTGGTCAAACAGCAGCGTGCGTGCCCATGGCCATGGGCTAGCTAGCTCGTCGGCTGTGGAGGGGACGCCGCCGCCTCGGACGGACGTACGGCATCTGCTCCTCACCGCCCAAGCACGTTCAGAGTATCACGCGCCCCGCGAGCCCTCGATGTGGTGCCAAACGCCGGCCCAGTCCAGTCGCCGCTGACAAGTGACGAACACCTGGTCGAAGTCGGCCGCTGACGAACACGGACTCGGCGTCGTCGAGAGCCGCGGGGAGGCGGTGGTCGGCGCCTCGGCGGACAGCACGAGCGAGCACCGGGAGGTGTTGATGTAAATATGTAATCCTGTATTATCTGTCACGTTGTTTTGCTTTTGCATTTAGGTGCTTAGGCCTTGTTTAGTTCTCCAAATTTCTCCAACTTTTTTTTAAAAGTTACAACTTTTCAACTAAACATCTCCTTCAATTAATTTGAAAAGTTACAAAAATAACGCATTAGAAAACGTGCCTCCTCTCTACTTTTACATTTCCCAATGCAACTTTCAACTAAACACCCTCCTTCAACTTACTTTTCAAACTTTGGCACACGCTTCCCAATGCACCAGAGTTTGAGGCCTTGTTTAGTTCGGTCCAATTCGATCGAATTTTTTGGAAAAGTGCATTGGGAAGCGTAAAAGCAGAGAGGGGGCACGTTGTTCAATGCGTTACTTTTTGGTCGAATCGACCGAACTAAACAAGGCCTAAAAAATTTTGCCAACTAAACAAGGTCTTAGTCTGTTAGCGTAGAATCGCGGGTGGCAGTGACGTGCCTCGTCCAAGCCGCGACCGCGTCCATCGCATAGCCTCGCCACGACGCGCTCGCCGGGCATGTCGCATGGGTGACCGAGTAAAATGGCACACCGTGCAGCGTGTGCAGCGCGGCGGGGATGTCGGGCTTCAAGCCCATGTATGTAGGGCCGTACCTACGAATTGGAGGCCCCGGTGCGAAACACATAAAGGGGCCCCTAAATTTTGGTGTGACCAAAGTATTCTTTCACTTACTCCCTCCGGTCTAATTTATAAGTCATTGTTTGATATGGCAAGCTCTCCTACATTACATTTTGACTGTTTATTTATTTTATTCTAATTATTATGATTATAAACTTATGATTATTGGATAGTAAATTTGATTACGAATCTCTTCACATCAGTTTGTATTATAATAGTGGTCAAAGATTGTAAAGTTTGAATCTCTCCATATCAAGTAATAATAGTGGTCAAATATACTTAATACTCTAGACGATCAAAATTTGGGGCCCTCTAATTTTGGGGGCCCTGTGCAGTCGGCCACCCTGCCCCTGCTACTATACGGGGCTGCATGTATGCATGTTTCCCTTCCAGATATATGAAGAATAACAGATGGGCGAAAAAGCTGCGGCAGTTGGCAACACAATACGTGTGTTTCAACTTTCCCGTTTTTCGCGTGCGCGTGTGTTCATCGTGTTCCTGAGTTCGCCGGAGACGATCCAGAGCTCGGTGGTCACCGCCGGCTCCAACAGGAGGTAGGCGGTGGTTGGCGCCTTGGCGGAGAGCACGAGCGCCGTAACCGGAGCGCGCCGATCGATGCGGAAATTAATCATCACCTCGTACGTGTCGCTGCAGACCCACCACGTCGTCCTTCCCCTGCATGCACTGGCAGGTCCTACGGCACGCGGCCTAGGATGAGACGGGCAAAGACGGACTAGTCCGTGGAGCGAGCGGCTCACCGCGCCGTCGCTGAGCAGCTGCAGGATGCATGCCAAGGGACTCCTCAACGACGGGCGGCCGTGCGTGGAGCTGGCGACGCCACCGATTTCCGGCCCCGAGGGTGTCCCCTCGAGTGGTCCAAGGACTCCGTCTACGACGACGCGCTCGGTCTTCGCCTCCGCGAGTATAGTACGAGGCTACAAGTCCGCCGCGGCGATTGCCGGCGAGACGAAGCTCCCCCCGCCGTGCTCTACTTCCACGGGGGTTCTGCATCGGGTCTACGCGTACGTGGTCGATCTTCCACGCGGCCTGTGCTGTGCAGTGTGCACCATGCTCCTCGCGGTGCTGTGCTGTGCGCCACCGTCGTCTCCGCGGTCCTCCTCTGACTCCGCGACCAGGCCGCCACCGAGCCCTGGCTCCGACGGCCACGCCGACATAAGCTGCAGGGTTCTCGTCGCCGGGCCGGCGAAGCGGCGTCCTCGAGCACTCCAGGAGCGTCCGCTTCTTCGGCATGCCTTCCACGCTCCACCAGGTCGGCCTCCGATCCGCGGGTTGGCCCCGCTCATGCCCATTCTTCACAGCACTGGAACCGAGCCGACGCCTTTCCGATCGAACTGACCTCACCTGCCCCGACGACGCGTTCCTGAACCGCGAGGTGCACGGCCGTTGCGTTCGACACTCCGGCTATCGCTCCCCACTGGCGCCCTACCCGTTCTAGCCGGCCGCCGGAGCTGGACCGTGTTGATGTGTGGGGGCGACGGTGGTCGTCGTGGTCGCCGGGGAAGAGAATACTACATGGCGCGGGACGGAGGATGAAGGAGCTGAGAGGGGGAAGCCGTACCATTCCCTATTTCGATGTAAAGACCGAACTAATGAAAGTAAGACATAATAATGCTCAAACCACATGGATCTTAAACAAATTAGAAGTGAACATGAATTTGAAGAAATGTGTGCTGCAGAGTAAATAACATCAACATTTCATCACAGGGGAGACGTCAGACGTCTACAGCCTTTCCTGTTTTGGGCAACTTCGCCTTTGCAATTTATTTGCACCATTAGCTTGGTCCTTTAACATATGCTTGTGTTTCGTGTCTGTATGCTTGTGTTTCGTGTCTGAGGCTCTGTTTAATTGGGGTGATATGGTGAAAAATAGTGAAAAGTTTATGCATTGGATCACGTGCACAGAGAGAAGAAATGAACTGACACGGTTCTCGAGGTGAAAAAAGAATGCAAAGTTCCTGGAATTAAACAGGGCCTGAATCATTGGGTACTCAACAGCTTGCTGCTCCTGCACTGACTGCTGAACCTGCTGCGTCTGCTGTTGCTGTTGCTGCAGAAATTGGATTTTTGGGAGACGTCTCCTCTCTGTTCAATGGTGTGTCATTTTGAACCAGAGGTTATTGCTGCCGTCACTGGAGTTGAGGCTGTGTGATATTTACCATTGGCTAGCTGTCTTGCACTTGCTGAGTTATCACATGCTGCCACTGTTCAGAGTTCCAATCTTGAACTACTCTCTGTGTCACTGCAAAATGGGGCCAGAATGAAGCTGATTTGCCTTGATATGTATAGATCAGCAGCAGCAACTAGAATTTGTACTGGTTCCCAGTTAACCAGTTAAGCGATTCCGCTTGAATAACTGTGCTAGTACTTCATTCATCATCACAAATAAAGGGACATCCAAAGTTTGTCATGCATATTTAGTTGGGACAGATCAGAGACCATATGAAGCTGAATATTGCACCGTGCCATTAGGAGTTTTCACGACTTGCAGGATCCATCGATATCTGGTTATTGCTCCACAAGCAAGCAGTTGTCACGGAGTTAATACTTTTCATAATAGTATGAAATGCATGATACACGAGTAGAGATCAGCACAAAAGAAATAGCAGCACAATCAGCACCCATAAAGCGATGTAACTTTGGATCTGGAATGAAAGCACTTCAACTTCGGGTTTGGGGACGGAGCATAAAAGCTAGTAATCTAGCTATCAAAAGGACACAACTAATTACACATGTTCCTAATCTAATTCCCATTTGAAAATGAGCACAGAAATATGCATTCATAGTTCCAACATTGTACCATGATTCTCTGCGGATGTTATACAAAAGAGTTGCCCATTTACTACAACAATTCATACAAATCTAGGGAAAAAGTAGTGCCCATGAGGTGAGCATCACTTCCAAATTCGCAATTCATTCGAACAGATTCAACATAGTACATCATAGTCTCATTCCCATAGTAAGTTTCCAACACCTTTCTACAAAGGCAACATCAGAACACGGCACGCCGTGCACACACAAATTGTAGGAATGTATACTCTCTCTGAAAACATACCACAAATATAGTGTTTTAGTACTACAAGTTACTTAGATAGGCGGAGATAGTCAAATTAATTTATTCTTTGCGGCTGAGGTTCTCCACATCGTCAAGGTAAGCATTACAACCTGACACAGTTACCCACGCAAAGGTAAAAAAAACAACACAAAGCCCAGCTCTGATCATGTAGTGCTTCCTTCTGTACCTCTCGAGTTCCAAACTGTCAAGCATTCAGAAAAGAAAATAAGGGACAAGGAGAAGGCATGAATGCATATTGCTTTATCTTACTTGGAAGAACAAGGATATAAGAACCATGGGGCTCTGTACCTCAAATCATCTTTGATGGCTCCACCCTTCTGACCAAGAGAACCTGCAATCCTTGAAGATGGTTTGCCGCAGTGCTCACACTACACAAAGTTGATAGTCAAAGAGAAGATCAGTTGCATGTCATTCTCAACATTTACTAAAACCTACCCTATAATGAATTCATTCTAGCCTGTCTTACAGCATAACTAAACTTGCACCAATTTAAGGCATTATATTCATCAGGCACTAGCTAGTTTCAAAGTAAACACTGGTATAAATAAAAACACTGGTGATGCACACACTGTAGTACCTAGAGATATCATGTGAAAATGGGAAGGCATTAACATGGAGAAGTTTCACAAGTAGCTGAGTCATGACATATATGTGCATGCACAAAAAGGATTGGTAATAGCATCTTTAATTTCCGTGCCCTTTCACCTTTTTTATGAATAAGTGGTGGCTAGCACCGTACGTGTGTATCTGCAGCATAGTTCCATCATAACTCGACACATTCTTTTCTATTTGACCAAAATATCTCCAAGTTAAACTAAGTGCACATTTGAATTTCCTAATTTTCTATTTGGGACAATGACCCAAACTTTGAAGTACTCGGGTAAGCATAACTAGATGTGAGCTCATGGAAAAGCGCTGGACGCATGTGTGGTAGCTGTATGCTAGGATTATGAAGCAACTTGAATGTTGCATCAGTGCATCGTCAAAGAATAAGCAACATCACATAACATCTGGGATTCTACACAAAAGGGGCAAATCCTGCCACGGTGCACTTGAAATGTGTGGCTTTTGCTGAAAGAGGGAAAAAAAACAATCTTTGCTCCTATCCACACTAAACAAGTGTATAGTACACGTCAGGACACCCTAGAGGACATCTTTGTCTTAAAGTTCGCTGGAGGACACCAAATCAAATCTAGCAGTTAAGATACACCAATACCTACTGCATTCATGTGTTACAGAAACAGTAGCCTCTTCTTCTAAACTAAACATTCCAATTCAAAATATTAACACGAATACAAGTACGACATGAACAAATTATCACCACAACTATATGCAAGAGTATCAGACAAATAATTACTTGAAGGAGGCATGTGCATAAACCATGATCTTTAATTGGTTTGTGCCTAGAATGATTCTAGTGTCAAATTTGCACAAGTATGGCTAATTAAATTACTGGGATAGGAGAATCTGGATAGGGCAGCCCCGGCCCAGAGGAACTGAGACGAATTTCAACCCAAAAAGACAAGGCATAAGGGGAATGCTAGAGAAAACTGGTACGATGCAAACCCAAACCAAGGAAAAAATAGATCTTTAATCTGTGCAGTTGGCGAGAATCCGCATGATATGGCGACTCAAACATGAGATCAATTGACTCGGTCGGGATCGACTACCCGCAGGACAACAGACGTATGTACTCAACTGGATCTATGTCGTGCGAGATGATTACAATCAAGAGGGGAGACTAGGAACGAACCGTCTTGGAGAAGGCGAGAGAGGCCCCTCTCGCAGCAGAGGGCCCCCTCAGCTTGCTGACGATGGCGCGCAGAGCCATGGCGGCGACGGATCGGCCGGATCTGGGGGAGAAAGCGGGCGGCTAGGGTTCGCCTTCGTCGGCCTTCTTTCTTGGCGAGGGGGATGGTGTATTGCCTCTGCTCCGGAACGGAACCGGGCCCTTCTGTTTTGTGGCACCCGAGATCTCCACGCAACCCACGGGCCGTGATCGAGTAAAACCTTGGGCCGCCTCGCACACGTGCCGAGTTTTTGGTATGTCCGAGGCTCCGAGCCCGATCCAGAACAATAATATGTTTTTTTCAGAATAAGATGCATCTAGGTTTCTAAACCTCCGTCCGTCCGATCGAAGAAATTTAGACACTAAATATCGAAGAGGTTTAGACACTAAATGAATAGTCTGATATTTGAATTGGAGATTCAATATCCGATTAGTATCCAAATCCGGCTACCCAAAGTTGAATATTTCTTAAAAATATGTAACATATATTAATATCCGACATATTTTACACTATGCGTATCTAAATCTGATCCGAGAAAAAAATATATGTATTCTATTCGTGTATATCCGTTTGTATCCGATCCGTTTTCATCCCTATTGTCCGTAATGTCAACCAGGTCTCTCCAAAAATAACCAATAAATGTTTCTGGTGCTTTTGGGAATAAAAGTAAAAAATAGTTCTACAACAGTGCCTAATCTGCTCCTATTTTTTGGCAGCTCCCAATACTAGCCCTGTTCTAAACCAGGTTTTCGCGTCTGTCACGCGCTCCCAATCCGACGGAAAAAAAAAACGCGACAAAAAACCTCCCGAGTACTGTTCATAAAGGGAGGAAAAAATTAGGTATTGAACCCACTGATGAATGATGTTGCAGCAATTAGGCCTTCTTGGAACCAATTTTTTAAAGGGTCTTTTTCCTCTCAATAATTTTTTGTAAGGTGCCAAAACTAGTTTTTCGGGCTTAAATTTTTTAGTCATCCTTGAAGATGCTTTTAACTCTTAAAGTGTACGTTTTCCCAAAAAAAAACTTTTAAAGTGTACGTTCGCCTTACTGGACTTGTTAATTGGTTTATGTGAGGCCCAAACCACCACTAAAAATGTGTTTAGACTATATTGCAAAAAGTGTAGCTTTTCTAGGGGCTACGAGAAAGATTGCAATGCACAAGGATATCCATCTCATTGATTTACGGTTACGGCCCCACTGTCTTTTTCTAGGGGGCTTCTCTTTTATTGCAGAGCGCCAAAGCCACTTGTTGAAACTTTAAAGTGTCCAAATAGCATATTTCTGCTTCGTGAAAACTTAGGCCATCCCCAACCCTCCAACTAGGATGGTTTCTATGGCATTAATTAGACTGCCACATAGGATGTTTAGCTTATGTGGCACTATATTAAATAAGAGAGAGAGTGGAGAGAGGAGGAAACTGGGTCTCATGCAAGACCCAGTGTCAACACGAGAACCAATGTACTAGACACCACTGAATTATGTATTGGAAGATGGTAGTGTCCTCATGACAATTAAACAATAACTATGATTGGTAGAGAAGAAAGAGAATAGTTGAGTGAGTATTAATTATGGACCCACATGAAGAAACTATGCATTGAGGGATGTGATGTCTAAACATAGTGTCTTGCTTATTTGGCAACATAGACACTGTCTATAGACACTATGGGTTGCGGATGGCCTTAGGGCTAGTTTGGTTTTAAGCCAACAGACGCCCGACCAATAAATTGGTCATTGACTCCGGCCGCGTCGTGCATTTGGATGACAGCCGACGATTGGCTCGCCCACGAGAATCACGCCAACGCTAGCTCATTTCACGGCCAACACGACGGCAAAAACTGGGCGGGCGAAACCTTCGCAAAAAAATTGGTCCGCCCACGAATTGGCGTGGCGAGCATCGGCATAAACCAAATGGCCCCTAAAGTCCCACAATTTACAAAATCTTAGCGAAACAAAACGAAGGATCAAGCTCATCAATGTTTTTGTGAATTTTTAAAATAATATATTACAAATGTTATAGTTTATTTAAATTTTTTAAAAAGGAACATTTGATTTGTTGAAATTTAAAAAAAATCAAAATGTAAAAAATGTAATCATATTGATTTTATTTTTGTCTTGACGTGAAGTGGCTTGGTAGGCATGTTTGGTAGATCTCTTTCTACTTCTAAGAGTAAAATGCACCAATAGCCATTATATTTGTTAGGGTGTTTCATTTTGACTAAATTGCACCCATCGTACGACAACTTGGCGGGTGGGTGCAAATTGGTCCAACAAATTGTAAAATGCTCAATTTAGTGCAACAACTTGGCAGGTTGGTGTGGATTGGTCCAACAACTTCAAAAATGCTCAATTCAGTACAATAACTTGGTAAAATGGTGCATAAACAGTCCAAATGTTACAATGGTGATGTATTTGGTATCTTAATAAGTAAAAAGATGTTAGTTAATTCATTAATCCTATGTATATATCAAATCAGAACAATTATTATTTATTTCAAGCTATTTATACCTTTTTTCCTTAATCTTCAAATGGAAATTAATTTCACAATGTTAAGATGGAAAAATTTGTGAAAAAATTACAAAAGAATATTACAACATTAATTTAAAATAGATGGTAGAAATTAGAAATTATTTTGGTCATAATATTAAGAATCAAAATCCTAGAATGGCACAATACAAGTCTTGTACCCTCCCATCCGATATCCGAGTAGCCAAATATATCATCGTCATAATGTTTTGACTGTAGATACACCAATTTATCAAGTTGTCGCACTAAATTGAACATTTTACAAGTTGGAGGACCAATCCACACCCACCTACCAAGTTGTTGCACTGCATTGAGTATTTTACAAGTTGTTGGACCAATTTACACCCCCTGTCAAGTTGTCATATNGTGTACGATACTAGTGGCAAGCATAATTTTTTATGCGCATATATATATATATATATATTGGCACCTGGGAAAGAATTGGGATGCTGCATGCCAGGTTGCCAGTTTTCTGAACTGACTTTAGATGGCAGTCGTTAGAATAAAAAATGGTTGGTATTAGCTTGCCTTTTTAATATCTCACAGCAACTTTTGTTTGCTGTTTGTTACTATGCAAGCTAAGTGTCTAAACGTGGGTATAATACAATACAAGGACCTAGTTCTTTTTCTTACATTAGCCATTTTTCAACTTCTTTGAAATCCCTTTCATTTGGTGTTTCTTACTACCTTGTGAATGATAAAAGGGCCTGGCAAGCAGGATTATTTTTGCGTAAGCATATATTTGGCATTTTGGCTCCTCTTCCCTGTTTGTTATATTATGAATATGGTCTGGCTTAGGCCCTGTTTAGCTCGCCAAGTTTTTTCATCGCTACAGTAAATTCGAATGTTTGATACTAATTAGGAGTATTAAATGTGGATAACTGATAAAACCCATTTCATAACCCCTGGGTGAAATTGTGAGACGAATCTTTTAAGCCTAATTAGGTCATGATTAGACAATGTCGTGCTATAGTAAACAATCTCTAATGACGGATTAATTAGGCTTAATAGATTCGTCTCTCGATTTTTCGTCCATCATTGTAATTAGTTTTATAATTAGATCTTGTTTAGTCCTAATCTTCGGTTTAAAATTGCTACAGTAAATTTCACGAAGTTTCTCACCGATCTAAACAGGTCCTTAATTAAAAAAGCAACAACCTCTTCCCTAAAGATTGTATATACATCACCTCTGGTTTATTTAAAGATGTGCTGTTTGACACAGTACTTCCACAGCTACTCTTGGAACCTGTGATTGTAGCAACACCTCAAGTTGGTCATTATCTTAGTGATATCCAGACCTTTTTTTTCTCTCCATCTAATCAAGAATATAATGTTTCCCGATTCCTACTAACCTACTATTGAATTCCAATAACTATTAACTTTTGCACCAAGTATTACTTTTTTTACCTGAACAATTAGCAAAGTATTTGTTTTGCCAGCAAACTAATCATTTCGCATGCTGCTTGTCTCTGATGTGCAGGATGTGTTCTTTGTGGTTTATCTGCTGTTTTATATTGGCATTGTGGGCTTGATGGTCATGGTTTCCGACAAGTGGTGGGACTCTTGGCCAGGTGTCGCATTCATATCCTTTTCATTCGCATCAACTATTGTGGGCGGCTGATTTCCAAAAAAAATCATTCCTCGTAACAAAGCCCTCTGCCCATCTACGATCGATGCCTCATCGTTCTGCTGCAAACACGGTGCCGCGACGTTTGCGACGGCGCAGGCGGCGCACCTCCGTCGTCCGCGCAACCTCAATCACAGACTAGGTGCTGCTTTGTCGATTTCCTGCGTTACACCTGTACCGCTACACCGTCTAGACAAGAGGTATGTTCATCTGTTGTCTTCTTCTCTTCCTCGTCCACAAATTTGATGCTCAGATTTATGCTTGTTATCTACTTATCTGTGACTGTCCTCAAATTTATGCATGGTCGTCAACAGGTACTAAAGTCCTCGCTCCACGCGGTTGCCTTTACTCATGAGGTGTTTCATGTTTGATGATTGGGACGACATTTTTTAGGGTGCAGGGTCGGGATCGACATGCCCACGATCAGAACCTGGGAGACCGAGGCCGAGGTGTGCGTTGGCACTTGCTTGGTAGGAACGTACGGCGTGCACGGCCATCATCAGCCTGCATATGTGATAGGGAAGGACAATTGATTTTGTATTTTTTTTCGCGTGCTGCCTCTTGTTTGACTCACGATGGTGCACTTATTGCTCATTAGGAAGCTGACAAGGCATCCTCCATGATGTTAGCAGAATCATCAAGACTCTCATGTATAGTAGGGTAAAAAAAATTTTGTCTGTCATTTTTTCTCCTCGATTTCTTTTCTCCTCAAGAAAGTCATTTTTTTTTCTAACCACAGTTTTTGTCTGTGCTGGAGACCTCATGCTCTTTGTGCTCTTTGTGTTGGTGCATGATGATCCTTCTGTCAGGCCCAACTCGGAGCAGGGAAGACCACTTCGTTGTTCGCATTTTGCCAGAAGAGATGATTGTGAGGCTGATTCGCGCATTCTGTTAGCTATCTGCAGGCCGCCGCGCCCCCCGCATGCCGAAGCGGCTTGCTCTGCAGGAGCAAGCTTTCACCTGCATCACTTCCTGCATTGATGCAAGCAGGCTTGCAGGCCTCTGCAGGAGTCTGAATGAAACTGCCACAAAATTACTCGCTTCAGAGAAGCTTTCTCATCGACATGAGCGTGCGTGATTTGCTGCCCACCATCACGAAAAGGGTCTGAATACTCATCCTTTCTCATGGAACTGTGCAGATAGCTAACAGCAAGTCAACAAGGGAGACTCAACTGGATTGCTGTTGAGGATCTCTGCTGAGAGGCCGACGGCAGGTCGTGGATCTCGGCACAGGACGGCGAGACGAGACAAAGAGATCAGACAGAGGGCATGCAGGTAGTGGAGATGAGAATCATGAAGAGATTTAGGAAACTCCCCGTTCCCTCTCTGTTAGGACTCCTCTGTCAGGTACAACACAGAAGCAGCAAAAGACAGTGCTCGTCGGTCACAGGAAGCAGTGGTTGTCAGGCCCAGAAAGGAGCTCAAGGCCCACAAGGCCCAATCCGAAGATTGCAGGCCCAGAGTGGTTCAGCAAGCAGCTGTCTGTGTGAGCACGAGAGGATAAATGTACGCGAGATGCGAGTGTTGAGGATTATCGATGAATGAAACCAAAATACTACTCTCAACTTATCGTCTTCAACCTCGCTCTGTTCTTCCTCTGCTGCTCTCAATCCGATCCCTGATTCTTCCAATCTCCTTCCCTGCTACCTTGCTGCTAACAATTGGTATCAGAGCCGTTGAGATCCCTGAATTTTTTCTCCACTCCTCCTTCAGCACCCACCAGGAACGCCATGACCATCGACGCCAAGCTTATTCTCGACGAGATGCGCAAGTTCTTCGCCGAGCAGGACGCCAAGTGGGATCGGCGATTCACCACGTCGCCCACGACCGCGGCCACACCTCCTGCCGACGCCTGCATCTCGCCCGCATCCGCGCCATCCATCGTCGGTGCTGCTCCTGCCCCCGCAAGCAGCCCGGGCTTCTTCGGCTCGTCGGCGTCCGGCTCCACCGCCACCACGGCATCAGCACCGTCCCTAGAGTTTGGGGGCGCCACAGGCTCGTCGCTGTTCGGATCCACCACCTCTGTGCCGCTCTTCAGCATCACCAACACCACGCCCGCAAGGTGTTCGACAAATGTTCCGACCCCAACGCCGGCAACTTCCGCGGCATCCCCTGCAGCAGCCGCCTCCACCACGAAGTTCCGTGATGCCACCTTTACCAGCTCCGACAGCAAGGTGCTCCAAACCAACGTCATTCCCACGCTCGACTGCAGCTCCCTCGCCCAAGGCGCCTTCTCCGTTCCGCGTCCACCTCGGCGTGCTCCACCGCGTCCAATTCGGCTTCGCCGTCCGCGGCGTCGTCCTCCGCGTCCACCTCTGCGTGCTCCTCCGCGCCTGTTTCGGCTCCACCGACCGCGGCGAGCCAGGCTGCGTCGACGCGGTCGACCTCCAAGCACGGAGGACAGCACCAGCAGCAGCACGCCCACAAGGTGCTCGATGCTTGTTCCCACTCCGACCCCGACGCCGGCGCCCACGATTTCTTCTGCAGCAGCCACCGTCGTGACATCCAGCGACACCACCATCGTCAGCAATGCCATGGCGCAGCACATTAGCCTCGAGGACGGCGCCACCCACAACACACCTACTATGTGTTCGATTGTTTCCCCCATTGGTGGCATCAACGCGCTGGTGTCCACGCCCGTTGATGCACCGGCCACTTTATCGACGACCACAAAACTGCCCGCACCCGCCACTGCATCGACCACCTGGCTGACCGCACAGTCTGTTGCACCGACATGCTTACAGGTAACTCTTTGGTCTACTGCACCAACGCCCAAGCCTGCAGTAGCTTCTCTGAATGTTGAAGCGGATGTCTCCTTTGCTGCACCGACTCATGTCATCCACAACAACCGCATCGAACATGCATTGACCACGCTCAGGCCTACCATGGTTGAGTACAAGGACTCCCTAAAGCATGTCAAGCTCCTGCTGGTTACCATGACGGCTGTTGCAGATGCAGGCAAGCCGAATCTTAAGAAGGGCAGAATGTCAGTACATCTACATCTGCTACTGTTTCCGGGCCGGCAACCATGCCTTCTACTTCTGTTACTAGGCCGGTGTCCATCAAAAGGATGTTTGATGAGAGTTGTTCTGTTGGATTGTGCCACCGATAATCATGAGTACCAGGAGCTGATGGAGAGCAGGGCCAATCAGAGTCTAGTGCTTTCACATGTTGAGGTGGTTTCCACGGTTCGATGGTCACCTTCCAATATGGGCAGTTATGCTTTGCCTATTGACATCATTTCGCGGTACTTCAGATTATGGCAGCCCTTTAGTAGTGATCAATCAGATGTACAGTTCACTCCACCATTCAAGTACTTGCACACTTTGCTCACTGATACTGCTCAACCTTGCTTAAGATCATGGCAGTATTTTATTTGTGGCTGGGTCAGTGTGCAGCTAAGGCAACCTTGGCCTCCACCTCTGCAATTTGAGATGATGGGCGATAGTGTTCAGCTTAGGCCAGTTCCTTGGCCCTTCTTTGGTCGTCATACAATTGTTGTGCCAATAGAGAGCTTACTGTCAATATTGCTCTGTTGTTCAGTCAGTAAACACAAGATGCAGTTACTCAATGGTGAAATCAGTGAACTTATACTTCTCTGCTTAGTGGGTGTGCACCAATCTTATCAGGTAGCTCCATGGGTTGCAGTTGAGGTGCAATGGGCTGAAAAAGATTTATTTCTGATAACAGAATTGCACTACTCTGTCTATTGCATTTCATTTCATCATGTGCAGTTCATGAGTGATAATTCACTTGAAGCTTCACCTTTACGCTATACTGAAGCCACACAGTCAGTCTGGGGTACAATAGAAGTTCAATGGAAATCAAGGGCCACTATGTTGATCACACAAGGTGACAGATCCCGCAATTCATATCAGTTTAGTTCAGCACAAAGATTATTATGGCTGCAATGGCTATGGGATCCAGGGGGCATGAAGGGTCCAGTGCAATTCCTGATGCTTACATTGTCAGTGAGATCACTTGCACTAAACCATTGGCCAGCCTCTTCAAATTGGGATGATCCCTTGAAGTGCAGTATGCCAAAGAGATCTTGTGGCGTTTAGGCTGACATACAAGAAAAATTTATTTGGGCACTCATGCTTTGCTTTGGAGATGTCGTGCTTGATCTGGTCATATTCCATTGGAAGACTTTTGAGTGCCTAAGTTTGCTATATTTGGTGAATGATCATTCAGTCAAAAAATGCAGCTCTGGTTCCACCAAATTTGTCAGTTTTGCTGATTTATTCTCTCATTGGACCACAGTGCAAGTGACTGAAAAGCTATACCCACTACTGAATGCTGAATTTATGGTCAGATCACCAGGATTGTTCCTCCTAGGTGCTTCTTTTGTTGGGCTACGGAAGTTTGTGACAAGAATCAAGGACTTGCAAGTTCCTTGGGATCCCGGTGGAACTGAATTTAGACATCGGCTTGGGGGCAAGCCGATTCTTAAGAAGGGGAGAATGTTAGGACTCCTCTGTCAGGTACAACACAGAAGCAGCAAAAGACAGTGCTCGTCGGTCACAGGAAGCAGTGGCTGTCAGGCCCAGGAAGGAGCTCAAGGCCCACAAGGCCCAATCCGAAGATTGCAGGCCCAGAGTGGTTCAGCAAGCAGCTGTCTGTGTGAGCACGAGAGGATAAATGTACGCGAGATGCGAGTGTTGAGGATTATCGATGAATGAAACCAAAATACTACTCTCAACTTATCGTCTTCAACCTCGCTCTGTTCTTCCTCTGCTGCTCTCAATCCGATCCCTGATTCTTCCAATCTTCTTCCCTGCTACCTTGCTGCTAACACTCTCCTCCAAAATACGTAGAGCAGAGCTAAGAGCTTCCCTCCAGAACGGTGCTGTTTGGCAGGCAACTCGCCGGAGGGCCGCCGGTGAGCGAGCGGGCGGAGGTGCGTGGCGCTCTCTATCGCAATTGCAGCCGATCGATGCAAGGTTGTTCGGGGTGAGGCAAGTTTTGCAGGCTGTTTACAGGCCTCGCCGGTTCACCAGGTTAAGCCCAATCGATTTTGCAGGCTAATCCGCGTGAGCCTGTTTTACAAAATGCAGGTGCCTGCAGACGTCGCTAAGGCAGTTTTGGCAGGCGGGCCTGGCAGGCGGGCGGGCGGACCAGCACCTGCTTGCATCCCTGTTCTCAATGCATTGCCAGGGATACATTTAAGTTCTTCAGGTGAGAAGATGTAGCATACTTCTGTGATCATAATAGAAAAATTTTCACGCGGTTATAAAGTTCTCACAATGTGCTGATAAACTGTAATTTGGCTGCTCTAAAGGGTTCAGTTTTTAATAATATTAATCTATACTATAAATAGCGAAACTTTGAGAGCTGGTATAACTTTTCAAGAAATTGTAGGTTGAGCTAAGAGCATCTCCAAGAGATTAGCCAAAAATACTAACCAAATTTGTTGATTTAGCTACTCTCAAAAATAGATTTGTCAAATAAATAATAGACTAATCCAACAGACTCTGTCACAATGGCTAGTGAGGTAGGCTCTCCAAAAATAGAGAGCGAATGAGGTGGGATGAAGAGCCACTAAATTTGGAGAGTCATTTACAGAGTCTGTTGTAGACGTTTTTTCTTCAATAATAGCTAAATTTATGTTTACAAAAGGATTTGGCCAATCTCTTGGAGATGCTCTAAGCCATGAGCATCAATATGTTTCAATTGAGGAAGGTTGAGCTGAGCGGGAAATGGCTTTAGCTTTCCTGTGGAAAAATATGTGGACTATTCTAACTGTTAATTATATTTAGTGAATCTCTTTCTTTCCCCAGAACAAAATATGTAAATTGTATATATAAAAAAAATACATTCTCTTTTTGCACATGATTTCTTTTACATATGTATTGCTTATACTAATTGGATTTGTAATGGCTGGCTGGTTTGAAATTGGGATGCTGTTTTAGCTTGTCTTGTGAGGATTTTTGGTAACAAGCATATTTCTTTCTTTTTTCAGATTGGCCCAAATTACTCAATTTCTGTTGCTTCCTGAATGCAGCTAACCACATGGGAAAACGTGAATCTGTTGGTAAGTTCATTTTTTTAGATCTCTTCTGCTTGTCATTGTTTATTTCTTTTTGTTGACATTTAGATATTTTCTCTTCAATGTGGTACATGAAGATCTTATGTATGTGTCTGCCAGCTGGCTTATTTTCTATCTGTACTGTAAAGAGGGCACTGAAGCTAATTTGATCAGTTGCCAGGAGATTGCTCCATCACTTGATTATTGGTGTATAAAAATGAATCTTACTAAAAGAATACTAAAAATTGTATTTCTATGGAAATGTTTGAACATTTGTACACATAGAAACCATATTCTGTTGCGAGCATTTAGTTTCCATTACTCCTTTTAGGAAGGCAACAAGCATGAGTGATACATGCCAAATGTATGTGTGATGATATCTTTAAAAGAGGGTGTTGATGTGCTACCATCTGAAAATTTCAAACCTTTACATGCCACCTTTCTCTTATCATTGATATCATCTACAACCATTCAGCTGCAATAGGAGAAATTGATGTTCGCTGCAACCATTTAAACCTTGCAAAAATCGGGTTTCCTTTCTGACAAGGCCAATGGATTCCGGGCAGTATCAAGATTGAGACTGCCTACTAGAACAGACCATCAATAAAGTGCTCGCAAAATGAATCACAAGATGGGATCACACTCTAACGGTTAGCTTTCTTTGCAACCATCATTTTCTCTAATTCACTACTTTTTCTTGGATTAATCTCAATGTGAATAAGGATTTTTTTTCTAGGCTAAGAAAACTAGACATTAATAAAAAGGGCATACACACTTTTGCTAAAACAATGTTTTAGCAAAGTTCATGCTTGGCAGTTTGAAAAGAATGGCATGGCTCATTTTTCTGATTCAAATCTTGGAGTAAATAAAGGGACCAGTAGATGCATTCTCCATCTTAATAGAGGCTAATCCTTATTACATTACTGTGATTAGTAAGTCCAATTTTGATTTTTTTACCTTGCAGGTTGGAAGCAATTACCACTTTATAGAGGCTAATCCTTACATGTTTTTTGATAGAGAAAAGGCCTTGGCGTGAGGTTTAGCATACTCTTGAACATATGTAGTCTTTTTATTGCTTTCAGATTTGGGTTAGAGATGATGGTTGCAATTCATTTTTTGGGAATCTGAGATTCTGATCTAAGATGTCATCGTGACCCGCAAATTTTAGTTCATGTACTAAATTTTCTCAAACTTTTCGTTTTGCTTTCTTGTATCAACGGTATGATGAATCTGATAGAAGAAAAATGACAGAATTTCTTTGAGAGATATACAGATTATTACGAATGACAAGCGGCCAATCAAAACCATTGAGACCGAAAGAAGTGACTTGAACAAGTCTTACATTAGCATGGAGAAATTGATACATGTCAAGTGGACTGTTGTCTAGAAATACCTGGCTAACCAATAATGACAAGTTTATATTGCTTGAGACCAGACTAATAATGAAAGTCATGTACAACAGCTTACCTAGAAAAAATAGCAGCTAAGATGATGTCTGTTGAGATATTGATTCTTGTGTACATATATTACAGATTAAAAACTATGCTATTTGTTGATACTGAACTTTATTTGTTTTTGTTCTATGATGTAACATGATTTCTTTTAATCACATGCTTGGACTATACTCAGTTTCAATCGGTACAACGCTAATTTTGTTGTTAGTACCTCCAAATTGTTTTAGTATTAGGTTTATTTGAAAATATCTTTGTTGTATATACATCTTTGCCATAATAAATAAAAACTATTTTTTTTACCATTTCTTTGAAAATACGTGCCTGTGGCACGGGTATCTCCTGTACCCCTCACAGGGAGGCCCATCTGGCAGAAAATCACCTGTACCTGGCCCATCTGGCAGAAAAAAACCACGATGAAGGGAGGGGGGAGACGGAAAAAACGATCGAGGGAAAATACTTCCGATGTTTTTTGATTGTTTTTGTCACCGCATGTCGGGCTATACCCGCATGCAAAATTTCCTCGCTATTGTCAATGACGCCGCCGCACGTTTCCCTCTTTCCTTCTCTGCTGCCAGCCTCCCCTCCCCAACAAATCACATCCCCTTTCATTCGCACTACCCATCTCAATGTTGCAGCCTCCTCGCGTTGCGTCTCCAGCAGCGGCGGACGGCAGCGCGGCTCCATCCCTAGCGGCGGCGGACGGCAGCGCAGCCCATACCCTGACGTCGGCGGACAGCAGTGCGGCCCTCTCCTGGCTGCGCTCGACAGCGGCTATTAGACGGCTTCCATACGTCAAAAATCAACCAGCAGTCTGTCTTGTTACTGATTTTTTAATTTTCTGATTGTATGTTGTACCCTTTTTTCAGTTATATTTAATTTGGGTAGAAGCCTTTGCTGGCATGTCAAGAACCTTAACGGAGGAACATAGAAGAAAAGCCTAAAAAGGTATCCGACTTGGTTGAAAATGGGTGTAGAAACTGAGAACAAAATGGAGCCCCGGAAAGAATGGAAGTGTTGACACCACATTTTGACTCGGCTGGCGAAGTAAAATATGGATTTAAATTGGATCTGATAATGGGTGTTAAAGAGAGGAGCAGATCCAATTGGCGGTCCAAGCCAAAGCCGATTCTGGTTGATAAAGGCAAGCCCGATTCTGACTCAAGGTTGATCTGATTCCTAATCGGGCTGGTCCAATTGAAGATGTTTAAGAGCAACAATGAGTCTTGATCGGACACGGTGATAAGAGGCCGGAGCAAATACGATTGCGAGGAAGACATACATCTGGAAGCTTCTACAAGGCCTAATTTGTGGCTATTGTAATTCTTTTGATAGTTTAGATTTAGGATTAATTTAAAATAAATTAGAGATATGGTCATATCCGACAAGGTTTAGTTGGATTTTTAGGGTATAAATATAAACCATGTGCCATTATAAAGAACGTTCACACAACCAATCAATATAAGTCACTTTTTGGTCTCGTGCACCAACCTCTATTCGTCGAGTTCTTCAGCAAGCAGGGCTGCATCATCTTCACCACCGGTTTGCCTGTAAGCACGACATCTATTGAGTTATTCTAGGCTTTAGATTGAGGAGTATCACCCTTCTTCGTCTAAAAATTCACAAAGTTATCGAGTTGCTCTAAGCTTTAGATTGAAGCGTATCGCTCTTCTTTATTTAGATTGCTCACTTTTTACCGTGGCGTGTTGTTTTATCTTATCAGCTTACATTTGTTTAAGATCTTTTTGCTTTGTTCATCTTTATTTATCATATGCTTCACAATAAATCTGTTTATCTTTTTTGTTTATAAAGCTGATTTAGATTTAATTATTAAGTCACAAATAAATTGAGTTTAAGCAAGTTCTTTAAATCATATAGATCTATTGGCGTGAATAGGCTAAATCGGTGCCATGCTACCAATGCTGTCTCGGTTAGGTCCGATCCAATTGTTAGTTACATCGATCTTAGTTTGTTCAAGATCTTTAGGAATATGTGTAATAAAGAACATGATTAGATTTGATTTATTACCAAATTGGCTCTTATAGTCGATAGCTCGTTTCATTATGTTGGGGAGTCATGAATTTGGTCAACTCCCGAAAGTTGCGAAGGCATGATCAAGCTACCCTTTCGTTTAAACTTGCAACATTTTGTGGCTTTTTCATACATTCAGGTACATCAATCGAAGGGTCATGAAGGATACGAGGAGCGAAGGGGTGAGCGCCCACCCCTTCGCTCGACACCGGGTCAGATGACCCACCGGCGCGGAGAAGCGGGGACGCGTGATGCCTGTCCGTTGTCACGTCAAGGTCCGGAAATCACAGAGAGCAGGACGGAGAAGAGAAGTACCGTTGTACCCTCGAATATGCTAAGAATATGGTTGTTGTAAGGGCACCCAATGTAAACTAAGCCCTTGGGGCGGCCTATAAAAGGAGGAGAGGAGAGCCCCGAGATAGACCTAGGCCCGGGGGTTTGTAATCTAATTCCACGCATATATGAATATTGAACCCGTCGTTTGCCACCTGTCTCTCTCTCTTGTTGCTCTCTCGATCTTAATCTGTTGGATTTCCCCGAAATCCCAACAGTGGCGCCGTTCGTGGGGATCGACTAACACCAGATCGGGAGAGCAGCCGAGATCAGTGTCATGCCTCCACCAAAAAGAAATCCACCACCATTAAACACAGCAGCAGAGGAATCCGCTTCAGATCCAACCGACCCAAACCAAAATGCGTCAGAAACCCTCCCAACCCGCCCAGTAAACACAACGGCTCCAGGCACAGAGAACAGCGATTCGGCAGATGCTAGACGCAGTTCAAGAATAGAACTGAACGCCAGAAAACAGTAGGAAGCAATCCAAAAACAGATACAAGAGCGAAACGCGAAAGAGGCTGCACTTGCAGCAAAGAAAAAGAAAGCAGTAGCCAATGCATCGACATCGCAAACTCAAGATGAGAGAAATCAAATTTCAAAGCTAGAATCTCTGCAAAGGCAAGTTGAAGAAAAAAGAAGAGCAATAGAAGCATTGAACGCCAAAAAGAAAGCAACCAGATTCAATCAAGAGCTGTTAGAAGCTGAGGAACTGTTAGCAAAGCTGGATGAACAAATACTATCACTTCAAAGCGACGAAGAACCACAAGAACAAGAAGTGCCGGAGAGAACATTACCAACCAGACAAACCATGCAAACAATCCACCAAGCACAACAACTCGAGGGCCCCAACGAGAGCGGCTACGTGCAGCAAATAATAGACCCTATGTCTCCACTCTCAGCAGCACTTCAAGTACAGTCATGGCCGAAGGGCTTTAAGCCACACAAACTGCCAACAATCAACGGTCAGAATGATCTAAGGCAATTCCTCATGGCCTATGAAGCAGCGGTTACTTCAGCTGGAGGGAACGAAATGATACTAGCGAAATCATTTGCAATTGCCGCGAAGGGGGTGGCCCAAGCATGGTTTTCAAGCCTAGAACCAGGATCTGTGTACAGCTGGGAAAGACTGAAAAACTTAATACTGTAAAATTTCAAAGGTTTCCAATACAGCCTAAAAGGAGCAATGGATTTGTTCAATTGCAAGCAATTGAAAGATGAACCACTAGAAACCTACATGAGGAGGTTCATTGCATTGAGAGCACAGGCAGTGAACATACCAGAAGCCACAGCAATTGAAGCAGCAATCAAAGGACTAGTGATAGGCCAGTGCGCAGCAAAATTGGCAAGAAAAAGGCCAAAAACACTAGACAAATTATACGAAATCATGGCAAACTACTCTCTGGCAGATAGAGACCTTCGCAGGAGGCAAGAAGAAAGAGATCAGTTCAAGGGCAAGAAAACTAAACAAGAGCAGCCGCAGTACGCTCAGAACCAATATTTCCAACAAAGGCAAAACTATGACCCAAGAGTCATAAATCAGATAGAGCACACAGACGCAATGACCACAGAAACCGAGCCGAGACAAATAACATATGACAACAAGAGCGAGCAGAGCCATAGAGGAAGCCGAGGGGGAAGAGGAAGTTTCTCACAAAGAGGTGGCCGCGGAGGCCGCGAAGGTCTGGGCAGAGGCCGAGGGAGATCTAACTACAGAAACCCGGCAGACCTGTGGTGCACATATCATGGAAAAGGGGCAGGACATACCACAAACTCATGCCCATACACAATAGCAAACAAGGAGAAGATTGAGAAAGAAAAGGAGGAATTAAAACCAAAGCAAGTGAACCACACAACAAAACAAGACAGCCAAGACAACTCCTGGTTGCACCAACCATACTGTCCCGTAAACTACAGCATAGGCCCATTACACCCTTCGCTCATGTATAACTTGCAAACACCCTTCGCGCAACAATACCAATTTCAAAAGCAATCCCAAACACCAAACCAAAGCCAAATGCGATGGGCGCAAGCGGGCCCCTTGCACCAAAACAACCAAGACAATCAAATCCCGCCACCACCAAAGCAAGAGAACGATGGCTTCGCAGTAAATAACATTCTCCCTATCACTGGCGGATCAGCAGGAACTATTCATACATCAAAAAGGCAAAGAAAGGATTGGGAACGAAGGGTGAATCATGTGTCAGATGGAACCCGGTTAAAATCAGATTATAGTCACATCCCAATAACGTTCACCCAGCAAGACCTAAAGCTAGCAGATTACCCGCACGAAGACCCCTTCGTGATCAATGCAAACATAGGAAAGAACACACACTATGTCGGAGGAAACAATGTCTCGGGAATCCTAGTCGACGGAGGCAGTTCAGCAGACATACTATTCTCATACGCATTCAATAGCATGAAAATTGGAGCAGACAAGTTAGAAAAGGCAGAAAGGCCACTGTATGGCTTCGGGGGCAAAAGAATTGAGGCACTGGGAAAAATAACACTATGGGTATACTTCGGCTCCCCAGAAAGATACAGAGCAGAAAAAATAACATTCGATGTGGTCGACATCGACTATCCATACAACGCAATTTTTGGACGAGAGTTCATCAACAAGTTTTCAGTAGTCATACACCATGGTTACCTCTGCATGAAGATGCCTCCGCACAACAGCGTCATAACAGTATATGGCAATCAAGATGAAGCGCGAAGGGCTGAGGGAAATGTGAACTCAGATCATAAACACATCCACGTCATTGAGGAAGCAGTAGCACAAATATCACAAAAGCAAGAAAAAGTCATCAAAGAAAAAGCAACCCCTTCGGGAGACACAAAAACAGTGCCCATCTGCAAGGACACTCCAGACAAAACGGTGATAATAGGAACAGAGTTGGCACCTGATGAAGAGAAAAGACTAATCAAGCTCCTTAGAAACAACAGTGATGTTTTTGTGTGGTCATCAAACGACCTCAAAGGAGTTAGCAGAGACATAGCAGAACACTGCCTCAATGTCGACCCAAGTTACCCTCCAAAGAAACAGAAACAGAGAAAAATGTCTCCTGACAGAATAATAGCAGCGAAGGCAGAAGTGCAAAGGCTCCTAACAGCAAATGTTATCAGGCCAGTCCAGTATTCAGAGTGGCTAGCAAATACAGTTCTTGTGCCCAAGAAAAACGGAAAAATGAGAATGTGCATTGACTTCACTACTTTGAACAAAGCATGTCCAAAAGATGATTTCCCACTACCAAGAATAGACGCACTCGTTGACTCGGCAGCAGGATGTGAACTACTCTCACTGCTTGATTGTTTCTCTGGCTACCATCAAATCTGGATAAAGAAAGAAGATGAAGAGAAAACAAGCTTCACAACCCCCTTCGGGACATTTTGTTTTATCAGAATGGCTGAGGGGCTGAGGAATGCAGGATGCACTTTCGTCAGAATGACATCAACAGTGTTCGTAGACCAACTAGACAAAAATATATCAATCTATGTGGATGATGTGGTAGTAAGAAGCAAAAAGGTAGAGGATCACCCATCAGACCTGATCGAAACATTCGCCAATCTGAGAAAATCAGGGCTAAAGCTAAACCCAGAAAAATGCGCATTCGGTGTCAAAAAGGGGAAGTTACTAGGATGCATTGTGTCACGAAGAGGAATAGAGGCCAACCCGGAAAAAACAGACGTGATAAAAAACATGAAAAGTCCAGCATCAAGAAGAGATGTGCAGAAACTGACAGGAAGGATAGCAGCTTTAAACAGATTCATTGCAAAATCTATAGAAAGAAGCTTACCATTCTTTAAGATCCTAAGAGGGTCAGCAAATTTCGAGTGGGGTCAAGAGCAGCAGAATGCCTTCGAAGAACTGAAACAATACCTGAAACAGATGACCGCACTGACAAGTCCAACACCAAGGGCGCAACTGCTCCTGTACATAGCAGCAACCCCCTTCGCTGTAAGCGCCGTGCTAATAGAAGAAAAAGAAACAACGAGAGATGAACAAACAATGGCGAAAATAGAACAAGTACCAATATACTTTGTATCCGAGGCGCTGTCAGGGTCAAAATACAATTACTCAAAGATGGAGAAGTTAGCCTATGCAATCCTCATGGCACCGAGAAAATTGAGGCACTATTTCCAAGCCCACCATATCACAGTACCAACCAATTACCCGCTAAGGGACATCTTTGAAAACAAAGCATCTTCAGGAAGAATAACAAAATGGGCAGCAGAGCTGGCAGAGTACACCATAGATTTCATCCACAGAAACACAGTAAAGTCCCAAGTATTGGCAGATTTCATAGCCAAATGGGTACCAGCAAGAAATGAAGAAGGGGAAGAAATAAAAGAACAAGGCTGGACCATATATTGTGATGGAGCCTGGGGAGAGGCTGGGGCTGGCGTCGCAGCAATAATCACATCTCCAGCCGGAAATAAAATCAGATATGCAGCGAGACTATGCTTTCCAAGCACAAACAATGTTGCAGAGTATGAGGCCATACTACTAGGCCTTCGCAAAGCAAGAATGTTGGGCGCAAAGAGAGCAATCCTGAATTCAGATTCAGAAGTCGTAAAAGAACAAGTTGAGAAAAACTACAAGGCAAACAAGGAAATGTACAAATATATGACAGCTGTAAGGGCGCTTGAAAAGCATTTCATAGGTTTCACAGTAAAGAAGATACCAAGAAATGACAACAATGAAGCAGATGCCTTGGCAAAAAATGCAGCAAGAGGTGAAACCCTACCACCGGATGTTTTCTATGAAACACTAAAACAGTCATCACCAAAAGCAGAATGCCAAATACTACACATAAACAACAACGAGAGCGAAGACTGGCGAGCTCCTATCATCGCATTCATCAATGGAACATATGAACCATTTGAAGAAGATGAGAGAAAGAGGCTTAACCAAAGAACTAGAAATTACAAAGTCCTCAACGGAGAGCTATACAAGTCCGGCGTATGCAAACCTTGGCTAAAGTGTGTGACAAAAAGCGAAGGCAAAGACTTAATCAAGGAAGTACACGAAGGGTTCTGCGGATCTCACACAGGACCAAGAGCAACAGCCGGAAAAATATTCAGGCAAGGGTTCTACTGGCCCACAGCACTCGAGGACACAAAAGAGTATATAAAGAGATGCAAAAATTGCCAATTCCTGGCAAACAACTCTCAGAGACCTTCGTCCATCACTCAGTTAATAACACCATCATGGCCTTTACAGCGATGGGGCATTGACTTGGTTGGACCGCTTCCTGTCGCACAGGGAAATCTAAGGTTTGCAGTCATAGCAGTTGAATACTTCACAAAGTGGATAGAAGCCAAGCCATTGGCAACAATAACATCAAAAACAATTCAAAAGTTCGTATGGCAGAATATAATATGCAGATTCGGCACTCCGAAAGAAATAACAGTGGACAATGGCAAGCAATTTGACAGTGACACATTCAAAGAATTCTGTGCAACACTGGGCATCAGAATATGTTTTGCATTGGTATATCACCCTCAGTCCAACGGAGCGGTGGAAAGAGCAAACGAAATAATACTGAAAGGAATAGCCAAGTGCCTCGATGGGCTCTCCAAGGGTAAATGGGTAGAAGAGATGACAAGAGTGGTTTGGTCACACAATACAACCGAGTCAAGAGCAACTAAGTTCACCCCATTTAAATTGTTATTTGGAGACGAGGCCGTGCTTCCAGCAGAAGTCCTTTTCGGATCTCCAAGAACCTCAAATGCAACAACAGAGCATGAGGATAACAAAACCCACAAGGAAGAAATAGAAGAACAAAGGCTCATCGCTGCACAAAACCTACAGAAATACCAGAAGGAAACAAGAAAATGGAGAAACAAAAAGATAGCCATGAAAGAGATAAACCCAGGAGATTTCGTTCTGAAGAGAAAAGCAAGTGCTGACAAAGCAGGAAAGCTACAAGCTAAATGGGAAGGACCATATCTCGTAAAGAATCAAATAGGCAAGGATCATATAGACTGCAAGACATGGATGGAAAAGAACTACCGCATTCATGGAATGCGGACAGTTTGCAAAAATACTATCCATGAGCGTAAACACTAGGAAACTATGTTTTAGATTTTCATAGTTTCTTTTATACTTTCAGAACTTATGTAATCTTTAATTTTATTAGGGAGCTGTACTCTTTTCCTCACAGGGGAACCCTTCGTTTAGAATCAAAACTACTCGAAGGGGTGAGGTTTTTAACGAGGCAGACTCTCTTGTATCCCATTTACTACGGAACTATAAGTAGTACCCCAGCAAACAAAGTCTATGAACATGTTGAAAAGTCACATACATTCAAAAAGTATGTGACACTATCAACAAAAGCAAAAAGAGAAATTGAAAGTCGACAAGCTGTAGCATATTATGCAAGCTTGTCAGACTTCAGCTTAACAGACAAAGGGAAGAAAAAACCCTAAGTCTCGAAAAGGCTCGTGAGGCCTTCGCATCTGAAAAAAGAGAGGGCATGATAAAGCCCATCTCAAAAAAGTACTCGTGAAGCCTTCGTATCTAAAAAAAGATAGGGTATGATAAAGCCCATCTCAAAAAAGGCTCGTGAAGCCTTCACACCACAGCGAAAGTGTTATACAAACACATCTTCAAACTTATTCGCAACATTTCATGGTAAACATTAAGAACATCATGAAAGATTCAATACTATAAGAAAATTTCCTCTTTATTAAATATATAATAATGCAAATACAAAGCCGTCTCGCAAGACAGAACATAAAGAAGAATAAAGATATCAGCTGTCACAACGACAGCCAGATAGAGTTGCAGGTATCACAAAAGCTACAAACAGAGCCAGCTTGGTTCACATGAACTCATCGCAAGCTCTCTTCTAGCCCCCGGAAAACCTAGCAACTGTCACAAGGCCAAAAGAGTTATCAGGCTAGCCCCTACGTTCACTCAAATCCGGAGCATTCACACGCCAAAATGGCGAGCAAACGCCAGAGACAAGCATCATCATCATAGGAACACTGAGGCTATAACCAACTCTCGGCCCAATCGCAAGCACTCTCCTAGCTCCACGGAGGAGAACACACTATCTCAAACTCTGGAGGACGAACCATCCACCAAATAAGAGCCATTAGAAAGCAGGGAAAACTCTGCGGACGCTCACAACAAGCAAAGGAAAACCCACAGGCAATTTATAGAGGCGGACAATATGGGAACACGTGAACCCTGCCTCACAGATAACAAGCTCGTGAACCAAGTCACGGACTCACAGTACAAACACACTGCCAAATAAGAGGACAGTCATGGATACATAAATGACAACAGTCAGTACACTACAACCTAGAAAGCAGGAAAAGTTCGACATATCAACATCGAGATAATGTGTATTGTTACAGATCAAAGGCTAGGGGCTATGCCCATAAAGAACAACTCCAGTCAGTGTAGCAAATCATCAAGAAGAATCACTACACACCTTATCAGCCATTTCTGATAGCAAATCAGCAACAACACCATCAATAATTTCATTAGCCATTCTTCGAAGAGTTTCTTCGTCAGGAATTAATCTCTGAACAAAACAAAAAAATAGATAAATATAATCAATAACTAAGAATTCTTTCTGTTACTCTCAAGATCATCTTCTACTGGATCCACAGCTAGATAGGTATAACGAGGAACACAATCTAATCCATCTAATGGCTCAGGTTTTGGCTCGAGTAGCCCCTGCGCAACACTATCGTCACCACGGCCTACACGGCGAAGAATACGACGAACCCGCTGTTGCGGCAGCACACTAGGATCAAAGTTTCGCCAAAACTCCTTCGCTTCAGCGTTACGCCTATCATAATACTGCCGATGACGAAACAAGAAGTCATCGACACCAAGATCAGGGTGACGGCGCTTAAAATCGTCATAAACAGAACTAGAAATCATAAAGCTTCCCCGACGATAGATCAAAGCAGAAGTTTCTAAGGCAATCCCCTGCGCAGGATCCTCAGCAGGGACCTACACAGGCACAGAGTATTAACGTTACAAAACAAATGTTCAAACCAACATGTCATCCAAACTTTAAAAAAGTTCATTCAACCTGATCGCCTGCCGGAGCAGCTGCCGCCAGATCAACTGTTATAACATTTTCTGAAAGGGCAGCCGAAGGGGTCGCAGTTGTGCCAGTCATAGGCCCAGCACCAGCAGAAGGAGGTTCAATACGAAGGGCTGTCGAAGGGGTAGT
Source organism: Alloteropsis semialata (assembly GCA_004135705.1). Taxonomy (NCBI): domain Eukaryota; kingdom Viridiplantae; phylum Streptophyta; class Magnoliopsida; order Poales; family Poaceae; genus Alloteropsis; species Alloteropsis semialata. The sequence goes on along the minus strand of CM014271.1, from coordinate 81,882,151 downwards.
CGAAGGGGTGATCATGGTTGATGATGATGGAGTACCCGAGCCACCAGAGATTTTCTTCTGCAAATCAAAGACTAGGACCCTTAAAAACCCTCCCAAGTAAAGTACAACAAGGGGGAAAGCTGCTACCAACCTTAGTTTGGTTATGCTCCGCCTCCTCTAAAGCCAGTTTCATGCCTCGCGACACCCAAAGCGTCTAGCAAAGTTTCTTGCAATCGATGCAATCCCATTGCCAACAGTTTCATAGCTCATGTCGCTGGGATAATCAAATTTTGTGTTACGCACATGATCACAGCCCAGTCGAGTCATAGTTATGCAAAACTACGAACTGCCACGACGACTGAGAAGTTGAAAAAGCTGCTAGCCACTGTCTGGAAGTCGACGAAAGAACTTTCCAGCCAATCAAAGTAAGCAGAGATGTCCGAAAAGTCGAAACCATCCAAAACTTTAAGATCAGCCCCAAAGGATTGCACAACCTTACGAACTTTCTCTGCGGCACGCGAAGCCCTATCACTCAAAGATTGCTTAAACTGGCTAAGGGCTAAAACAGCCTCATCTTTCAGCCTTCGCTCCTCAATTAAGCTAGTAACAGCCTCCCCCTTAAGCTTTTTCTCTTGCTCCAAAGCACGAAGGGCATCCTCAAGCTGACTCTTCGCTTCCGCAAGATCATTGCCCAGATCAGTGGCCTTCACTTTCAAATTTTCAATCTCATCAAGTTCTTCGCGAAAAGCCGCAAACTATTCAGAAACCTTCTGCTTCTCTTCAACCAGCTCTGATTTCTCACGTTCAAGACATCCTTCGCGCTCACTGGAGATGGATAGTTTCTCTTTCAATACTTCCACATTCTCTTCAAGTTCAGAGATGTGAGTAGCAATCTCTTCATCGAGCTTGTTCGTCTCTTTCAAACGGTCACAGCTCGACTGAAGAAGAGCCCGGGACAATAGCAAACCCTTAACCGCATTCTCTTCAAGAGCATAGCGGAGATCAGGTTCACTGCGAAGGCGCAGCTTGTCTTCCAGTCGGGAACAGTAAAGCTACTCATCACGGCATCACAAATACCAGCCTCATAACAATTTGGCAAAATTTTCACCTTGCTGATATTGCGAGCAGATATAATACGGGCCCCCTCTGGAACGCTGAGACGTTCACTAAAAAAGCAAAGATCTTCAAGTTGATGAGCCGGAGACCTAGCAGGAAGTTCAGAGCTGGGGGGAGATGTAACACTAGCCCCTCTCAAAACCAAGTCTTGAGAGTAATCAGTGGCCTCAGCATCGGCGTCCCTAGCCTTCTTTTGACACTCAACCTCCTCTTCAGCTACCTTAGCATCTCCCTCCCCAGCTACATCAGAAATTTTACGAGATTTAATAATCCGAAAATTTCCAGCAGAAATGTCAGAAAATTCAAGAGAGTTACCGCTCAAATGAACACTTTCATCGGAGTCCTCCCCTAGCATGTCATACAGCTGAAGTCCGGTATCCACCTTCTTTATTGACCTCCTCTCAGCAGTACCGACAACAACATTAGGAACACTTGCAGGCGAAGGTCCAGGCAAGGAATCATCAATCCCCTTCGCAGACACCCCAGAAGAAACTCCCATTTGGCGAGAGGAACCACCTTCACACAAAACAAAGTTGTCATCAACATTTTTTTGTGTCACAAAAACATTGCTAGCACAACCATACTCTAAAGAGGACCAACGTTGAATGCCAGCCCCAGGATAACGTTCATTTCGGTACTCAGGCCTACCTTCAGGAACGACAAAGTCCTTCGCAGCACGCTGAGAAGTAGTACTACGTATCGCGCTGTGCTCGGTGACCCTTCGCTTCTCAAGAAGTTCACTAGCCTTCGCAGAAACATCCGCATTGACCCCTTCGCCTGAATCATCATCTCTTCTCGACGAAGGCGCCTTATCAGAATCCCCAGCAGCGCGTCCAGAGTCAGAAGCACCCACAGCGCGCCGACGCTTGGCAGAACGATCAACCTTGTCACCTTTGTCAGAATCATCTCCCTCATCAATCCTTGCACTGGTAACAAGATCGGTGACACGTGAAGCAGCGTGAGTCCGCTTTGAGCTTTCGCTACGCCTGGGAGCAGTCGGCACAGGTCGATCGCCATACTCAATACGAAGCTCATCATAAACACGATTGATGCGGACCTCAAGACCACCATCAACACGGGCTTCATACTCCTTACAAGTATATTGACCAAGAAACACAGCCACTCGACTTTCAACTTCCGCAATGCTGATCTTCACACTCTCCCCTTCCTTAAAGAAACTCCTGCGGAAGAGAGGCCTTCGCAGATCTCCCTCTTGGGCAGTAGCAAAACCAGAAAAAGCCCAACCCCTTCGGATAGGCCACACTCCAACAGCACTATATTCATCAGCCAAATCACGGACAGACAGATACTTGCCCACCAGTCTCCAAGCCTTGACAGCATCCTTGTCAACAGAGTTCAATCGAACAGTGGGCCTCAAAACAAAAGACATGTTCTTAACCCGAGGAGCAAGTGGATTGCTTTTACCCTCTGGCAAACCAGCAACAGGAGTAACAGTCTGATAAAACCACCACTGACTCCAATCATCTTTTCACCTGTTCTTGTATGCAACAGCAGGACCATCACAACCATCACGGTAAACGAAGCTTATGCAACCAAACTAAAAGGAAGCAGGCTTCCCATTGTCATCACCAGTCCTCGGCTGCCAGTGGAGTTCATGCTGGGAGGCAAAGGCCTTACCAGTCGCTTCACAGCCCTGACTGCGAACACCCCATATGAAACTATTCAATCGAACAATGGCGTTCGGGGTAAGATGGTGGAATCCAATCTGAAAAATGTCAAAAACTTCTGAAACCATCGGATCCACCGGGAAGGACAGACCCGCATCTAGCTGATTAGCAAAAACAACCGCCTCATCAATCCTAGGGCTTGGCACAATTTCATTGCCAGGTGCACGAGATGAATCTGCAGAAATCAATCCATCCTCAACCATCCGGGCATGATACGATGGCACCACCTTTGATTTCCCAAATCGAACGGATTTCCGCATCGAATCAGCCTTGGGACCCATCTCAAATCACGAATCAAAGCAAATCTGGAGAAAAAAGCGGAAACAGATCCAATCTAAGAACCCATTCGAACCCAATCAGAAGAAAGAACAAAAGGAATCACAAAACCACAAGCAGAGTACTCACCTGACGAACCGGGAAGAAAAAGTTCAATCCAAGCAATGCCTATCGCTCGGACAAAATCAAGAGCGATCAGGCGAATGGACACGCAGCGATGAACAGTAAAGAAGAGGAAAAATACGAACAGTCGAGAAACCGGATAAGCAGCCCACAACCCTAAGCCCTTAAATAGAAGGGAGGACCCGGAAAAAGGATAGCCCCCGCCCATCCGCTTCGAAAAATACAAAGCGCGAAAATCGAAAAAAATAACGCCGTCAAAACCGCTCCTCACACCCAATCTTAACGGGAGGGGCAAGGAGCGAACGGAGCCGTTAACCAAATTCACGCTCCAAAATAGTTCGCTGACATCACGCCGTCAAGACTGGGCCTTCGTCCGCGAGGGGCTACTGTTGGGGAGTCATGAATTTGGTCAACTCCCAAAAGTTGCGAAGGCATGATCAAGCTACCCTTTCGTTTAAACTTGCAACATTTTGTGGCTTTTCCATACATTCAGGTACATCAATCGAAGGGTCATGAAGGATACGAGGAGCGAAGGGGTGAGCGCCCACCCCTTCGCTCGACACCGGGTCAGAAGAGGAGATGACCCACCGGCGTGGAGAAGCGGGGACGCGTGGTGCCTATCCATTGTCACGTCAAGGTCCGGAAATCACGGAGAGCAGGACGGAGAAGAGAAGTACCGTTGTACCCCCGAATATGCTGAGAATATGGTTGTTGTAAGGGCACCCGATGTAAACTAAGCCCTTAGGGCGGCCTATAAAAGGAGGAGAGGAGAGCCCCGAGATAGACCTAGGCCCGGGGGTTTGTAATCTAATTCCACGCATATATGAATATTGAACCCGTCGTTTGCCACCTGTCTCTCTCTTGTTGCTCTCTCGATCTTAATCTGTTGGATTTCCCCGAAATCCCAACACATTACATGTTACATCCTCATGATTCGAACTCAAGGCCGATGTTTCATACTTGCATCGGACTCCTTTTACATGTGTGATCAGATTGTGGGAACGAATCAGGACTTTGGCCGATGAGTTCCACTAAAGTTGCCGATTAAATTCTACTTTGTCAATTTTAGGTCAAATTGACTGGCACGCCACAAACCTCAAGATTTTGAATCTGCACCGAAGTTCAAGCAAATATTCTAGGCCACAATGTTGTTTCTAGAAAGTCAACACCTGATTTTTTGGCGTCAACAGGATGAAAGTTAGGTCATATATACTTGATGTACTAGGTCATTTTAACTCTCTTACCACTTGAGGAACTTCTTTGTGATATTGGAGGTTAAGAGGAAACAAAACACTAGAAGTGATAGTTGGAGTTCTTGATTTGCAAAATTAAGGATATCATTAATGCTTAGTGAGTACCAAGTGTGCATTCAGTCATTCACCCTTTCTCTTGGTCTTGTGAAAGTCAAGTGATGTTCTTGCTTGTCATTCTTGGTGATCGGCATCACCTAGATGGCTTAGTAGTGTTGTTCTTTGTGATCTCTCAAGGAGACGACTTGTGAGATGCCCCAGAAGGTTTACATGGCTTTGGAGTCCACCGTTCCGAATGGGGTAAGCGACATCTATTCTCTTCTTGGATCAAGGGGCAGCAACACCTTCGTGTTGGGTGCTCCAACGAGGACTAGAGGAGAGTGCCGACACTTCGATACCTTGGGAAAAAATCCAACCTTCTATCCCTCTTTACATTTGGTAATTTACATTCTACATTTATATTTTCTACAATTGTGACGCTAGACTAGTATTGAAACTAGGTTGCAAACCTCTTTTTACTATCTAGATAGTCACACTAGCTAAGGATAAACACATAAGATGATTAGACTTGATTAGGTGTTTAACTCTATAAAAAATTGTTAGAATTATAATTCATTTCCCTCTTTCGAAACTCATGTCAACCCGTCCCGTTACTAGGCCTACCACCAATCCACTGCAAGACCAGTACGTGTTTGCAAGTGCGGTTCGTTTAATTCCGCCACCGAATTGGATGAAACTGTCGTCAAAGACAGTCACGAACTATAACACAACATACACATTCACTCTCCAAGTCCCGTCATCAGCACTACTAGGTTGGAATATTCAAAATCTAAATCATACACATTGTAATCGAATGAGAACACTGCCATCTGAATAATGAAAGACCATCCCATACACAAGGGTGATTATTCCATACAAAGTTTCATCTATTTGATTCAAGTAATAAGTTAACTCATACTCCAGACACCACACTATGCTTTACGATCTTCTTCCTTCTTCTCCTCCACCTTTGTCCACTTCCACCTCCTCCAAACAGCGATGGTGTCCCAGGCGGCGGCCGCCCCATTGCCGACAGCAGCAGCACCTCTCCCCACCGCAGCTGTTCCTGCCTCTACAGTAGCAGCGCCCTGGTCGTACACGTAGCTAAACAAGTAAGACACCACGTTGCCAATGATCACTCCTGTCCTCTTGTCCTTAGATAGATCAGCCATCTTATCATATGCCTTCTCGACCACAATGGCCACCCCGTAGCCCACGGCAAGCACTGCCATGACGATGAGGTGCGCACAGAGCAGCAAACCGATCGCCACGGTCTGCGTGATGCGCCCGATCTTTGCCTGTTTGCTGCAGCAGCACAGAATCACACGATCTGTTAGCTATCAGTAAGTTTCCGGCAAGTTTCTGTCACATCAAACGTTTGGACATTAATTAAGAATATTAAAAGTGGATTAATAACAAAACTCATTTCATTTTTACGGCTAAATTCACGAGTCGAATCTATTGAGTCTAATTATGACATGATTAGACAATATCATGCTGTAGTAAACAATCTCTAATAATGGATTAATTAGGCTTAATAGATTCAAAATTCAATTCCGAATAATCCTTTGAGACATCCCATTTTTACGATTCGGCAAGTTTCCGTTTTCCGAACTAAACAAGGCATCAATGCAGTAACGAGAACACAGCGGAGAAGAGCACCAGAAAACAAGGCATCAATGCAGTAACGAGAACACAGCGGAGAAGAGCACCAGAGATGCAGGCTGTACCTGTGCGTATCGAACATCTTTTGAATATTTTCGCAGCTGCAGCCTGATGGACTCAGCTCGGCGGCGGGCTTGGTGGTCTCCTTGCCGACGTCCTTGACGGCCTCGGCGTCGGCTGCATCCTCAACGGTGTCCTCGCCGGAGTCCTTGGCGGGCTTGATGTCCTCGACGGCGTCCTTGACGGGCTTGATGTCCTCGACGGCGTCCTTGGCGGGCTTGATGTTCTCGACGGCGTCCTTGACGGTCTTGATGGTGGAGGGCTTGGCAGCGGCGGGCGTGTCCTCGCCGGCGTCCTTGGCGGGCTTGACGGTGGCGGGCTCGGCAGCGTTGACGGCCTGGGCGATGTCCTCTCCGGCGGTGCCGTCCTTGCGCCCGTGAATGTTGCCGATGCCGGGGATCGTGGTACTGGTTGTGGTGTGGGTGTCCCTGGGCGGCGTGTCGCCGTTCTTGGCCTTGTTGCCGATGCAGGGCCCGGTGGAGGAGAAGCGGAGTACTCCTGGCGCGCCGAGCAGCTGGTGCGCCCGCGGGCCCAGCAGCGCCGCGGAGAGAGCCGAAGCGGACCGGCCGGAGAGCGGAGGCGCCCGCGTGCCGAGGACGAGGTGGCCGTCGATGTCGACGGGGCCGGTGGGCTTGGGCCTGCTCGTGGTCCGGATCCTTGTGTTGTAGAAGGCGGGAGCATCGTCCTTGGCGTCGGCGCAGCCCTTGCCCTTGACGCCGTCCGCGCGGGTGATCTCGGCGGCTGAGTGGTTTGCCTCGTCGTCGGCGTCGGCGTCGAGGCTTGACTCGGCGGAGAGACGGCCGAGTTGTCCCGTCAGCGGCAGCGGTGCCGGGTGTAGACGCAGGACGAGTGAAGAAGCGAGGCGCGGGCCGCCAATCGCGCGCGGCGCGCCGGCGAGAGCGGAAGCGGACCGACCGGCGAGCGGAGGCAGGCGTGTCGCGAGGACGCTGTTGCCGTTGATGCCGGCGGCGGGCTTGGGGATGGTGTTGCGGAGATCCCCTTCGGCGTAGGCGTCGGCAGCACGGGTGATCTCGGCGGCGGCGTGCGCGTCGTGGTAGTCGCCGTCCGGCTTGGTGGAGGACCCGCGGAGTAGCCCCAGTCCCGGCGGGGTCTGGAGTAGCTGCTGGCGGCAGACGGCAGCGACGCGAGGGCCGAGGAGATGGTCCGAGGAGCGCGGGCGGAGGAGAACCGCGGCGAGAGCGGACCGGCCGCCGAGCGGAGGCGCCGGCTCCGGCTGGGCGGGGAGAGGCGCGGCGGCGAGACGGCCTCCACTGAGCGCTGCCGCTAGAGTAGAGCCCTGGAGCGCCGCCGCGAGAGGGCCTCCGGTGGGCGGCGCCGCGAGAGGGCCTCCAGTGGGCGGCGCAACGGGAGCCACGACCACGCGTGGCCGTGACGCGGCGGCGGCGGCCAAGGCGAGGGCCCGGGCGGCGGCCATCTTGCTTGGGTGCTGGGGGACGGGGATTGGGGAGCTAGGGTTTGGGCTTTGTTTGGCCGCTTTGCGACGACCGGAGCAGTGGTTGGTTGTGGGAGGGAGACGAGTGCGTGGGGTTAAAAGGGGAGAAGGCGAGGCGAGATGGGAGGGGAGGGACGATGGCCGTGGTGGGGTAAAGTCCTGGCCCTGGCCGCCTGGGGGGGGAGGGCGATGCAGTGCAAGCTTCCCTGCCGGCCTCTCTCGCCTTGGCTAGTGCGCAAGCAACGGACGGAAATGGGGGGCGTGTTGCCTCGCTCGTGTCTCTGGCACTGGCAGTGGCACGGTCTCGGAGCGAGCGGCCGTACATGTACAAGGGCGTGCTGCGTGCGGTGCGGTTCCAACATGTGGTGGACCGGCGATCCAAGCTAGCTGGGACTTTGCGGCGCTTCAATTCAGTGCCATTGATGGATGGATGGTCGCCCGCTGCATATCACGCCATGCCAACTGCGCGTGCGTGCGTATGCAATATGCTAGCTAGCTGTTACGATCGTATCGTATGTAGTATATATGTAGGTATAGGCTCTCGATATGATCCGTCGTGTGGCAAGCACGGATGAGCCTGCTCGATGTATATCTATCTCGCCGAACCAGCCATATCCGCATCCCATCCGCCGCTCCTGTGTTTCCTGCTCCTGCGCCGTGAGCTCGATGTGGATTCTGGACACCAATGCAATGCAATGGCAAAGCTCTGGCCATAATGGTGGCAAGCAGTACCTGCAGTACTTTTTGGTTGGCAATAATCCTCCAAATTCCGTCTCCACTGATCGATCCTATCCTGCTGCTGCTGCCGCTGCTTTTTCCTCCTCCATCCTCTTATTCGGCCGTTGCGCGCGCGAGGATCAGTCCTTGTGTGTCTCATGACGCCGACTTGCATTTCAAACACTGCATGAGTGGTCCATTTTTTTTATTTTTCACTCTGGAAAAGAGCCGTTGCAAGATATATATATATATGTATGTATGTATCTTATATTCTTATACCTTGATGATACTGGCTAGCTACATGCATGGATGGCCGCAGTAGAGTGTGTGCCGTGCCATGCTTGGTGTCAAACATTCCTCTCGCCCCCGTTATCTGTTCCCAGGGAACTCGGTCGCTGTCACCTAGCTTTGTCCCTGCCGTGCTGCACTGCAGGCACAAGAAAGAGACGGGGTGGAAGGGCAAGGCTGCAGTGCAGGTACAGGAGAGAGAGGGAGGGAGCCAGAGAGACAGACACACAGAGAGCCAGAGATGGGCAGCAAAAAGCAAGCACCAGCCAGTCTTGTCTTCACTTGCCCACACTGAAAGCAAATCAAAAGCCAGCGCTGCAGGTAGGGTCCTGGTCTGCGGATACGGGGTAGGGTCCTGGTGAAAGCAGCTGCCTCCCCCTCCCTCCTCCCCCTCCTCCTTGCTGGCGTCGCCTTTTCCATCCTCATCCACTGAACCGGGGCAACAGTTGTTCGTCTCCTCATATGGTAATGGTAGGTAGGACCACATCGGAGCCCTAGTAGCTACATCTACAAAATGGATCGATCATAAAATTATATTTTAAGCATAATATTAGGGTCATATTAGTGTTCCAAAACGTAAGCATTTCTGATTATGCCTTAAATCAAACTATTTCAAATTTGATCAGGTTTCTACAAAGTTTTTTTATAATATCAAATGAACATTGTCACATTTATCGTAAAGTGTATTTTATAACTTTTATTTAATTCATTTGGTATTTGTTGACACAGTTTTTTTTCATCAATTTGGTGAAACTTGGTAAAATTTTACTTAGAACAATCTCAAAAATTGAGAGAACATGGCTATTTGTTAGTGGCCCATCACAGACCAAAGCCATACTATCCATGGTGTGACGGAAACCAATGATAGCTTGGTTGTGGGAGGTTAGATGTGGTAGCTAGTGTTTGCCTCTAGAATTTGATTTTAAGAGGTTGTTATGTATGTTGACCCAGCTAATAATTGGGCTACTTTCAGAGGAGGCCCACGTAAACTACGTACGAAACCACCTACGATAATCTCGATTTCCATAGGTCCACAAAATACTGCCCTTCACTGGTTCATAAGCGGGGCCCTCCACTGTCTCTCCCCTAGAATCAGACCATGGAGCCTCAAATTCAGTCCTTCACCGGGCAAGGGGTGACACCCTTGAGGGATGGAGAGAGGTGCGGCTCTACACGATGGGCGACTATAGGTGACGAGTGTTAGTAATCCTAGCGCCCCCTGTAGGTAGTTTGCATTTAGCATCTTTCATTTCTGTTGTGCATGCGCGTGAGCTCCGGGATGTGGATGCCGCGCGCGTAGGAGAGCCGTGGCATGAGATTCGCTCAGCCACGGACTTGGTCGTGCCGTAGTGGACGGCGTCGCGGGAGCGTGGGGATGGACGCGCTCATCTCGCTGCGACGTGCGGACCATGAGTGGCCGCCATTGCTTTTGTACTTCAATAAATAGAAGAGGAAGAAAACCGAAAAGGCTGCTAGTTGTTCGCAGCGCCAAATTCCCTTGTGTTCCAAGTGATAGCGTTGAGTTCTCGTGTTTGATCGAGTTCAAGAGTTCGCCGGACGTCGAGGAACGCCGGTGAATTCTGACAATTGGTATCAAAGCCGTCAGCGATCCACGACGCCATGTCGTCGCCGCAGAAGCCGGTGCCGAAGGGTGGCAAGAGCGGCCAGACGCCGCCGCCGAAGTCCGGCAAGTCCGGGCAGTCGTCGCCATCTGACACTACTCAAGAGAAGCTGAAGAACACGTCGTCCTCAAGCCGTTCGCCCTCGCCACCGAAGACCCGCAGGAACCGCTCGCCGTCGAGCTCGCGCCACCGAGGCCGCCAACCACGCGAGGTCGTCATCGAGTGGGTGTTCAAGGAGTCCAGCGGCTCCAACAAGTGGCCGCAGCTGACCAAGACCAACTACGACACCTGGTCGTTGTTGATGAAGCTGAAGATGGAGGCACGCGATCTCTGGGAGGCCGTCGACACCGGCGACGTCGACTTCCACGACGATCGCACCGCTCTCGACGCGATCTGCAGCGCCGTTCCGGAGGAGATGGTGCCCACACTGGCGACCAAGCTGTCGGCCAAGGAGGCGTGGGAGGCGATCAAGACGATGCGCATCGGCGGCGACCGGATGCGCAAGTCCACGGCGCAGAGCATCCGCGCCGAGTACGAGGGCATCAAGTTCAAAGAGGGTGAGTCCGTGGAGGATTTTTCGCTCCGCCTGACCAATCTCGTGCAGCGACTCGCCGTTCTGGGTGACCCGGAGCCTCAGCACAAGGTGGTACGCAAGTACTTGCGGGTTGCTAAACCCCGGTACAAGCAGCTCGTCGTCTCCATGGAGACGCTCCTCGACATCGACACCCTGTCCGTCGAGGAGGTCACCGGGAGGCTTCGGGCGGGCGCTGATGAAGAGCCGGAGGCGCCCAAGAACGCCGACGGCAAGCTCCTGTTCACCCAGGAAGAGTGGCTGGAGAAGTACAAGACCGACTCCGGTCGCGGCGGATCCAAGCTCCGGCGGCCGTGGCAAGCACCGCGGAAGAGGGCGTGGACGCGGCGGCGGTCGCAACGACTCGCGGGCCGGCGGAAACGCGGGCCGCAGCGCCTACAACCCTGACGCCTGCAAGAACTGCGGTAAGAAAGGCCATTGGGCCAAGGATTGCCGGAGCCAGCCCAAAGAGCATCAGGCCCATGTGGCCCAAGACGACGAGCCCACTCTACTACTTGCCGTCGCGATGACTCCGGAGGAGGAGATCTCGTTCCCCTCCGAGCCGCCGTCGCCTCCGCCACGCTCGTTCCCGCCACCGGCGATCCACTCCGGCCAGCTCCACCTCGTCGAGAAGAAGGTCTTCGTCGCGCTCGACGCTTCTGGTGACCGGGACCCGAAGCAATGGGTCTTGGATACCGGGGCGTCCAATCACATGTCTGGATCACGCGCGGCGTTCGCCGATCTGGACGCCGGCGTCACTGGATCCGTGCGGTTCGGCGACGGCTCCGTCGCACGGATCGAGGGCCTCGGCACTGTCGTCTACTCCTGCAAGAACGGGGAGCACAGGACGCTCCCCAACGTCTACTACCTGCCGCGCCTCACCGCCAACATCGTCTCCGTCGGGCAGCTCGACGAAAGCGGGTACCAAGTGCTCATCGAGAATGGTGTGATGCGCGTCCGGGACGAGGAGAGGCGTCTGCTAGCGAAGATCCATCGCAATCCAGGGCGGCTGTATGTGCTCGACCTCACCATTGCACAACCAGTCTGTCTGGCGGCGCGCACCGACGACGCGGCTTGGACCTGGCATGCTCGCTTTGGGCATCTTCACTTCGGGGCGCTCCGCAAGATGGCGAGGGACAAGCTCGTGCGCGGGTTGCCTCACCTCACACAGGTGGAGCAGCTCTGTGAGGCTTGCCTGGCGGGGAAGCAGCGACGCGCCTCGTTCCCGCAGAAGGCTCTCCGGCGCTCTACTGAACCTCTGCAGCTGCTGCACGGCGACCTGTGTGGCCCAATCACGCCGGAGACACCGAGTGGTAACAAGTACTTCCTCCTCCTCGTTGATGATTACTCCCGCTACATGTGGGTGTCACTGCTGCCATCCAAGGACGCCGCCGCCGCGGCGATCAAGCACATTCAGGCAGCAGCAGAGAGGAAGTCTGGGAAGAAGCTGATGGCACTCCGCACGGATCGAGGAGGAGAGTTCACGGCAGCGGAGTTCAGCCAATATTGCGCCGAGCTGGGGGTACACCGTGAGCTCACAGCTCCGTACTCACCCCAGCAGAATGGCGTGGTGGAGCGCCGCAACCAGAGCGTTGTGGGCACGGCGCGAAGCATGATGAAGGCCAAGGACCTCCCCGGTGTGTTCTGGGGGGAAGCTGTCGCCACCGCTGTCTACCTCCTCAACCGATCGTCGTCCAAGAGCATCGCTGGGAAGACGCCGTACGAGCTGTGGACTGGGAGCACACCGAGCGTGTATCATCTCCGCACGTTTGGGTGTGTAGCTCATGTGAAGCCGACGGCGCCGCATCAGAAGAAGCTGGATGATCGGAGTAGGCGGATGATCTTCGTCGGGTACGAGCCGGGATCCATGGCGTACCGTGTCTACGACCCGGCGTCCCGGCGTGTGCACATCAGCCGTGATGTCATCTTCGAGGAATGGGCTCAGTGGACATGGCCCACCGAGCATGGTGAAGCAGAGGACTTCGTCATCAAGGAGCATGGCAGCGGCGACACCACCGTGATCACCACCACTACCTCGACACGCGCCTCTGCATCACTTTCACCAACACCGGCGCCGCCTACCACCTCGTCGCCACCAGCATCGCCACACTCTGCGCAAGCCGCGACGTCTCCGGGTGGCACGCCGAGCTCGACTCTGCCCCAGAACGTCGAGTTCGCCACGCCGCCCAGTGCCGGAGCTGACGAGTACCTGGATGCCGACCACGACGACGACGCGCCGGCGCGGTACCGCTACATCGACAATGTGCTCGGTCCCTCCTCACCTCCCGGCCTCGCCGCACGGGACATGGAGGAGCATCTTCTGATGGCGTGCGACGTCGAGCCGGCGACGTACGAGGAGGCGCTGCGCCATGAGTGCTGGCGCCTCGCAATGCTCGACGAGATGACATCCATCGAGGCCAACAATACCTGGAAGCTCACTGATCTCCCGGCTGGCGCACGAGCGATCGGTCTCAAGTGGGTCTTCAAGGCCAAGAAGGACGCCGCCGGGAACGTCACCAAGCACAAGGGACGCCTCGTCGCAAAAGGGTACGTTCAACGCCAAGGGATCGATTTCGATGAAGTTTTCGCCCCGGTGGCCCGGCTTGAGTCCGTCCGGTTGCTGCTCGCCCTTGCTGCCTGTGAGGGCTGGGCGGTGCACCATATGGATGTCAAGACCGCGTTCCTGAATGGCGAGCTGCTGGAGGAGGTCTACGTCGAGCAGCCGCCCGGATTTGTTCTCCGGGGGCATGAACACCAGGTGCTGCGCCTCGTCAAGGCGCTCTACGGACTGCGACAAGCTCCTCGCGCCTGGTACGCCAAACTTGATGAATCCTTGATCAAACTTGGGTTCACCAGGAGCAGCTCTGAGTACGCCATGTACTTTCGCGGCACCGGCGCACGCCGCCTTGTTGTGGGAGTCTACGTCGACGATCTTGTCATTACCGGTGCCAACCAGGACGACATCGACAAATTCAAGGCGGAGATGCACTCCACTTTCAAGATGAGTGATCTGGGGCTCCTACACTACTACCTCGGGCTGGAAGTCAAGCAGTCGGAGGAGGGCATCACTGTGTGCCAGAGCGCCTACGCCGCCAAGATCCTAGAGGCAGCTGACCTGAGCACCTGCAAGCCAAGCTGCACTCCCATGGAACCACGACTCAAACTCAGTAAGTTGAGCTCAGCACCCACTGTCGATGCAACATTCTACAGAAGTCTAGTTGGTTCCCTTAGATATCTGGTGAATACAAGGCCAGACTTGGCCTTCTCTGTGGGCTATGTCAGCCGTTTCATGGAGAACCCAACAACAGAACACCTGCTGGCTGTGAAGAGGGTGCTGAGATATGTAGCAGGGACTCTGAATTTTGGGTGTTACTACAAGAGGAAGAAGAATGCACAGCTGATTGGGTTTAGTGACAGTGATCTAGCTGGTGACATTGATACACGCAAGAGTACAACAGGGGTGTTCTTCTTCCTCGGAGGCAACACAATCACCTG
>CM014271.1:81854764-81866809 GCA_004135705.1 Alloteropsis semialata | reverse complement strand
CATCTGCAAGCTCTATCTGGTGAGGTGGGTAAAGGTGCCAATCAAGAGTACTTTGGTTTTGCCCGCCTGCTTTTTCCGTTTTTCGGCAGGCCGCTCCGATATGATCCGCGTCGCCGGTCGTCGCGCATGGTTAGACCTGGACCAGGATACGCCGTCGCACGGCGGCGAGGATCATCGGAGATTCGGAGGAGCTTCGCTTCGCAACTTCGGCCACGGACGCACCAGTTTCGATTCGGTTCCCAAGCACACACGGACGCACCCGTTGTGCGTGCCTGCACCGGACCGTAAAGCGGACAGTGGAGAGAGGGGGGAGGGATCGAGATAGAGGGGGGCAGCAAAGGAAGCATCAGTCTCGTCTTGACCTGCCCCACTAGGTGACCAGACAAAAAGTAAATCAAAGTACCATCTGTGATCTGATCTGCCTGCACTGCACCCGACATGTTCGCTCGGCCATGCCTGCTGGACTGAGCGCTGGCCTGTCCGGTCCACTCCACTCTCCCACCTGCACCTAGGTTATAATCTCTAAAGTTGATGTGTCAAAGATATTATGATAAACAATTATTACGGATCACTGCATAAACTAAAATAAGTTATTTATAAATAGTTTATTTAAAATTATTTTGGTGCTTCACGGTGACCCTTTATCATAATGTTTTTGGCAAATAAGGTAGATTATATAATGGGTGCGGACAACTTTTTGTTTCTGGGTCTGCTAATTACCAATTTACCATTGGTGCACATTATGGAAATGTATTAAGAAAATCTGTACCATCCAAATTTAATGCATCTTTTCAGTGCCACTAAAAATTTATCGCTATCCCCTATGTGCCATTGCCATCATCTTTGCTGAGAAATAGATGGTGACGCTGTTAAACCGACTCCATCTTCTGCAGTTATCCCGATTTTACCCTTCCTATCATCCAACCGCAACAGCCACTCCACGGCTCCGTCTGCTTCTCCTCTTCTGGACTTCTCCCAAATCCATGAGAGATCCTAACAGCGTGGTGGGCGCGGGCCCTCATCGCGCCGCCCTGGTCCATCGCGCGACGCAGAGATACTTAGATTTGGCGCGCGCACAGTCTGCCCGCCTTGACGAGTCAGCGTAGGAGTCGCTCCTGCCCGCCGGTCGTCCCAAGGAGTCGTGAGTCATCGTCCGCCTGCCCACCGACCCGAGGAGTCGTCGTCCGTCCGCCTGAAGTCCCGCCCACCCATCCTCAGGTGGAGGCCTGTGGAAGTGGGACCCAAGTGGTCAGCATCAAAGCGTCGGCACCGCCTTTCACCTTGTCATTGCTCTGCTCCGTCCAAGAACTGTTGGAGTGGTGTTCTGGCCCTCCCTGCCTCTGGGCAGTTCAGCTCGCACTCTGTGTACTCCGTCTTGTGGGGTGGTGGCACTCCGGATCCCGACTCCGTCCGCTACTGGGCTACCAACCTCCCAACAAAAGTCAAGTTCTTCGGATGGCTCTTTCATCATGGTTGGCTGAACAAACGTGCCAATCTCCACCATAAGAACATTCGACCCCTAGAAGAATCCATGTGCGACCTGTGTTCTACTTCCCTTGAGACCGCGGAACACCTCTTCGCTTGTTGCCCTCATGCCCAGCGCGTCTGGACCCGCCTGTCGATCATGGTGACCCCCTGCAACTACAAGTGGCCGTGGTCAGTTGAAATTGCCCTAGAATTGCCACCCAATCTACAGATGGACATGATGCTCCTCATCCTCTGGCACATCTAGAAGGCCAAGAACGCACGAATTTTTGACGAACAACAAACGAACACAATCGGGATGCTGGCCAAGGTCCTCAGGGACATGGACCTCTGGTGCGCACGGTACAGACGCTACGCTGCAGAATTGGCACAATGGCAAGAATACATTTCTTTTTGTGTTACCCACTCGGGTGCCATCCACCACTCCCCTCTTGTAATCTCTGCCCGGAATGCCGGGCACTACTCATCCCTGTAATTCACGCGTTTTTTGAGCACTCGATCAATGAAAGTAGGTGGGGATCTTCCCCCCGAATCAGTTCCAAAAAAAACACGAGCGTCACCATTGAGGAGACAGTATTGGGCGTTCTACATCATCGCCTTCCAGCGTTCGGGGCACCGCACGTACACACAGAGGTTGAGCCCAGTGACAACTTGGTCTTCTGCCATCTACTCTCCATTATACACGTGCAGATTCAGCTCAGCTTTAACTGCTGCTGGTAGTGCTAACTTGCTAATCTTAGGCTCTTAGCGTTCATTTGGACTGGGAGCCAAGTAGCTTGGGTTGGGTTCATTCTAATTTTCTGGGTTGGGTTCAACCCGTCTCGTGTTTGGTCAGAAGATTGGGTTCGTTCCAGTTTTTTGTTTGGTTGAAGGGACCAGAGGCTTGGAATGGATGTCATTTTAACACCGATAACATTGAATCCCACCTGTTATCTACTGGACCCCACCTGTCATTCTCAGTCTTTTTTTTATTTTCCTTTTCAGTACTTTTCTCTCACAACAAATCAACACCAGCCGCCAGCCATCAGCCAGCCAGCAGTACTTTTCTCTCACAACAAATCAGCACCAGCCACCAGCCGTCAGTCAACCGAACAGGCCCACGATCGCCATCGCCTACCTCACAATCGCCGTCGCCTACCTCTCCCCATGATTTCTACGGTGGCTCCAGGCCCACGAGCTCCCTTCCCCGGGCGTGTCCCATGCCGGCAAGCTCCGCGCCCTTGCCGCCTCCCAGGCCGGCCGAGTTCCCCCGCCCTTCCCGCTTGCCAGGCCGGCCGGGCTCCCCCGCCTCGGTCGCCTCCAATGCAGGCAGGCCCCCCGTCACGACCGCCTAGGCCGGCCGGGCTCGCTCGTCCCGGTTGCCTCCCATGCCAGCGGGGATCCACCGTCCCGGCAGAGCCTCCCAAGTTGGACGAGCTCGCCCGCTCCTGCCGCCTCTCAGGGGAGCTCCCCCCCTGCGCCGCTGCCACCTCTCAGGAAGCTCCCCACGTTGTAGCCTCCCCGAGGTCGGCCTCAGCCATCAATGCCCCTGCGCAGCTACCCGCACCGACAACAATTGTGCCAGAGCTCGAGCTCGTAAGTCGTTCGCGCGGAGTGGTCGCAGTAGCAGCAGCGCAAGGCTGCGTGATGGACTAGACGGCGTGGAAGGAGGATGAAGTTGGTCGGCGTGGTCCATTGGTTTCAAAGGAATGAAATGAACCCGCATCTACTGAGCATATTCTATATGAGGTTGGCTCCAACCCACATCTCTTTTCATCCAAACACATGCTTAGCTGATTATGAGTTACTTGTTGCAAGAAGAAGAATGTAGGTGGGTGCTGGTTGGGTATTTGGTGAAGAGGACAGAGGCAGAGTCGGTGCGCCTTTGGTCGGTTTGGTCGCTCGCATGTAGGAGCCGCCGTGGAAGTCATGACCATGAGAAGCAGCGCCTGAGGTTTGCTGCAATGGCACGATAGAGATAGGAAAAACAGGAGTTCATCTCTTCTGTTCTAGGGGCAATATTGTTGTTTACATCTTGAGAGTTAGCAGTCATGTAACTGAATTGTGAAGGTAATGGCATGCACGTAAGGGATGAAGTTAAATTTTTAGTGGCAATGAAGGGAGTGACTAAATTTGGATAGCACCGAAGGGATGAGAGAAATTTTCAATGGCATACAAATGGTTTGTAATAATGCGTTTTTAGCCGTCCGTCAAATGGTTTAATAATTAGGAGTGAGACAAGGTTGCCTTGCGCCCTAGCCCTAGCGACAGTGTCGTACTGCATCATGTATCACTAGGGCTGTGTTACACTTGCCGGCCATGTTGCACACTTGCCGCAATACCCAGAGCAATGATATGGCACAATCGGAATACTAATTAACAATGAAGTTGCGAAAAACCTACTATTCACCATTTTGAATTATAAGTCATTTCAATTTTTTGAAATTCAAAGTATCTTAAATTTGACCAATTTTATATAGTAAAGTACATCAACATTTATGATACCAAATAAATACCGCTAGATTCTTTATTAAATACATTTTCATACTATATCTATTTGGTGTCATAAATCTTTGAAATCTTTTCAATAATTTTGGTTAAATTTGAAATAGTTTGAATTTTCAATTAAGTTGGAACGACTGA
This sequence comes from Alloteropsis semialata, assembly GCA_004135705.1. Classification (NCBI taxonomy): domain Eukaryota; kingdom Viridiplantae; phylum Streptophyta; class Magnoliopsida; order Poales; family Poaceae; genus Alloteropsis; species Alloteropsis semialata. The sequence continues at coordinate 81,862,702 of CM014271.1, read as the reverse complement.
TGTAGTTTGGAACAATGGGAGTATATATATCCCACTACTAGAAACCCCCCTGTATGCCGAGTGCCCGAAGGTTTGCTTCCATTGGGCACTCGCAGGGGCGAAGCTAGAGTAAAATTTAAGGTGGTGCACACTAATATAATTACATAGAAATTTACTAGTTTTGCTTATCAAAATAAGATTTTTACAATAGAATTTGTTTTTTTGGGTGGTGCACGTGCACCACCTAAATCTAAATTGAATGTGGCTTCGCCGCTGGGCACTCGGCAAACCACTTCTTTGCCGAGTGCCTGGGGACGAACACTCGGCAAAGCGGAAACACTCGGCACAATGTAACGTTCGCTGAGTGCTGGGCATAATACACTTGGCAAACAAGACAAAGGCACCCGGCATACTACAACACGTGGCAAACACTTTGTTTGCCAAGTGCCATCTATGAAGCACTCGGCAAACAAGGGCACGCGACACCCACGTGCACCCACGTTCATGGGCCGAGCCGACTGCCATTGACGGCCGTTATTGCTTTGCCGAGTGTCCGTTAGTGACACTCGTCAAACAGATCTTTGCCGAGTGCCATTTTGGAGCCACTCGGCAAACATAGAGGGTTTGCCGAGTGCTTTTCCTTGCACTCGGCAAATCAAAAATATTTTTTCCATGGTTTCCTCTCCAAACTTTTTCTGCTCTCCACATACAATACTAGGTAATCCATGTTAAAATTTCATATTTTCTTACACCATTTGCTATATTTAATTAATTTATGTTATTTAAAGAAATTTTTTTTGTTTAAGTCAAATTTGAACTGCAAGTGATTTAATCGATGGAACAAAGTGAGTGGAAAAATTACATTTGTGTTATTGAGTCCATTGTGAGGCCTTATCCGATTAATGAAAGTAAAATTGGAACATCTTATTCACGAAATATGCCAATTTATGTGTGGCCGAATTGTTTTTTAATTTCTAGAAAAAGCAAACGAAGTGTGAAAATCATGAGATTTGTCAGTACGTCATGATATCATAATTTGAGGGTGTTGTAAAAAATAGAGAAGGTTTTACACAAGTTGATCGGGTTGCAACCTGCCCGCCCTGCTGCCCTCCCTCTCGATCAAATCTCTGCAGCTTTTCCGGCCGGCGCAGCGGATGAGAAAAGCTATAGCTTGGAAACCCGTTCTCTTTCAAACTTTTCTTTTCCCTTTTGGTTTGATTTGACTTTAATCACCCGTCCATCCATCGGCGTGTGCATGCACCGATGCACGCATCACGCCAACAAGCTTCTATGGTGATTGCGCGCGGCGAGAGCCACGCCGCCGTGCACCGCACCCGTGCCCGTGCGGCTTGAACGCTTCGCTCGGCTACTCTGTTTGCCTTGCGCCCCCCGTGCCGTGCCGTGCACTTCATTCCGATCGACCCGCATGCATTGCATTGCTAATTAAATGGACAGCTTTAATTTGCTTTTCTGACCAGTGGGACCGGGCCCACTCGGGGGCCGTTGCGCTGAACAACACGTGCAGCAGCCGAGTCCGTTCCATCTTCTCTCCTTGCCCACCACTTGGCACTCTCGGTATATATGCATGGTGCCGTCGACGTCGGTGGCCATCAGGCCTTGCTGGCACACGCACAAGCCGGCGGCGGTCACGTACCATCATCTCTGCTTCCGGCACCATCCTCGCGCCGAGCGTATGTTAGAGCAAGTCCAAGAGCTCCCCATTCCAATCTCCAATAGCAAAAAAATGAGTGTATTGAGGATGGAGGAGAAAAAACAACTCCAACAGATCCCCAATAGCTCTCCCATTTTTTCTCCATTGACAAAAAACACCTCTCCATCCCCATTATAGTGGAGATAACTCTCTCATCCCCAATCCTCACATTTTTGTGAATGACTTATTGGGAAGCTGATGGAGCAGTTTTTTCAATAATCCAATATCTTGATTTTGTCCATCCCCAAAACCTCTCTATTGGGAATGAAATATTCTCAAGCTGTTGGACTTGCTCTTAGGGACGACATATAACAACTGGGCCGACTGCTGCGAGGGCCATGAGCCATATTCGTCATTACCTGAGCTACGGATTATAACGATATAGGTAACACCAGCAAAGGAGGCATCGAACAACATAACACATAACCAAAGTCCTGTTCCTCTCTACTGTTTCTCTTCCTTCTCATGCATCTCTCTTGTAGAATCTCCAATCCTCTATAGTTCCTTTGTAGTTCTTCTCCAATCCTCGATTCCCTTGCTGTGCTGTCTCTCTCTCGAATTCCATCTCTATATTTTGTATCGGATTCTATACCAATGTGTACGTGGATGTTCATGTTAATGTTGGTGAAGTGATTGGGGTTGTTAAGAGCGTACTGCTCAGCGCGACGGCGAAGCTACATGCCGGAGCCGGACGCGGCGATCTCGATCGATCGGTGAGTTAGCAGAACACGACGCCGGCCATGCATGTCCAGCGCGGAGGAGCCCAGCGCCGCCGCGGCGTAAAAAGCGGTAGCCTTTTGGACTATTTTTTTTTTTCTAAAGCTACGACCATCGTATTCATATACATGGAGCACTTGAGGCTTGCCCGGGTCCCAGATCCGCCCCTGCTTGCCTTTGCCTTGTCTTAAAAGTAAACCTTAGTCTCCTCCAGCTGGCAACTGATGGGAAAAGATGTGGTCTGACCAATTTAACTGATTTACAAACTCCTAATGAAACTACCCCTTTGAGTTTTTTTACATGTCATATTAGCTTTGTCTGAAGTCAAACTTTAACTAAGTTTATATAAAAATATAACATCTATATTGTCAAATTTATTTCATTGTATTCACCATAGAATATATTTTGATAGTAAATATGATCGATATTGTAATGTTGTTATATTTTTCTATAAATCAAGTCAAAATTGTATAACTTTAGTTTAGAACAAACCATGTATAAAAAACAGGAGCGAGTACTGGTAAAACAGGATTGAACTAACCCTTGAGCAAACAATAATAGCAGACCAATTAAGAAGGATCGAGCATATGGTTTCGTGGCATCGAACGATTCCAACAGAATTGGACCAGTCCTCGAGAAAACAATGCGAGCCCTGCAGCCGCAGGTGCTGCTGTGCGTGATAAAGGTGTTCTAAACTAAAGTTGCCACAAATAGGCTAAACAAAGTGGCAAAGACGGTGGTCAGCCCAACTCAGACAGCTTTTATGCCTGGAAGGAATATTATGGAAGGAGTAGTTATCTTACACGAAACTATCCATGAATTGCATTCCAAAAAGCGAGACGGGGTCATCTTTAAAATAGATTTTGAAAAGGCCTATGATAAGGTCAAGTGGTCTTTCCTTCAACAAACCCTACGCATGAAAGGATTCTCTCCTAAATGGTGTAGATGGATTGAAGGAATGGTCACTGGGGGAAGTGTGGGGATCAAAGTCAACGACAATGTAGGACCATACTTCCAAACAAAGAGAGGACTCCGTCAAGGGGATCCTATGTCACCTATCTTATTTAACATTGTGACTGATATGCTGACTCTCCTGATTAAGAGAGCAAAGGCCGATGGTCAAATAAGAGGGGTAATACCACATCTCGTAGAGGACGGTCTCTCGATTCTCCAATACGCGGATGATACTATTATTTTCATCGATCACGACCTGGAGCAAGCAAAAAATCTTAAGCTTGTGCTCTGCGCATTCGAGCAGTTATCCGGCCTCAAGATCAATTTCCACAAGAGCGAAATACATTGTTATGGTGCTGCAAAAGAGATGGAGGATATTTATACTAATCTCTTTGGATGTAATGCTGGTGAATATCCCTTCAGATACCTTGGGATTCCGATGCACCATAGACAGCTCCTTAATTCTGAATGGAGTAAAGTTAAAGAGCGCTTTGAAAAAAGCTCTCTTGCTGGAAAGCTAAGTACTTGTCTTATGGCGGACGCCTAGTCCTTCTAAACTCAGTACTTAGTAGCCTACCGATGTTTATGATGTCCTTTTTTGAAATCCCCAAAGGGGTTCTCAAAAACCTCGACAAATTTAGATCGAGATTTTTTGGCAAGGATCGTCGGATAAACATAAGTACCGACTGGCCAAATGGGACATCTTATGCCGCCCTAAGGACCAGGGAGGGCTTGGAATCTTGAATCTGCAGCTGCAGAATAAATGCCTATTGGCAAAATGGTTAGTGAACTTAATTAACACCGATGGATTGTGGCAAAAGTTACTAACTAATAAATATCTTGGTTCTAAGTCGCTTACTCAGGTTAAAGCCAAACCCTATGACTCTCATTTTTGGAGAGGCCTCATGAAGATCAAAGAGGAGGTGCTGGATCTAGGCACCTTTGAGGTAAAAGATGGGGGGAAGACTAGATTCTGGGAAGATACTTGGGCAGGAAACAGACCATTCAAAACTGAGTATCCATCACTATACAATATAGTGCGGGATCCTCATGCGACAGTAGCCAAAGTTATGGCTACTTCGCCTCTCCAGGTATCTTTTAGGAGGGCTTTAGTAGATAACAAACTAATTGAATGGCAAAACCTTGTAGCACAAATCGCCCAGATTGAATTGGTGGACGGGACCGATACTCTTAAATGGAACTTGACCGCATCCAGGTCTTATACTGTACGCTCCCTGTATCGATATCTTATAGATACACAACCACCTTTTCATCATAAGACGATTTGGAAGTTAAAGATTCCTCTAAAAATTAAGATTTTCCTCTGGTATTTGCAAAAGGGGTGATCCTAACCAAAGACAATCTTGCTAAAAAAAACTGGACAGGCAGTCAAAAATGTTGTGGCTGTAATATAAATGAGACTATAAACCATCTGTTTATTGACTGTCCTTATGCGAGAATGATATGGAGGATAATTTTTTATGCTACAGGATTGACCCCACCTAGATCGATTCGGCATATGTATGGGACTTGGCTCTCCAATCAATATAAAAATAATAGGAGCCTGATTTGGGTGGGGGTTGCTGCTATTTGCTGGGCAATCTGGCGATGCCGAAATGATATCATTTTTCACAAAATCAAATATAATTCGATTTTGCAGGTTATCTTCAGAGGAATGTACTGGTTACGTTTCTGGGCGCAGCTGCAGCGTGATGAGCAAGCGAAGCAGACACTCTCCTTGATGAGCAGAAACATAGAGATTGCGGCGATGGAGCTCGTCAAAAGAGGGTGGAACCATATTTACCGTTTGCTTTAGTTTATATTTCTGAGAACGGCTTGCTCTTTTATCTTGACTTTGATGCAAACTTTGTAATAAGGGGCTGTGTACGTCGACAGACGTAGAGGCCGGATGCTTATTCATCCTTTATCTAAAAAAAATCTGGCCGGACATTCTCCAATCTCTATAGTATTGGGCAAGTTCACTCAAGCTTGAACCCGTGTGTATTGAAATATTTGTTTGATCTTTTATCTTGACTTTTATGATTTCTCTTATTCAAAATATTATGTGTATATTATGTATTTTCTTTATGAATTTTTTATCATCATATGTACTCCCTCTGTTCGTTTATGATCCACGGATTTCAACCCTTTACCAAGACCAAGATGAACGCCCAGCCACCCGCAATGCATTAAAACCTCAAGCATGCCTCAAGCGTTTTGTTTTCTCGCGTAGTCACGCTGCTCTCTCTCTCTCTCTCTCTCTCTCTCTCTCTCTCTCTCTCTCTCTCTCTATCTCTCTTTCAACTCTACTTTGTGGCGTTTTAGCTCCTCACGTCGAAGCTTGGCCAATCAGTGCAGATCAATCCGTGGCCTGTTGTCCACCTCCAATCACTGAAGGACCTTGTCTAGCGCAAGAGCACACGCAACAGTGTAGACTGCAGAGAGCATGCTCTCTACCATGTAGGATGCAGAGAGTCTTAGGTTGTCCGCACCGGGTACTGGGAGGGAGCTGCTACCGCTCCCTCCAGTACCGGTGTAGCGTAAAACCCCCCACACCGGGGTATTGGGAGTGATACGCTAACGAAGCGGATCGCTCCCAGTCTGCTATTTTGAGCGGGGGCAGCGGAGTCCGCTATCGACCAGGGGTGAAGCTAAAGTGAAATCTAGGGTGGTGCACATTAGAAGAGAAATATAAAAATTTGCTAATTTTATTTGTCAAAATAAGTTCTTTACTAATGAATTTGACCTAAGCTGAATACAGCTTCGCCACTGCTATCGACGGACGTGGCATGGGGCCCGCACGCCCGCCTCCAACCACCTCGCATTCGCGCCCGGGAACGCGCCCGGAGAGGGAAGAGGGGAGGGAGCAGAGGAGGGGCGGTCGCCGGCATCGGGGAGGGGACGATCACCAGAGAAGGAGGGGTCGGCCGGCCGTCAAGGAGGGCACAGGGCCTCGGCTCTTTCGAGCGGGGGCAGCGGAGTCCGTTATCGACCAGGGGCGAAGCTAAAGTGAAATCTAGGGTGGTGCACATTAGAAGAGAAATATAAAAATTTGCTAATTTTATTTGTCAAAATAAGTTCTTTACTAATGAATTTGCTCTTTTAGGTGGTGCATTTGCATCACCTAAATTGAATACAGCTTCGCCACTGCTATCGACGGACGTGGCACAGGGCCCGCACGCCCGCCTCCAACCACCTCGCATTTGCGCCCGGGGACGCGCCCGGAGAGGGAAGAGGGGAGGGAGCAAAGGAGGGGCAGTCGTCAGCATCGGGGAGGGGACGATCACCGGAGAAGGAGGGGCCGGCCGGGGAGGGAGGGGCGCCGTCGAGGAGGGGTCGGCCGACCGTCAAGGAGGGAACAGGGCCTCGACTCTGCCTCCGCTCCGCCCACCGCACGGGGCCGAACGACGCCCAACGCTCGGCTAGATCTAGCAGCAGGGCAAGCTCCTGATGCCACCCTTTCTGCTCCACCTTGCGCGAAAGGCTGCCGCGAGGGGTGCGGAGCAGGGGAGGGTTGCGGCTCACTAGCTCGCCGCCCTGGCTCGGCCGCCGTCCCGCCACCGCCGGAGCCCAAGGCGGAGAGGGCCACCACTGCCGTGGATCTCCGCCGCGGCCTCGCCGTGGATCTCCAGACAAGCCCTTGCCTTGCCGTGGATCTCTGTCGTTGCCCGCCGAGTGCTGCTCCTGCCGCCGCCGCATGATCTCTAGACGAGCTAGGGGCCGGCCGGGCCGGGCGAGCTCTGCCGCCAGCGTCCTGGATGGATAGGCGCCGCTGGCCTGACCTCGTGGCCGCCGCCGTTCCTGGGTGAGGATGAGAGAGAGAGGTGGGGAGGTGGAGAGCAGTGGTGGTGGGTGGGGCTGTGGGGATAAGATTTTGACGGTGGGTCCCACCCATCAGCCGCTATGGATAAGGTAGATTTTAGTAGAAAATATAATTCTGTGGATGAATAAAATATGTGGTGGTTGTGGTAGTTTATATAGAGGATGGATATAGATTATGACGGGTGCGAAGAAAATTGGTATTAAGTAGAGAATCTTGATGACCAAGATGTAATATTCCTTTTAGAGAATGAAAACTAGTTGCCAAATTTCGGAAGGAGGGAGAAGGGGTGGTTATGGTAGTTGATATAGGGGATAGGATATAGATTATGACGGATGTGAAAAAAATTAATATAAAGTGTAGACAGCCTTAGCTGTCGCTCGCTCATCCTCCCCTCCACACTCCCCTTCCCCGGCAGCAGCGGCAGCTCCTGCCAACGGCCTGGCTGGCAGCCATCATGGCCCTATACAATTCCCCTTTGGTCCTCGCCTTTGTCCACCTCTGCCCACGCTCATATTCTCTCCCAAACAAACCCCACAATCCAAACAAATCCCAACCCACCCCGAACACAGACAAAAATCCCCATCTTGCTACCAGTTCCCAGGAGGAGAGAGCTCCCAGTAGACGACCATCGTGGTAGTGTACTCTGTACGGCGCTTCTGTTCTGTTCTCTACCAACGGACAAACAAACAGAGGCTCTGTTTAATTTAATTGAGGTGAAAGGGTAAAAAGTGATGAAAAATTTATGCATTGGATC
>CM014271.1:81842332-81853764 GCA_004135705.1 Alloteropsis semialata | reverse complement strand
TATTAGGAGACTATTGGGGCACTTTTATCTTAATATGATTTGACACCTCAAAAAGTTCCATTCTCGCGTGCATACCCGTATTGCTCATGCTTAGGTGTCTATAGGAATTCCCTATTTGACAGCAAAAGATAATACAATTCCCTATATGATAATCAAAATTTCGATCTTCCTTATTTGACATCACCTCTAACCTTGATGTCTTTTATGAAACTGTCATTAAACCTAGACCAAAAGCACTAAATTATAACCCTAAACCCTAATCAGTATCATGAAAACATAATTCTTAACCCTGAACACTAAATCCTAACTTTAAACCCTAAACTATAAAAATCCTAATCGACATGACAGAAACCATAGCAGTGTCAAAAGAGTCACCAAAATTTGGATCCAATGTAAAAAAAGGAAGATCGAAACACGACGGATGACCCCTTTCACAAAGTCATATGGTGTTACTACCCAAGGAAAAAGAGGTTTTGGCATCCAAAAAACAATTTTTTAGATAAAGGGAGGTTTTTATTTCATCAAGAGAATGAAAAGTAGATCCGAGACTAATGCTAATCCCGGGTTCAAACTTGTCCGAGACAAATAAAAAGGATGGATGGGGTTTCTCTGCTAGTGTCGAGTTTGGAACCATGCATGTGGTTCACGAGAAGTCGAGAACTACGTGTGGACCTTCGGCATGCATGACCATGAGTTGGATTTCACACGAACGTCCACTTGTGCTGTGCATCTCCAACATGGCAGGCAAAGGCAAAAAATTCAGGCCCCGCCCCCGCGTTCCAAAGAGAAGACCAGCAGTTTCGGCGCCTGGGAGACTCGAGAGTGTCCAGACTAGAGAGAACGTCGACAGGGAGTGAACAGGAGCCGCAGGGCAAGCAGCGTTTCCTCCATGCGGACCACGTCCCGTTCCACACCGTCCACAAACTGGGCAACTGGCCGCCGGCCTCGGCTCCATGTGTGAATTGTGATCTCATCTCACTGAGAAATAGCACCTGTAGGAAAACCTTGAGTCTCCATGATGTGGTTCATATTTTTTTGACAGTTAGCTTTGAGATACTTGAATTTCACACGAGAACGGAAGAACAAGCGGTTGGCGCCCGGACGGCCGCACAACGGCACAAGCTCTCAACTCCATGTCCATAAATTGATATCGCCGGGGAAAGCTCACGCAGGTCACAAATGGAGAACGCGCTCTGGCTGCAATGTGCGACGCTCGGCGTCTCGCTCCTCTACTACCTACTCAACACGCGACGCCGCCGCCGCTCCCGCACCGCACGACGACGGCAACTGCCGCCTGGTCCCAGGCCGCTGCCGCTCTTCGGGAACCTGCTCGACCTCCGCGGCGGCGGCAATCTCCACCACACGCTCGCGCGCCTCGCGCGCGTCCATGGCGCGCCCGTCATGCGCCTCAGGCTGGGCCTCACCACGGCCGTGGTCGTCTCCTCGCCCGGCGCCGCGAGGGAGGCGGTCACCTTGCACGACCGGGCCCTCTCCGCGCGCGCCGTCCCGGACATGGCTCGCGCGGCCGGGTTCGCCGGGCGCTCCATGATATGGCTCCCGGCCTCCGACCCGCGGTGGAAGGCCCTGTGCGGCGTCGTGGCCGCGCACGCCTTCTCCCCGCGCAGGCTCGCCGCCGCGCGCGGCGCCCGCGAGCGCAAGGCGCAGGACATGGTTCGCTACTTCTGGGGACGCGCCGAGCGGGCGGTGGACGTCGGCCGGGCCGTGTACGGCGGCGTGCTCCTCAACCTCGTGTCGAGCGCCTTGTTCTCCGCCGACGTGGTCGACGACGTGGGCGCCGCGTCGGCGCATGGGTTGCGGCCTTGCGGGTGCTCGTGGAAGAGATCGTCGAGGCAATCGCCAAGCCCAACGTGTCGGACCTGTTCCCTGATTCCCACTCCTCCGGCCGCTCGACCTGCAAGGGTGGCGGCGCTGGACGGCCGGCCGCTTCCACAAAGTCTTTCGCGTCCTGGACGACATAGTTGACAGGCGGCTGGCCGAAGCGTCCACTTCGTCCAAGGACACGCACGGCGACCTCCTGGAGCTCATGTCCACGGGCAAGATCGCTCACGACAACGTGACGACCATAATGTTCGACGTCATCGCCGCCGGGAGCGACACCATCGCGATCACGGTGGAGTGGGCGATGGCCGAGCTGCTGCGCAACCCGGGCAACATGGCCAAGGCGCCGGAGGAGATCGAGGGCGCCCTCGGCAGCAAGGAAGCCGTCGGGGAGCCGGACGCTGCGAGCTTGCCGTACCTCTAGACCGTGGTGAAGGAGGCGATGCGGCTGCACCCGGTGGCGCCGATACTGCTGCCGCACCAGGCCACGGAGGACGGCGTCGAGATCGGAGGCTACGCTGTGCCCAAGGGCTGCACGGTGATATTCAACGCCTGGGCCATAATGCGGGACCCGGCGGCGTGGGAGAGGCCGGACGAGTTCTTGCCGGAGCGATTCTTGGATAGGGAGGACGGGATGGGCTTCAGAGGGAAGGAGTTCAAGTTCATCCCGTTCGGGTCCGGCCGGAGGCTGTGTCCCGGCCTGCCCATGGCAGAGCGCGTGGTGCCGCTCATACTGGCGTCGCTGCTGCACGCGTTCGAGTGGCGCCTGCCGGACGGCGTGTCCGCCGAGCAATTGGACGTCAGCGAGAAATTTACTACTGCAAATGTGCTCGCCGTCCCTCTTAGGGCCGTGCCCGTTGTAAAAACCTAGCTTTTATCTAGTGCCCAATCTTTTGGAGAGACCTTGATCGGAGTGTGCTGGAGAGACCCAGCGATGTCAGGCTTAGCCTAGAAGAAGCGCTGCCGAACGTCCACACGGACACGAGATCGGGAGGCTGAAAAATGAAGGAGCTCCAAACGGACGGTGAGAATTGTAAAGCTGTACTGATATGCATATAATTTGTCTTATTGCTGGTATTATTTAGTGCTGCTGATGACGCTTCCTTTTTCGTGCCTAGCAGATCAAAAATTTGAGACAATGTATCTGCTGATGACAAGAACATGAACATTGCACTGCAAACTCACACAGCTAGATACACTCTCTCAAATTTCATCTACTGGGCATGCTAGCTTCGCTACAGAGTGATTCATGTCAGCATACTGTGGGTCATGCATAATTTGTTGCGTGTTCTTAGTTTAATCTGTGTATGTATCACACCAGAAATTTGTTCTGAATAGTGAATATAGTACTATTCGCTATGGTGTCTGAACTGAGAAAGTGTTGATTAAATTGGAAGTTAACATTGTCAATAGATGCAGTAGTTTCAACTTTCAACCTTTGATCAAATATCCTTGGAACTGAAACTGGTGTTTGCATTTTACCTTTCTCCCCATGTATTGACGTGAATAAATTGAAGAGCATCTTCTAGTTTCATCTTGCCACTGGTTATGTTTGTATAAGCCATTTTATTGTAGAGCTAGTTTGTTTATCTAACTAGTCGATCCAGATCATCCATGTCTCTGGTTGGGAGAACCAGGAACAATGTGAGCAGCTAATTAGTTGCCATCAGTGAAAGAGTCGTGTTCATATTGTACCAAGAGATCATCAATGTTAACAAAATGTTCAATGCTTGTTGACGAAGGTCCGTGCTTGTGAGAGTGACGTAGCAGAGATAATTTAGTGTTTGTATTGAAATGAGATGGAAAATCGCCATGTGAGCAGGTTAGCTCACTGATTAGTAAAAACTTTCACACATTGCAGTTGTAAAGTTAGATTGAATTTTTCTGCTTGATTAATGTGCAGGACCAGGACATGCTAACTTGTTAAGTTGATCAGGTTTTGAAATCTTAAAGTAGCAAACATTTAATATATTCAATTTGTTTGATAGCCCTCTGTTTTGTTATATTGGAAACTTATGTTACACTATTCAGTCGTCACCAGCCATGTTATATATTGAGATCTTGGTTAAAGTTTTCTTTTTGTAAAATTAAAAAAGGAGGTTAAATGACTGAATATGTTTATGCCTATCAAGGCCAAAACAATTCATGTTTTTAAGAAAGCAGTATGGATTTTAGAAGAGTGCTTGTTTAATAGTTGTTATTATTTCACGACTTTTAACTCATTTCTCATCACTCCATAATTCACCACCGACTGTTTTCCTTAGGGCCCATTCATTCAGACCTGGATTGAGGCTAGAAACTACTCATTCCGCTGATAAATGTTAATACAAATAAACTTATCATTTCAGACTGAGTGGCGACAGATCGGTCACCATCCTTATTTTATCCAATTTTGTTTTTCCAATCACACTTTTTGTGTGCATAAATTTGTTTTTTCTCATGTCTTTGTTGGCGCTCCTTTGATACATATTTTACCCATGTTTAACCTTCATATTTTCGTATAAACAATATCACTCATACATGATAATGGCCCCCATATTTGGGTATTGTTGTGTTTCTTGTCCATATTGTGTTTTTTGACAGAAAATCGATGTAAATTGGACCATGGATATCAGAAGCAGAGTAACGAGCGATGATGAACGCGCTCACCAAGTCACCATGAAAAATTACACAAGATATTTTTCACGTGTGTGTGAGCTACAAATACTAAGCTACCAAAAAACACAACGGGAATCGCTCCCTTTGCCGTGTGCTTACCCACGGCATTGCCTTTGCCGTGTGCTGCCCACGGCAAAGAGCACACGGCAAAGTATGGCTGGCAAAGAGCTCTTTGCCGTGGGCCTACTCTCGGGCACACGGCAAAGATTTGCCGTGAGTCAAATTTGGCCCACGGCGAAACTTTTTTTAACGGACGGAACAGCGACGGGAATCGCTCCTTTGCCGTGTGCCTGACGGCGTGGCACACGGCAAAGAGTGAGGCTTTGCCGTGTGCCACGGCCATTGCACACGGCAAAGCTCTTTGCCGTGTGCAATGGCTATGGCACACGGCAAAGCCCCACTCTTTGCCGTGTGCCACAGCCATTGCACACGGCAAAGGGGCCTTCTCCCCCCAATTTTTTTTTGATTTGTTGGTAAATGAGACCCCAAATACAAATCACAGGCATATATAATTCACAATAAGCATCACAGGCAGTTTATAATTCACAATAACCATCACAGGCAGTTTATATAGTCAAATAATCCACATATGCAAATAAACTCAAATATCGTTCATCCACAACCACTAGTAGTCCATACAAGCCCATACAAATCCATAGAACTCCATACAAGTCCATACAAGCCGATAAAAGGTCCATACAAATCCATATAGGTCGATACAAGGGCGCAAGTCCAAAGAACTCACAGAGACGGCGGTGGACGCGGCGGCGGCGGCCAGGTGGGCGAGCCGTGAGGGTACTGCGGGTAGGGCGAGCTCTGAGGGGGCTGCGGCCACTGCTGGTACGACGTGGTGGGAGGCAGCTGCGGCAAGTGCCCGTACCGTATCCACTGAGGCGGCTGAGGCGGCGACATGTCTGGTGCGATGGGCCCATCATTCGACGCCGCCGACTGATTCTGCATAAAAGATAAAGCATTCGAACAAAAAGCATTCTAAGTTTGTTTCTAGGTCATTCTAAGTCAACTAACTTGTTTCTAAGTCATTCTAAGTCACTAAACTTCTTTCTAAGTCATTCTAAGTTGTAAGTCATTATGAGGAAATAAAACTTCAAAATTTGACAAGTGACTCACAGGAGTAACATCCGCAGGAGGTAGTGGAGCGAATAGCGTTGATGGCAGCGCTTGACCTAACGACGTCCCAATACTCTGCAAGTACTGAGCCATTTGATCCAGCCTCATCCGGTCGGCCTCCTGCTGCTGCAGAAAGTCTGCCTTCAACTTCTCCTCCCGTGCTCTCAGCTCTTGGTCCATCCGGGCCTGCCACCTCCGCTCCATCTCCTCCTCCCGTGCTTTCATCTCTTGCTCCATTCGGGCCTGCAATATTTCATGCCAATGTTACCATACAAAACATATTTAAGCGAATCAATTAACAACAGTTACAACAGAAATTACCTGGAGTGCGTCCATCAGGGCCTGTGCAGCGGTCGGCCGTGGGCGTATGGGCAGGGCTGAGCTCGTGCTCCTGGCTTTAATCTGAGAGAGAGTGGGAGTACTGGCCGTGTCGAGTGTACTGTCGGCCATCCAGTACCGGCCATGCTTCTTGCCTCCTCCCACCCTCATGATCACTTCTCCATCAAGCTCAGCGGTGGTCGGATCAAAATCCGGCCCATGGACCTCCCTTGCCATCGATGAGTACTCACTGATGCGGCTGTGGACGGTTGGATTGCTGTACGCCTCAGGCGGGTCCTGCGGGTTGAAGGTGACGTCGGACTTCGCCTTACCCTTGTGGGACAAAGCATATGCCATGAGCGGGGTGCAAGGCTGGCCACCATGTGCTTGCGACTGCAAAAAAGACAGCAAGATGGTTACAAATTAATCAGAATTGACTATTAGAATAAAGAAATGAATTCACGTACCCATCTAGCCGCGTACTCCTCGGTGTTAAGGTTGCCTTGATGGTGTGGTGCACCTGGCATCATCAAACGCCGCTCCCGGGCAGCGTTGTGGATCTCCTCCCATTCCTCCACGAGCCACTTGTCCACGATCATTTCCCAGCACTGAATGTGCTGGGCGCACCACCAAGGAACCGCCTGCACATCATCAAGTACATGACATATAAAACTGAACGTACTTAATCCTTAGTCATCAATCAGTAGGGCATCATTAAGTATATGAGATACTTACCATCATGAATTGTTGCTTAGTCAACCGCATGTTTCTGGCTTCTTCTTTGCTAACTTTCAATTGCTCGTATGTCACTACGGGAAACCAGTGGTTTGCCGAGTGCCTAAGGCACTCGGCAAACCCCCAAAAGCACTCGGCAAAGTATATGCCGTCGGCCGCCCACGGCATACAGCGCTCGGCAGCTGTTGACTCGGCAAACCATGGGTTTGCCGAGTGCCATCCGTCGGGCACTCGGCAAACACATATGCCGAGTGCAACATGACCCTCGGCAAACGATCACACTCGGCATTATAAAGTTCGTAGACGGCGCGGATGAACGGTAACGGACCAAACTTTGCCGAGTGCTGCACGCCCGACACTCGGCATATGGCGCCTATTTGCCGAGTGCTGCCCGCCCGACACTCGGCATACCCGGGATATTTGCCGAGTGCCGGCCGCCTGACACTCGGCATATACCCTGAGTTTGCCGAGTGCCAGGGTAAAAACACTCGGCATATACCCTGAGTTTGCCGAGTGTTTTTACCTGGCACTCGGCAAACCCATGACCAAAATGACAGAATTGGTCACTTTGCCGAGTGCTATGGTAAAAGCACTCGGCAAAGTGACCCAACATGACCTTTTTAATTTATTCGGTCACGTATAACGTACCCCAATCTCACATACATCACAGGCATCACATATATCACAATAAGTATCATCAAAACCACAAATATCACAGGCAATTCATATTGTTCACAACCACATTAATATCATAAAGACGTCACAACCACATTAGTATCACAACCACGTAAGTATCACAAATTCACAACCACAAGTATCATCACCACATAAGTATCACAACCACAGAAGTACGACAACCACAAATGAAGGTAAAATGATAAGTCACTGAGGTGGGGGTGTTTGCCATGGCTGCGACAAATCGACGTCCGGATTGAGCTGGTTCGATGCCGCGGATTGAATCTGCACAAAGGAGAAGACATTGCATGTGTGAGACAAGTTTTATGTCAGAAACAAGTTATCATCTAAAGTTTTCTAAGATTTCTAAAGTTTTCTAAGTTTTCTTAAGTTCTCTAAGTTTTCTAAAGGTTTCTAAGTTCTCTAAAGTTCTCTAAAATGCTATAAAGTTCTATAAAGTTGTAAAGTTCTCTAAACTATAAGATTGTCAAAAGCGACTCACAGGAGAAGTATGTACTATCGGCGCTGGAGCGAAAACCATATGTGGCGGTGCAGGCTGACCCATCCTCTGAGAAAGACTCTGCATGTACTCAAACATCTGTTGCATCTTCATCTGATCGGCCTGCCGTTCGGCCTCGTACCTTGCCCGATCGGCCTCTCGTTCGGCCTTGTGTCTTGCCTCCATGTCCTCCCGTTCCTTCCTCTCTTGTTCTAGCTGGGTCTACAATATACCATCCCAAAGTTACAATGCAAATCAAACGTATGTACAAACAAATGAACGACGAATAAAACAGAAATTACCTGGAGTGTCTCCATCCGGAAGTATGTAGTGTCCGGCCGTGGGCGTATGGCGGGGCTCGAGCTCGTGCTCTTTGCTCGAACCTGGGACAGAGTAGGAGTAGTGGCCGTGTCGAGTGTGGAATCGCCAAGATAGTATCGCCCATGCTTCTTGCCTCCTCCCACCCTCATGACGATTTCTCCATCAAGGGGCTGGGTGACCGGATCGAACTCTGGCCCATGGACCTCCCTTGCCATTGATGTGTATGCATTGAGGCGACTATGGATGCTCGCATTGCTGTAAGCCAAGGGCGGGTCGTCCGGGTTGTAGTCGACTCTAATTCATTATTTGCCCTATGCAGCTCAGCTTTAAGTGACGCCATAGTGTTTTGTGCACCATGCAATTGCTCTTCTAGTTCCTTGATCCTTTTAACATGTGCCGAAGATTCCAATTCTACCTCTTTAACCTGCACACATTCAAACAAGTTTCAGGAATGCATTCAATATTAAACAAGACAACATATAAATAAAGCTGGGAAGACTTTAAACATACTAAAATATTATTGAACAATATCGCAGAGAAGCTCAAAACAAAATAACTAGACAGCTGCCGCTACGCATATGGACAATTTAAAAAAATAAAATAAAAGATGAAACGACGTGAAAAGTGAATCCCATTGACCGCAAACTAGCTCAGTTTATTCTATATAATCTATTGGTGTCATAAAAACACTCAGACATTGCATAACTGGTTGAACCAACTCTGGAGTAAGAGACTAGGGCAGCCAGTCATCATACTCGATGCCCAGCACTAGGAGGGGGACAAAACCCGTACAAGTCCTTTACTTATCGATCATTTTTAGGAAAAAATGTAAGTGAATAGAGATACTGCAACACAATAGGAAACTGCAGTGGAACTCAAGTTGACTGAATACTTGGTAGGAAATCATATAATATGCGACACGGTAATAGAGCCTAGCTCAGTTGGTGGGAGATGTGGGTGTACACCGTCACCACCCACGTTCGAGTCCTCTTCAACTCGAATTTAGGTACATGTTTTTCATATTTATAGCGTCACCTTGTTCCTCGTAGGTTGGTCGGGTTTTTTGTAACAATATGCGACACTGTAGGTTCTGATGAGGAGCACTGATAGTTTGTAGATTGAGGTTCTTAGTATGCGTATTACAAAAATAGAAAGAAGAACTAAATCACAGCATTAATCGTGTTTTTAGATAAGAGGTACATAGTATGCACATTCTAAAAATAGAAAGAAGAACTTGATCATGGGGAGAAACGTCCCCCGGGCACTACTCCTAAGTGGTGACAGAACCTGGGTTGGTCATAGATACATGGTAGTAATAAATCTCAGGGAAATACCCACATTTGAGATACCCAGGGCCAGGTTCAAGCCTGTGTGGGTGGCTTCTTCAGAGTGGGGCTCTACCAACCGAGCTATCGCTCGTTTCTCCTATTCGTATTCTGACAATGGTAATGTAGTCAAGGGCCCTTTTCTACTTCACTCTAGGCTGACAAATTTTATGGGTAGCTCCTCATACTAACTGGAGTACTGGACAAGATGATAGCACTAAACCAGCAATGGAGAATGGATCCAGAGAGTAGGCTAGTTGAAAGCTGCAGTTGCAGAGCTGTTCTCTTGTTGAAGATCAGATATGCATTAGCATATTTTTTGAAATAAGTATGCTTCGCAAGTGTTCATCCACGCTTTCAGCAAGAGCCAACTGTTCGTTTTCCATCTTATGTAAAAGAAAAACTGGCTATAATCAACTTTTATTTGAGAGGAATACCCCAAGGGAGACCCCTAAGGTGCAGGTGCGGTACCCAGGGTTCGAACCCTGGGCGGGAGAACTCCGGCCAGTGGCCATTGCCACTGCGCCATGAGCCCCTTCACGGCTATGATCAACTATTACTATGCATATGGGTAAGTTTAGCATAGCTAGGACCATAGGACAGGTAATCAAAACATGGCAGCAATTTAATCGACGCATCATATTGTTTCTACAGCATCCTAAGAAAATAGTAGGTGGATATGAGAATAATGATTTTACGTTGCCAAAGACCATACAAATGAAAATCTCAGAACTGGTAAGAACTGTAATTATCTGAACATTTAATGAATGTGAAACAACTAGCTCACAACATTAACACATAGTGGAGAGGCATCACTATCTGTATTATAACGATCAATACAACAAATTGGTACATTACACAATGTGAAAGTGATTGTATTGTTACTATGAAACTTCACAACATGAACCGGTGCTCTGAAGGTAGCGTGAAACAGTAGTGGAACATTTCTCAGCTCTTTGCAGTGGACATGGCCATAACAATGACATTCCAATCTTATGCATTACATGGAAAGAAAGTTGGCATATAAGTTCTGAAAATAATCTGTTAAAACATCAAGACTCACTACAAACTGGTCACTGGAATATGAAATGATTGTCGAACTTGATTCGTATAAAGCTAACTAGAAAACTAGGGGAAAAGTACTACATCGTATAGTCTTCCAGTACCCCAAATAAATGTGGTGTGGAAATCAACCCAAGAAAAACGATGTTCATGCAACAAATTTCAATGGGACAATTTTCCATGTTCACCAACCCTTGGTTCCAAACAACGGTACACCAAAAGTTGAAATCATATCTTGTGATTTGCCAAATCACCATTACCCCTCAAACAAGCATTTTCTATTGTATACTCTTATGCAGTGACATATTTGCCACCAGCAACAACTCTATAGGTGAAAAAAATAAAAGGCGCTAGGTATTTATCATATTCTCAAGACAAAAAATCTTGGCTGCATACTAGATCACCAGTAACAAAAATTTGAGCCACACAACAACAGACCGACATAGCAAATTAGTAACAGAGGGGAAAAACAACCAGACAGAAAAAAAAAAGAATATGATCAAGAGAAAATGGAACAAATCAGTGAAGTCACAGTAGCAAAGGCTCATCAGAAGCGTAATATCACTAAAACCAGTGCTTCCCAATCATTGCAATGGTTCAGAATCCCAGCGAGCATGGTAACACCCTCCTCTGCCTAATCAGAATAGAAGAAGAATAATCTGAATATCCATTCAGATACTTGAGGCCTCCAACAACATCAGCAGATTGTGAAGCATGCCCTGTGAACTTAGAATAGGTTTGTGGCAAATCTGTAATACGAGCTGTGAAGAGGGAGGAACAATCAGGAACCAAGAAATTTTGTTTTTCAACGAGATTCAGTGATACCAAGTCGACTGAGGGGAACAGACCCCTTCAAACAATATAAGCTTATC
>CM014271.1:81822649-81841332 GCA_004135705.1 Alloteropsis semialata | reverse complement strand
AATGAGCGCGGCGAATCAGAAGAGATTCTTGCCCTCCGACTACGACCGCCAGCTTGCAAAGTCTTATGATAAGCAGAAACAACAAGCCAGCGGTGGATCCTTGGTGAAGAAGGCGGCCACTCCTAAGAAGAAACAAGTCGGTCAGAGCTCGGCTAGGAGGACACAAGGGCAACAGGAATATGACGACGAACAGCTTGCGTTGTTGTGCCAGCAAACAGGCCTCTCAGCGGCAGAACTTTTATCGGGCACGGGCGAAATTCCTGTGGCAACACCTGTGGAAATTTGGACATTTGAATATGGCAAACCAATGGTGCCCCCAGATTCTTTGAAGTCCCTAACCACTCAAGCATTCCGATTTCATGAGTGGTACATGAAGGAGTCCAAAAAGGGTAGACAGATGCTCAATGTTTTGATAAAAGACCGTGATTACTTCCGTGGGCATGAGCTCTTGATTTTGGATTTCAAGGATGTCTATGATTTGTACCGTCAAGATGCCGTAGACCTCTCATTGATGAGCTGCTGGGTTGTGTAAGTTTCTTTCACTGATCTATTCTCGCAATACTTGCTTTCTTAATTATAATTTTCAACAATAACAATCTATTCTTGTCATGTAGGATGGAGATCCATACATGCCGTGAAAAATCGTATGATGATGTCGGCTTCATGGATCCATTGATGGTAAATGAGAGAAATGTACAGACACAGCCGCTGGAGACGGTGGACAACATATACCTGTACCTGGAGAAACAAAGAAGCAAGTATTACATTCTTTTGCCATACAATTTCCAGTGAGTACTTCTCTCTATGTATGTATAACTTTAAGACTTTGTTCTCAATACTTGTGCATGTATTTATATATATATATATACAGCTTCCACTGGATACTGCTTGTGATAATCATAAATGAAGGTAAAATTGTTGTCTTGGACTCACTGCGGAAACCACAAGAGGATTACCAAGCAGTTTTAGACTTGATTGACATGGCATGGACACGTTTCCGTGCGAACCAAAAAGGAAATTTCAAAGAAAGACTGCATGTGAGGACGGACTTTCCGGTACGTGGCTGGTGTACCCGCATATCTCGTAAAATCACACTATTATATAGTTGTTACGTCTAACTTTATTCTTCTCCACTATCAGTGTGCCAGACAGGAAGCAGGGACGAATCTATGCGGATACTTCGTCTGCCAGTGGATCCATACCTTTGTTTCTCCCAAAAAAGCGACTCAAGCAGATCTCATGGTATGAATTAGATTATTAGTGTATATAGAAATTAGATTATTAGTGTGTATGGAAAATAGATTATTAGTGTATATTGAAATAAGATTATTAGTGTATATGGAAATTAGATTATTAGTGTATATGAAAATTAGATTATTAGTGTATATGGAAATTAGGTTATTAGTGTATATGGAAATTAGATTATTAGTGTATATGGAAATAAGATTATTAGTGTATATGGAAATTAGATTATTAGTGTATATGGACATTAGATTATTAGTGTATATGGAAATATGATTATTAGTGTATATTTATTATGATTATTACTTGGTTAGAAATGATTATTACTTGGTTAGAAATGATTATTAGTTATTGTTTTGAAACAATTATTAGTTATTGTTTAGAAATGAATGTGTTAGGATATTTTATAATTACATGCAAAATTTATTTATTATATGAATGAATGATTATTAGTTACTTGTTTAGAAATGATTACATGCAAAATTTATTTATTATATGAATGAATGTTGTCATTTGTGATTAATGCAGAGGATGTTTTACCATCAAGAGCTCCCAATGAGAGAAAAAGCAAAAGCTATTGTGGACCAATTTTTTGGATTCATTATGGACCAAGTTATAAGTCCACTGGGAGAGTACCACCATGACGGAACCGAAATCGCTCAATTGGACTCCCTTTCTGCTCCTTCTTCCAGTTCAGCTCGTCAATTGTAAATAACTTTTAAATGCTCTAACTTTTGTATTGGCCGATCTCAAATGTTTATATGTAAATGTTCGAAAAAAATGCAATCAAAGTCGGGTCAAAATCAATTGACAATTGCGACGACTTCAATCTTATTGCGTGAAAGATCGTGTACGACATATGACATATGACGAGCAGACACGTAGACGCGTAGATTTGTATATAACTAACCCAAATATCAAACATTTAAAAAAATAACCAAAAGAGCCTTTGGTACCGGTTGGTAACACCAACCGGTACCAAAGGCCCTCCGCCGAACGCCTACGCGGGGGGGTCCTTTGGTACCGGTTGGTGTTACCAACCGGTACCAAAGGCTCCCTTTGGTACCGGGTCTGGACCCGGTACCAAAGGCCGCCCCCCTTTAGTCACGGTGTCGCGGTACCGGTTCCAGAACCGGTACCTATGAGGGTTACGAACCGTGACCGATCGACCGTTCTCTGGTAGTGCATAGGGAGCATTTTTGTATTTTTTTTCCCGTGCGGGTTCACGCTCCAGAAGTTTTTTTAACGGTTCCTAGTTGACCACGTGCCCACGTGGAGCTCGGTTTCCAGGCTTCCAGCTTACAGTTCCCACGTCGAGTTCGCTAGCTTTTCAGGCCCGGTTCATGCTCCAGAGTAGTTCGGTTTTTTTTTTAACGGTTCCAGTTTGTCAGGTCGAGTTCGGTTTTCAGCTCACGGTTCGCACGTCGAGTTCGGTTTTCAGGCCCAGTTCACGCTCCAGAGTTGCCACGTCGAGTTCACTTTCCAGCTCACAGTTCCCACATCGAGTTCGGTTTTCAGGCCTGGTTCATGCTCGAGAGTAGTTCGGTTATCAGCAGTTCCGCGACGACTCTGCCCCGGTTCACCTTCGGAAGTCCCATTTTTATTCCCATGTCCGGTTCACATCTCGGAAGTACGATTTTTAACAACGGACGAAAATATTGGCAGAAGCGGTCCGTGCTCTTTAGAAATGTGTATAGGTAGGAATAGATATAAAGGTGGTAATTTTGAGCTCAATAGATGGATAATGTTTTCTAACTTTTTTGCAAAAGGGATAAGTTTTCTATCATGGTGCATGTGTATTACACCCAAGCTGCATGTAGATTATTTGCACCTTTGCCCTGATCCTGTACACTACACTTGTTACCTGGAGTAGCATGCATGCAAGTAGCGCCACATTTCGCCTATGCATGCCACGTGCAAGTTGCTATGAGGCTAGTATCATACTCCCGCTGTTCTAAATTGTAAGTCATTCCAACATTCTTAGAAAGTCAAACCATCTCAAATTTGACCAAGTTTTTTACAATAAAGTACAAACATTTACCATACCAAATAAGTATCATTAGATTCTTGGTAACATATATTTTCATAGTGAATCTGTTCGATACAATAAATCTTTGTGGTCATCTCTATAAATTTAGTCAAACTTAAAATAGTTTGACTTTTCAAAATTTTTGGAATGACATAATTTGAAAACGAAGGGAGTATATTGCATGCATGCACAGCGGCATTCACGTCAATTTATGTTATGTTGCATGCATGTATGTGGGACCATTTACGTTGCATGCATGCATGCGGGTTGCGGGGTCATGCTCGTGCATCCATCTAGCTAATTGGTCCATACACACGTTGTCACACCCGGTTTTAAGGACAAAACCAGATGACTATCATATGTGCGCCAGGATCAAGTTTACACACATATGAGACTTCATCAGTGATATAAAAGACAATGCAAAACGTAAATAATATTAAAGAATATTATTACACTCACGCGAAGCGAATAACTAGCAGCGGATCTTCAACACTTCACCACAGGCAGCTGACTGGGGGAACACGTACGCCTAGAAAACTCCAAAATACTCCACCAGGCTCTCCTGTCTTAGCCTGAGCCGCAGATAAAGCAAGGTTGAGTACACTTATGGTTGGTACTCAGCAAGTGTAGAGCAAAAGCAAATGACATGCAAGGCTTAACAAGGAATAGCTGGCTATTTAATTTAGCTTAAGCACTTTAGTTGGTCATATTTTAATTAGCAGCATAATTACTAAATATAAGTGTATACCAACCCAATTAAGCATAAATATATACCATAAACCATAACCATATCCAATGCATGAATGATCCAATTTATTTCATCTTCAAGTTCAAATTATCATGCGAGGGTCCAGGCCGCTCTTGACCGTGAGCACGGCTGATATATCAGTTTTTAACACTCTGCAGAGGTTGTACACTTTCACCACAAGTCGTGATTCCCATTGCCAAAGGCATGTACTCCCCTCACACCACGTGAACAAAGTACTGAGTTTCACTGCGAGGCCTTTTCAAAGAATCTCTCAATGTGTGTGTGCTCCCTTACCATGCAGGTCTCTAGAAGGAAAACCTTCCTCTCCCGCGCCTCTGCACACAAGCCTTGCCGGTAGCAACCAGCCCCATCCAAAACAAGCAGTGCCTCCACACAACATTGAGATCCTCTAGTTACTTAGCCAAGACCATAGCCCGTTAGTCCTTGTGGTTGTACTGTTTTCCTGGGTGGTCACTCCATGTTCCGATTAAGCACAAGCGGTCTTATTATTAAAATGCATAGGAACATGAATAAAATGATGGCACAAATTCATTATCTTGGATCTTAGTATAACCATCCCCAAGTTAAAGCAGCTAAGCATCAACTACCCAATATTGAAATATAAACCCAAGGTTTGACAAGGAATGATAAATAAAACTAGTCAATCCTTAACATTGGACCCATCATATTAAAAGCATGCAAGCATAGCATAACTATTAAATGTGAGCATGCTATTTGGTTATTAGGACTGAAAAATATGATCAAGAATACACTTGCCTTAAATCCAAATAATAAAGGGTACTGCTCAAGTCTTCAAAATATTGCTCCTCAAATTCCACAAACAATCCTTGAATACCACAATTGTTGCACCGTCTAAACGCATCACAGGGGCACATACAAGAAAACATTACAACAAAATAAGAAACAATACACCAAATATTAAAACAGTACAAAAGAACACTCTAAAGCTGCAGATCATGTTCTTAGGGTCACGTGAGCGAAAGAAACACTTGAAACGGAGCTAAAACAAATGAGATATGATTAAAACAAGATTGCAGGGATCTAGTCGTAATTAACTATAGCCGAAAAGGACTAGCAGATAAGATTCTCAAGACACAGAAAACAGTGCCGACAAATTGATAAAAGATCAGGGTTAGCTATGAAAGAGTCTCGGGTGGGATTTATGTGCAAAAGGAGAGATTATCTAGGAGGTTTGCCAGAATATTTACAAGACACATAACTTTGTAACTTATTTACAAACTCCTTTAGGGGCTAGATTGTGAAACTACCTTTCTTCTTTGTTGCTTCTGAACTCACGTAACAAACAGACCAACTCGGTAGGGCTCGGCTCACGTAACAAAGGGAAGGTTCTGCTCACGGTCACGGCCTCACGGAACTACTGGCTCTGTTTGCTGGCCTTGCAGGACCTCCGGTCGTGGGGCTGCTCACGGGGAAGTTCTGCAGCTGAACTGCGCCGCCGCCGTCGCCGACCGTCGGTCACGGAGAATGGATTAGCTAAAATAACATTATGTCACTATAGATGGTCTCACGCCGACTACAGCTGGATGGCCCTGTATATACTCCCTCCCCTTCTTAATAGACCAAAATTGATGGCGAGGCAAAATAAAGAAAAGGTTACCTTCTCTCTGGCCGCAAGGATTGGTCGAGCTCAAGCTAGTTGGCATTGGTCGTCAGAATCTACGGGACCAGGACGCGCGAGTTAGTGGTGACAGATAAGAACGGTAAAAAGAGACGGATCTTGGAAACGGAGCTACGATTAACGGAACTCGCGCATGAATATCAAAACGGATAGGAAAAAGGATGAGGATTCTGATGGTGTGCTCACCTCCGACCAAAGATGATTGACGGCAACACAAAAACTCGCCGGAGTTGAAAAGAATGTCGCCGGAGTTGGGGAAGACGACGGAGACGATGTCCGATTTGCGCAATCCACCACACCACGGCGTAGAGGTCGACGAGACGAACTCAGTGGTGGGGTCGGTTTTCACCGGAAGTCGACGGTCTCGCCGGAAAAGCTCGCCGGAGTTCGACGAAGACCAACTTTGACTTTCAGATCTACGGAGTTTGGAGAGTCCTCTCGAGAAAAGGATTTTAGATCTGAAATCAGCGCGTCGAGACGAACGCGGCAATATATATATAGGTAGGGTTCGGGACAAAGATATTTTCGAGATTATTTTCCTATTTTCGGAATTTCTGGAAAACATTTTCTGCCCAAAAATAAATCCAGAAAAAGGCTGAATTCGTATTTAATGCACGAAAAATATCCAGAAAATCCCAAAAATACCAAGAAAATTCTTGGAGATAGATATGGACACGAAGACCCCAAATAAAATATTTGGAGCTCGTGGAAAGACTTTCTAGAAGCTTTGAGAAAAAGATTTAGCTCTAGAAAAATAGGAATAAATTCCAGAAAATTCTGAAAAATTCCCAGAGAAACCTATCTGATGCCTAAACGTTACTAGAAAACTAAACACTCAACTATAGCAAATTCAAATTTGAATTTTGACAAACTCCATTCAAATTTGAAATGCCAACACAATAAATAATGCAACCAGCATGATGCAACAATACACTTTTTATGACTATAATTATTTGAATTGATATTAAAATTGATAAGATCCTAAATAATTCCAATTAAATCCTAGAAATTTATTTATGCCTTAAATAAATCCTAGACAACTCAGAAAATGTTTCTAAAATTTCTTGTGATGAAAATTAGGGTGTTACACACGTGGCTGCGGCATGTTGTTCCTACTTCCTACTCGGGTACACCATGCATGCGTGCCCGAGCTCACACCCTGCTGTAGATGTGACATTCGTTCGAACCAAAAAATGACATTACTACCGATTGACACATAGCATTAGTATCAGGCACAACTGCTAGTTTCGGTGGACGTATTTTAGTATAGGATGGAGACTTCATCTGGTACTAAAAGTGGTCTATTAGTACCGAGTGGAGTCTCCACCGGATATTAATAGGTCCACCATTAGTTAAGGGTTATTTTCATACTAACATCGGCCACACCAAAAAAAAAATACACCGTCTTCATAGTCTTATCTTTTGCTCCTCTTTTTCAGAAGGAAATATCTCTCACTCCTCATTCTCCTCCCATCCTTTTCTTTCCCTCCTCTCTCCAGCCTTGTCCTCTCAGCTCTATCCCTCATTCTCTCTGTCTCTCTCTTCCTCTGGCTCTCACTCTTCCTAGCGGTGGCGTGGAGGCCCAGGGCAGCGCAGGCTGCCTCTCCGGCAGACACGGCCCTTGGTGAGTGCGGGCGACATGGGTGGCGTGGCCTGGCCCGAGCCCAGGGGAGGAGCCAGAATTTTGGGCCATTGATGTCACCAATAATCATGGACTAATTTGATGGCTTCCTCTCAAAAACTAAAATGATGGCTTATATTGTTAAGAGAACATTATATATGAATTGCATCATAATTTGATGCAATTGTTATATTCTTTTACATTGTAGCACAAAAAAATCTCCTTAAGCATATGTAGCATTTCAGTACAGAAAAAACAAAATTTGAGTGATTCTGAGGTTTAGCATCCAGAATTTATTCAAACCTCTAGTCATAGTCAATTTACATGGGAGTTACATTTTTTATTTTGTCATTCCTAAGTAACTTGAAATCTCAGTGCGAGCTACTCTCTCTGTCAAAAAATAATGCAACTACGTGTTGCGTATCAGTTTAACTAGTCCACGTGTGACCAAGTTTCTAGCAAATTATACTCACATTTATGGCTCTAAATGAATCTCTTGTGAAAATAAATTTTGTAACTAATCTAATGATATTAATTTTATATTATAAAAATATTGATATTTTTTATCAATAATTGGGCAAACTTGAGATACTAAAACATGACACTGTTCTAGAATTGCATTCTTTTTTGGTCGGAAGGAGTAGCTAGTTAGATTTCTTACAATGGAATCTATATATCTGGATTGAATTTCAAGTGCTTCTATTTTACTAGATTTATTTCTTGAACCAATGGAGTTATTCTTTCAATTTACGTTCTAGCAGAAAAAAAAACACCTTGCGCTGGATAAATAGCCCCAAATTTAATACTAGCATATTATAATGGTAAATAGAAGGAATGAAGTTATACAAACAAACCTTACTAAGTCGTTTGTTAATTAGCTTCACAATTTTGTTGCTCGAAAGCACCTCTCCTTTGATGCTTTCGTGGTGCGCTGCTGTCACAGGGCAAGCTCTACTTGTGTCACTCATGGTAGAATAAAGAGGTGGGCCAGGTGAAAAGTCATTGCTGTCCTGTGACAGCCTCTTATATGCTGGCGCCGCCCCTGCCCCAGCCCCCCTCCCCCCAAACCTGGTCCGAGCGCAAGCGATGGCAGATCAACACTAGCCATATGGGCGAGCAGTGAACGTATAAATTTCAGTGTGTCGATCTGACAGTGTGGAGCATGTGAAGTTCTTGTTGACTTTTGATCTAACGGTAGACGCAAGAACTTTGGTGTCAGTTTGTGAGTCTATGAGAACTTATTGTTGGCTTTATTTTGATATGTGAATCATGGGTTGTAAGCTTGTGGGATGCTTGTTTGCTAATTTGCTTCGTATATGTGTGCATCTATGTCGATTCGTGAGTCTGTGTACTTGCTTGTTGCTTGCATCTGTGTTTGTTTGAATGTTGAATCCAAATGAAATTGGTTAGAGAAGCTAGCATCTGGAGAAGCTGAAGCAGGCTGCAAGTCCGAGGAATTAATTTATTTTGGTGAAAATTCCTTAGTACCGATTAAAGTAATACCAACTAATACTAAGAGACGCCCTCTAGTCCGAACAGGCATTACCGAGAGTGCTTGTCCGGTACTAAAAGGGGGTTTAGAGCCGGTAGTAGTGGCGGATCCAGCAGGGGGGCAGAGGGTGCTCAAGCCCCCTACCCCCCAAAGTCCATGGAGTCCCCCTAAAGCCCCGCCCCTCTTGAATTTTTAGCCATAGGTGAAGAAGAGGAAGAAGAAATAGAGGAGGAAGAAGAAGAGAAAGAAAGAAGAGAGGAAGAAGAAGATAAAATGAACCCCCCCTTCCATCTGAGTTCTAGATTCGCCATTGGGTACAAGAGCCATGTTCTCTAGTAATGACAGCAATGCCGCCCCCACGGTCCAATCATCTTCCTCCTAGAGCCCGTAAGACAAACTACACTATAATTGGAAGAGTTGTTCTATATATGGGTCCTTCTTCACAGTGGCAGAGCTTGGACATAAAAGAAGAGGGAGCCAATATGACTGAAATGCAACGAAAGGGGGTCAGATTAGTGTTTCTCTTTGCATTTAAGCAGTGAAATTCAATGCTTCATTAATAAATTTTCTAGTTTAGTGGTCCCATGTCCCACTTTGGTCTCCAGTAAGCTCCATCGCCACTGCTTCTTCACCACATTCATCGTCCCATACATATCCTTATCCAAAGAAAACTCCTAATTACGTGGAAAAAGAGGGTTCATGCAGATGCAGTTGCATATGCATAGCTTGAGGTTAAGCATTTGATATTTAATGACTTTGCATGTAGATTCGTCATAGATGATGAAGTGAATTGTGGTGGATAGTTGAAATGTTGCTTACTCCCTCCATGCTGGAATATAAAGCATTGAAGGATTCAAAATTTGCCCTCAAATACAAGACAAAACTTTTAGACAAGTATTAAAAAAACCATTTAATTTTTCTTGCCTCTCTACTACAAATTTTCCTTTTCTATTCCTTACTCCACAACTTAATCTTAGGAACAACATTAATTACGGCTGCTAAACGGAAAAGTCTCGAAGGGTACATGTGTCTTTTCTTTTCTCTTAATCTGTCTTAAAATTGCTAGAATACGTACATGACGGAGGGTCGGAGGGAGTATATAGTATTCTTTCTTGCTCGGAACACTTGGGTTGCATGCTTCTAGAAAGTAATCATGGCATATGCTTCGTTTTTTGTCACATGATATTCTCCACCGTGAGCTGATGCAGCAGATGCTGAAGCGAGGGAGGCTGGCGGCACAATGGACATATAGGGATCAGTGCGTGATCCTAGAGTCTGATTATGCAAGAATTGTCAAGGTTCTACAGAAGCTCTGGAGCTCACACAGCTACTGGAGAATTGGTGAGTAGTCCAGGTAAATAGAGAGCGCAATGTAATTGCAAACCAAGTAGGCCATTTAGCTAGAAGGAATGTTTAATACCCCTCCGTTCCAAATTACAATTCGTTTGACTTTTTGACTCCAAGTTTGATCTTTTGTCTTATTGTCGGGGTTCTCTACCGCCGGCAAGTAAATTTTCTACGATCGCGCGTCGGAGCCCGGATGGTGACTCGAGAGACAGGGGTTTTAGACTGGTTCGGGCCTCCGGAGAGTAATACCCTACGTCCAGTATGTGCCGATGTTCTCAAGTCCAAGTCTGTAGTAGGGGGTACAAACTGGTCGGGAGAGGGAGAGGGTCCCAGGTCCCGGTGCTGTGTGAGCGAGTGTGCTGTTCGTGCTGTGACCGAATGTTCGACTGATGTCCGCCTTCCCCCCCTCGCTCGTGTCCCCTTGTCCCCTTTTATAGCCTTAAGGAGAGAAGGGAGCGGGGGGTAAGAAAGAAAGAAAATTACAAGTAGGGTTACTGCCCCCGAGGCCTTCAGCTTGTGCCGCGCGTCGTGCCGTACAGGGAGCAGGTGTTGACGGAGTGGGCACCCCGCCGGACCCGGGATCGTACATCCCGGGTGGTTGGTGTAGACGTCTTCTCGGGTAAGCTCCCGGGTAGTTCCCAGGTCGTGGTTGACTCGCTCGAGGTCCTCGGGTGCTCCAGGTGTCCTGCTCGGGTTCCAGGTGTCACCCATGGGTGCCTGGGGTCGTACTGGGGCGCCTGGTGTTGCGCATGCACTCCTCTCAAGACTGTAGCGTTCCTGTTCGGATGGGACGAGTGCCACTGTGGCTGCCGTGGCGAAGGACGGATGCCCATCATGTTCTGACGCGGCGGGTACCAAGTGGGTACGGCGCCGGATGGGCCAGGACGTGGCCGGGTAGTTTCACCCGGAGAGCCGGAGACTCCTCGGAGGCGGAGAACTCCTCGGGCGAATCGGAGAGCCCTTCGGGGGCGGGGAACTCCTCGGGCGAGCCGCGAGGCCACTCGGAAGCGGAGAACCCCTCGGGCGAATCGCGGAGACTTCTCGGAGGCGGAGAACTCCTCGGGCGAATCGGAGACTCGTCGGGCCGCCTCCGAGACGCCAGGACATGGAGAATCTGCTTTAGTTTGAGCCTTTAGTTTTGCTTTTTGAGGGGTGGATTATCGTAAGCTCCCGGATTAAGGGTTTGATTGGGTACCCCTAATTCGGACCTTCGTCACTTATTAAAAAATTTATGCAAATATAGTCACATTTATGTCATTCTTGATGAAACTTTTATTAATAAAGCAAGCCACAACAAAAGATGTAATATTTGCACAATTTTTTGAATAAGACGAGCGGTCAAAATTAGGATAAAAAAGTCAATAAAATTGTAATTTGGAACAGACAAAGTATAAGATATGCCATCTTTTAGTTCTGTATACGTTCATGTGAATCGATTAGTGAGACTTTACAATAAAAGTGTTTAGTTCCAAAAAATATGTTCCATTGGGCACCACGAGGCATGATAATAAAGTAAAATCTAGAAATCATGTCAATTATATAGAGAAAAATGAGAAAGCTAAGATTTATTTTTTGCAAATCTCTATGTGTTTTTTAACGATTGACTAATAACTATAGTTATTGTTATTAGGCACGTCTTCGACAAGCAAAGCAATATATTCTAGAATAATTTCTAATTTAACAATGGAACAGGCTCCAGCACTGCTCGTTAGTTCATTTATAGTTGCCTAGTTGGAGTAATAACCGGAATGAACCCTTGCTGCTTCCCACAAAGTCCTGTTTTGGGTAACTTCGTTCGCCTTTGCTGCACTAATGCTTGCCCCGCACCCCACCCCTTTTTTGAGAGAGAGATAGAAGGGAGAAAGATTGTTCCTATGGCATATGGTTGTGTGCTTCGTGGTTGTATCATTGGGTACTGAACAGATTGCTGCTCCTGCACTGACTGCTGAACCTGCTGCGCCTGCTGTTGCTGCAGAAATTGGATTTGTTGAAGACCTGCTGTTCAATGGTGTGTGATATATTTTGAACCAGAGGTTGCTGCTGCTGGAGTTGAGGGCTTGATGCTGTGTGATATTTATCATGGGCTGGCTGTCTTGCATTTGCCGAGTTATCACATGGATACTGTTCAGAGTTCTAATCTTGAACTACGCTGTGTCACTGCAAAATGGGGCTGGAACGAAGCTGATTTGCCTTGATACATAGATCAGCTGCAGCCACAGAGTTTGGACTGGTCTCCAGTTAACGATATCAGCAATTCCGGTTGCATAATTGTGCTAGCGAGGGTTCCATTGCATGTTAATCCACACTGAACTATACCTTATCTAGGAACTAAACTTACTTTTCTCAGGTGTTGTATTCCTCCACATGTTGCACGGGGCACAGGAGCGTCCAGTTCTTGAGCAACTGATTTCTGAATATTCAGACCTTTCTTGTAAATCTCCTCACCAAACACCATGGCATGGTCCGGGTAAACATTGCATTACTTAGGTTTTATTGTCTGCTATCGTCCCAGGTAACGGTAAGAGAGGGATATAGATCAAGAATGGAGCGGTGACAGACAAGCCCTAATGCCCTACCCCCAAGAGGGAAAGGGATGGTGACTAGTGCACACCTCTCGCCTGGTGCCGCCTCACCCCCCCTGCAACCTGCCTGTAGACACTTTCATTCATCATCAGAAACAAAGGGCAATTCAAGGTTTCTCGTCCATATAGTTTGACTGATAACACCATATATAGCTCAATATTGCATCATGCCGTTAGGAGCTTTCATGCCTTACAGGATCCACATCATTTGTTGTCACGGAGTTCCTACTTCTCAGAAAGAATTAAAAACGGTTATTGCTCTGCAGGCGATTGTCGAGTTCCAAACTTTTCAGAAGAAAGAAATGGACAGCCGGGCGTACGAAATCGGATGCACCAGATAGCATGATAAAGGTTATTGCTCCGCACCGGAGGAGTGCAACTGAGAGCATGATAGAAGTATGATACTATAAAGCAAGTAGAACCAGCACGCATAATGATATTAGGATATCACCAAATCCTAGTAATGGCTATCAAAAGATAGCCATGACACATGCCATCATAAATATCACAGCCAACTGCATATTCTTAATCTTGCATTTGTATGAACAAAGAAATTAGCCTTCAAAGTTCAAACATTGTAACATGATGCTCTTCGGATGTAAAGAGTAAAAAAACAAGCTGCACATTTACCACAAACATGCTTTCATATTTATCGAGGGAAAGAAAATAGTGCCAAAGTGGCAAGCTTCACTTCCAAAGTTCCAGTTCATTTGAACCAATTCATAGTACATCAGTCCCATAGTAAGATTCCACCACCTTTCTACAAAGGTAACATGAGAACAACACATATTGTGCACAAATTGACTGAGTGGGAGCCCATCCTCACAAACATACCATAGATAGAGTGTTTTACCATAATCCTAAGAATTGCTTAGATAGGCTGAGACAGACACATTAACTTATTTCCTGCTGGGGAAGTTGTTATCATCATCAAGGTAAGCAATACCAGCTGACACAGTTAACCCAGAGAGGGACAAACAAACAACAGCAGTCAGGGCTCTGATCATGTAGTGCTTCATTTGGTACCTCTTCAATTCCGCCCTGTCAAACATTCAGAAAAAAGGGACAAGGAGAAGGCATGAATGCATACTGCTTTGTATCTTGACTTGGAAGAACAAGGATACAAGAACCATGGGGTTTGTACCTCAAACCATTTATAAAGGCTTCATCCTTCTGACCAAGAGAACCTGCAATCCTTGAAGACGTTTTGCCACAGTGCTCACACTACACAAAGCGATAGTTAAAGAGAAGATCAGTTGCATGTCGTTTTCAATATGTACTTAAACCTACCCTATAATGAATTCATGCAAGCTGCCTTAGAGCCTTACTAAACTTGCACGTGCAACTTAAGCCATTATATTTACAGAGTAAACACTGGTAAAAATAATGAAAGGCAGCCCTGTTGATTCACACACGTACTGCAACACCTAGAGTCGGTCACATGGAAATGTGAGAGCATTAACATGGGAAAGTTTCACAAGTAACTGAGTCATGACATATATGTGCATGCACAAAAAAGATTGATATTAGCGTCTTTATGTTTTTGTTTGTGCCCTTTCACCTTTGTAAAATAAATGGTAGCTGGCTAGTGCTGTAGATGCGTATCTGCGCCATAGTTCCATATAAACCTATTGTACCAAACTTGACACATTCTTTTCTATTTGACCAAAAGATATCCGGCAACGTATCAGGTGCAAACTAACCTCCCTGTGCAAACTATGCAAACCTCAATCTGGACCACATGATCTTGATCTAAGGGGGCACGTAGAGAGAGGTGGGAGGGGGGATTTGCAAAATCACCGCCCACCCTTAATCACAGCAAGATCACTTTTGCAAATCCCCCTTCCACCTCTCTCTACGCGCCCCCTTGGATCAAGATCATATGGTCCAGATTGAGGTTTGCATAGTTTGCACGGAGAGGTTGGTTTGCACCTGATACGTTGCCAAGATATCCAAGCTAAACTATGTGCACATTTATATTTTCTATTTAGGACAAAAATGTCCCAAACTTTGAGGTACCCAAGCTCAGGTAACCATATACTGAATGTGAACTCATGGAAAAGCACTGGACACATGTGTGCAGCATGTTACGATTAGAAAGCAGCTTGATGCACTTGAATGCTGCATGGTCAAAGAATAAAAAATATCACGTAAGATCTGGGATTTTATACAAAAAGGGCAAATTCTACCGCTGTACATTTGAAATGTGCTGCGTGGCTCTTGCTGAAAGAGACAGAGGAAACTAATTTTTGCTCCTATACACACACTAAAGAAGTGTATAGGCCAGGAAACAAATTAGTGTTTTTCAGACAGTGATAACTTTTAAAATTTTGCTGGAGGGCACTAAATCAAACCTAGTAGCGAATATACACGAATATTTGCATTAATAAATATGTTAATAAATATGTTAAGAAACAGTAGCCTCTTCTAATCTAAATTAAGCTAACATTCCGGTTTGGGATGTTAACAAGAATACAAATATGAATGCGTGTACCACCATA
Source organism: Alloteropsis semialata (assembly GCA_004135705.1). Classification (NCBI taxonomy): domain Eukaryota; kingdom Viridiplantae; phylum Streptophyta; class Magnoliopsida; order Poales; family Poaceae; genus Alloteropsis; species Alloteropsis semialata. Next base: position 81,826,110 of record CM014271.1, on the reverse strand, counting down.
ACAATATGCAAATTTCGACAGATAATCGCCTGAAGGAGGCTTGTGCATAAACCATGATCTTTATTAATTGGTTTGTAATAGGGTTCGAATGATTCAAGTGTCAAATTGGTATCAATATGGCGATTTAAATAACTGAAAATAGGAGAATTTGGACAGGACAGCCCCATCCCAGAGGAATCGAGACGAATCCCTACCCAACCTGACAAGCCATGAGGAAATGCTAGAGAGAAATGGTACCAGGAAAACCCAGCACAAGGAAAATAGATCTTTAATCTGTGCAATTGGCGTGATTCCGTATCATGTCGACTCAAACATAAGATTAATCGACTAGCCGCAGAACAGCAGACGTATATATGCACCGAGATCTATGTCCGTGTGGGATGATTACAACCGGGAGGGGGAGAGTAGGAACGACGAACCGTCTCGGAGAAGGCGCGAGAGGCCGCCTCCGTAGCAGCGGGACCCCTCAGCTTGCCGACGAGAGCGCGCAGCGCCATGGCGCCGACGGATCGGGCGGATTTGGGGGAGGACGGCGTGGAGGACGACGTGCGCCGGCGGCTAGGGTTTGCCTTCGTCTAGCTTCTTTCTTGGCGAGGGGGATGGTGTTCGCCTCTGCTCCGTGTCCCGGAATGGAGCGATCCCCTTCGTTTTTTCATCCCACAGCAGAAGCAACCGCGGGCCGTGACATGGGCCGGCCCGCGAACGTGGCGAGTGTTAAGTGTGGCTGAGCCCGGTCCAGCATATAAAATATTTGTTGCCATTTGTTGGGCTATTCCTGATTAATAAAGGTGATCCCCTCAAAAAAAAAAAAAACTTGTTCCCTCTCAAAAAAAAAAAAACTTGTTGGGTGGGCTATTCCTGCGTTGTACATCATCGTATGATGGTAAATACAACTCCTATACTTCCCACAAAAAAAAAATCCTATACTGCGCTGAACAATATTGTTTTTTCTAGACTACTAAGACAGAATTGCTATGTGTGTTGTACAGGAGAGTGGATATAAAATGTAAGCATGATTTTTCTCGTCTTGAATGCGAGGGGGGAAAATCCTTATTTCAGAACTTTGTGCCATGTAAAAATATTTATATGACATTTATTCAATACTAGCATAGACGCACGTGCGGCACGCACGTGAATTTCCCTAAAACATCTACTAAATAAGAATTTAATTTTCATAGATTAAAAGTGTTAATGTGTTCATATATATAAATTAAATCTAGTAAACTTTCCGTAACCACAAAATGTTCGGATCACAATGGACATTAATTAAAATGCACTAATACATTTTTCTAATGATAAAAAAAGCCCTAAAAAATAAACAAAATAGAAAACAAAAACTTAAGCAAAATTTATATAGGTCACACCTATCCCTTGAATTCACCAAACATTGACTCCAACGTAATTTATTCTGTTATGCAATCATTGGAAACAATAGGTCAGAAAGAACATCATTGGTCACTTGCATATATATTTTAGATCACCCTAAGCCTAATAAATGTGCTCCCTACGCTGCCCTTAACATGCATTTGAACTATGTTTGCAACTCATGTGGGGTCAGGATCTTATTTGGTTAGGAACTGGTTTTTGGATATTTTTGGTGAATTTTTGGATCAGAGTAAGGTATTCATTTTGTGTTTGATATACAATAACCGGGTGTACCTAGAATTTTTGTTTTGCCTGTTGAGGTTGCTAGGGTTAGTTCGACGGCACTGTGAGTCTATGACCACGCTTGCTCGTTTTTTTTTATTGGAACGTCCCTTGCCTTTTTTTTTTTAAAAAAAGCAACGCCGCTTTGCCTTGGTCCAGTGGATGAGGCTTCAGGCCCAACAAGGAGGAGGGGGTACGGCTGATGGGGTTGGGTGGATGGCCCGCTTACAATTAAAGAGAGAGGGGAGAGAGACCGTGGCTTGGAGACTTGGAATCGTATCACCCAAGGAAAGGTTGGCGGGTACAGGTGTGGTAAAAAACTTTGGAGGTGAGAAAAATAATTAGTTTTTGGCAGAATTATTTTCCAACATGTATTTTTATGGGTCTCGGTCCTTTTTCACCTCTTTTTGCCCTGACAGGTGGATCCAGCGTGAGGGGTACGGTAGGCCTAAATTGGGTGAAAAACGTTTTCAATTGTTTTCGTTTTTTATAGTATAGAATAGATGTATGATACAATTCGCTAAGACGACTAGCCTGGGATAATGTACAAAGTTGGCATATATAGGTCTTCGATCAACAAAGTGTTAGGTTGATCTCCACCAGTTGGCCCAAAGGCCAATTGGGCCTTTGACTCGCGTCCTGATCGGAGACGCCCAGCCCAATAGAAGGCTGGTGGGCCCCTGTCGCGCAGCGCCATATAAGAGGAGGTGGGAGCCAGTGGTTAGGGTTAAGAGGTTCACTACAGCCGCCAGTTCTCCACCGTCCTCAACCCTAACCCGATCTGAGAGGGAGATGCTGAAGCGGCGGGAAGCGCCACCAGCCGCTGTCGCCATCCCGACGTCGCCCGTCGCTGCATCGCCATCCCAGGTCTTCACCAAGCCCCTGGTCTGTTTCTCTCCCGGTCTCTCTCTGTTCTAGTTTTCTCAAGATACAAATCCATGCCCTCCATCACAAAGCAAGTGCTCACCCCACCGGATCCATTCCTAGATGATCCTTGGGATCTATCAATGGTATCTGTTAGCCTACTCTAGCGAGTAGATTCGGTTGGGGAGCAAACCGTGAAAAGAAAATCGTTTTCAGCGTCCAATCGAGATGCAACAGAGAAGAACGAAATTCTCGATTTTAATCGGGAAAAAGCAAAAGAGAGAAAAGCTTTCCGATTTCAGATCGGGACCACCGCCGGACGTCGAGAAGACGCCGCGCGGGAAGTCAGGACCACCGCCGGACGTCGAGAAGTCGCCGCGCGGGAAGTACAGCCGTGGTCGCCGCCCGGCGTCGTGCGGTCGGCGAGCCCCCCGGCCGGGGGAGGGGAGAAAGAAGTCCCAGGGCGCGGCCGGCGCACGCAGGTCGATCGGCGGCCAAGAAGGGAGGGTCCGGCATTCGGCGCGGCCGACGCGGCCCGCGACCGGCATTTTGACCGCCCTTTTTGCCCGGAGCCTGGGACTCGCGGCCCCTCCGCGCTTGCGGTGCGAGGGTGCACGCAGAGCCCGCGGTCCCTCCGTGCCCGCAGTGCGAGCGGCCTCCGACTGCTCCGGCCGAGGGAGGAAGAAAAGAGACGACGCCCGCGGCTAGCCATGACGGCGCGGCGGCTGCGCACGGCAGCAGCAGGCAAGGCCCTGCCCGCGGCTAGTAAGGGCGCCCTGCCCGCGGCTAGTAAGGGCGCGCGCGGCTCGAGGTAGCCTGCGGCCGGCGGCGTGAGGCGCCCGCGGTGCTCGTGGCGTCCGGGGGGCGCGGCTCGCGGGAATCGCGGGGCGCGGGGCCCACTCAGCGAGATGCGCGGGGAGCCGTCGCTGCTCGTTGCTGCGTGCGGCGCG
>CM014271.1:81780151-81805357 GCA_004135705.1 Alloteropsis semialata | reverse complement strand
CTGATCATAGTTGGAGAAATCTAGATTCCCTATGTCGGAGCTAGATTTCTCTGAAAAGGCTATAGTCCGATTGGCTGGTTAGATGGTCCGACAAAATGAGTCAAACTGGCAATTAGACAAGATGGACAATGTATCGGCTTACACTGTGATTATTTAATATCTTGTTTCAAGACACAGCTGATCCATTATTTTACATATTGGCCTTGTTACATGCTTTATTTCATTATTCAAAGGCCGGTCTGTTATATCAATTAAGGTCCGATCCTGATTGGTCCGATCCTGAGGTCCGATTTGGTGTCTGATTGAGGTCCGATCACTCGGTCCGATTGACGTCATCATTGAGGTCCGATTCTGAGGTCCGATCGTATCGGCCGATACGTGTCTGATTGGGTCTTGGCTAAAATTCGACGTTACTCCATCGTCTGAAATAGAGCCGACACAATCATAGAGCAATTTAACTGTTTTATTCCCTTGTCAATTTCAGGTCAAATTGACTGGCACGCCGCGAACCTGAACTGGAGTGTAGACTGGCACTGGAGCGAAGCTGATCTCCCTGGTCTTCTTGTGCTGCACGCGGGGAATACGTCCGCCGATTTTCCGCGTCAACACCCACCCCTGCAAATGGCCATTTTTAGCAGCCAACAGCAGGGGCGGATTTCGGCGCCACCCCTGGAAACGCTCGCTAAACCGCTCCTACAAACGTTTTATGTAGTAGTGATGCACAAGTGTTGGAAAGCAAAGAGTACTATCAGAGGTCAACGAAGGTAAAGGAAGGAAAGAAAAAAAAAGAGTAAAATTGGTTACCAGCTCTGTGGTAATATAATTTGGCTGATCACAAGTATCACTTTACATACGACGTCTAGTTGGAGATGTGTGTGTATGCCAGAAGAAAATCTTCAATGAGGCAGCAACAACGTCGAAGGAGGGCATGTACTTTGGTGCAACACCAAACATTAGAAGATGAGGAGGAGGGGGGGGGGCAGTGGAAAGATGGATGTGATGACCTAATGCAAACTAAAAGACCGAGATTGCCTGTAATACCTGTGACTAGGACAGCTTATTTGTGCGAGCGTTGAACTTGAAGGAGCCGACCCTCTCTCTCTCTCTCTAGAGCGGACCAATGACATAAGTCATTTGTTGAAACTTTGAAGTGTCAAAATAGAATTATTCTCCTTCTTGTGAAAACTTAGTCCCACAATTACAAAATCTTACTAAAACAAATCAAAGGATCAAGATCATCAATATTTTGTGAATTTTTGAAATAATATATTACAAATGTTAAAGTAGTTGAATTAAATTGTTAAGAAGGTGTGCTTGATTAGTTGAGATCTAAATGAACCAAAATATAAAAAAATGCAATCAAATTGATTTATTTTTTGCCTTAAAGTGACATGGTTTGGTAGACCTCCTACTTTTAATTCTTTGTAGGATGTGATTCTCTAAGAGGAATGATTATGTGACTTCGAATAATTCATTGTTATTATCTAAGTTAAATTTAAGGAGGAATTAATTAACTTTCTGGCGGATCTACCAAATAGGATTGAATTGTTCCAGTTGTGGAGTGGCTTGCACTTTCAATTTTCAATCTTGAATTAAGCATAAGCAATGGCAAACGCTCGAACATACAAACACTAGCCATGGTTATGACTCAAATTGTTGTATTTGTGACGGATAGTTTTTTTTACTAAAGGGTTGTTGTGAACTTGGTCGAGTGCCCTTAGTCACTGCCTGTATCTCAAGTAGCAACTCATCAGCAAATATCGTGTCTCTAGTGTAGTTTGTTTTATCCTATGTGTATCACATTGGTAGATCCAACAATTCTCTTCAAAATAAGTCACACTTATATACCACAACATTTACCCTTTGCTGTACTATTGCATATCTATCTTGTCTTCCATATCTACCTAGTCCATGGCATATGATTCAAATATATAACCACTCAGTACACACTTTTTTTACTACTCAATGTAGGATTTTAATTATATCATAATTATTTACTACCTCTTGGCATCTAACATATACTCATTGTCGTATATGACTGTGGAGTGTACCACACAATGAAAAGAAATGTCATATCTAGGCTATTATTGAATGTCGAAAACAAACTTATGGAGGACGAACAGGGATTATTAAAGAGGATAAGGACTCGGCCCTCAATCGGCCTAAAACTAGAAGGTGCCAACTTTCAATTGGAGCAAGCTCATCTAACCGATCTGGTGGAGATCAAGGCCCAAACAGCCCATGGTGACCCAACATTCACTTCATAACAAATGCATCAAAGATATTTTGTGTATCATGAAAGATGGAATGAAATATCCATACAAGGAAGCTAGCATATCAGTGTTCTCTTATATGCATTCTAGTGTTGTGATTATACTACTATTTATCCATTTCAAGGTTTATTGAATGTGTTACCCATTTGTCTACTTCCAAGGTGCTAGTGCTCTAGAAAGTTGTCTTCCAGTCTTGTACACATGGTGTCTTGGAGAACTGCATGCTCACGTATCATTATTTGTTCACTAGCCATGTTTTGGACTATCATTCATGCGCTTCTAAACTTCTATGTTAGCGTACAACTGCATGCATGGATGATGCACGAATGAGCTGCTTGTAGCTATAGTATTTATGACTATAAAGTATTAACAGGGTCATTTTTTATGTTAATGTAGTTTCTTTTGAGCTTCTAATATTTGGGCTATGTTGTTTGATACAATGATGTGGAAGGAGATGACTATGTGGTGATTGAAAACTTGATATAGAATTCTAAAGTATTATTATGAGTTTTGTTATGCTAGGTTTAGAGAAAATGCACGAGAAATGGTAAACTGGTAAAAATACCATCACCATCATCATTGATGTATTTGCAAACTGTAATCTATGCTGCAATGAAAAGTAGATAAGGTATTAGGCATAAAACAACAATAGTCACATGACACATACTATCATCATCGTATTCATAAATCCGTTAACTTTTAGATTAGTAGATATGTTGTCTGTGATGTACAATGTCTCATACGCCGTGCAAAAGGCTTACGATAAGATTGTGGATCTATTTAAAATTGATAAGACTAAGCAGATCGTATCAAATGTCATGAACTGGGTGGTTATTTACTTGGATGAGTTGAGTCTGAAATTAAAATTCAACTTGTACATAAAGAAACAAATAATAGAAATCTCGTTAGGGGTAGATTGGACCAACTAAAATAGTTCAACGGAGTAAATTGAACCTAAATTTTAATTAGAGGGTTAAGCAGATAAACTGAATTGGTGAGTGTAGTAAAATGGACTTTTTCCATCGAAATATTGAATCCATGATCCGATCCCAAGGTGCATGGTGTTGTCTTTTGGAAGTTTTTGCTACCGCCAACCAAGAAAAAGTCGTTGAGGAACATGGTGTCGACACGTGGATGTTACCGATGAAAAAAAAGAAATCCTCCATAAGTGGTCCTAGGCCCGGCCAATAGAAACTGGCAAACTCATACTATGTTATGAAATATGCAGCTGCAGACATGTTGGCACTCGACACTTCAGCAGAGTGGAGCAGATCAAGCTCATCCTCAGGTGACCCCAATTTGCAGCCAGTCATCTATGCCCTAATCTTGAAGCCACCGATCGAGCCATAGATAGAGACGTCTATGCAAGACAAATCACATGTAAACGGGCACTGCTGCCTTAGACGATCAAATTGGCTTGGAAGGTCTTGCTGGTTCCCTCCTTGATTCCCTAATCTTTGAAAACATACATAATAAAGCGTATCCCAAAGTAGCCCACAGAACCAAAGCCAGCAATAGCCATGAGCTATGTATTCCTCCTGTACGCCCTCTTGCCCTTCCGAAACTCCTTCCAGAGGCGCCTGCAAAATATTACAAGTAAAAGGAAATGGGTGATGCATATTAGGACGGTTGCGGAACAGAAAATCCAGATCATCAGATGTCAGGAAAGGATGACATGAATTGTACTCCTCTTTGTTGGGTTAGTAGCCGAAGCCAATGAACCCAGACAACGGTTGAAACTGAACGACTGGGACAAGCAACAATATATTACTTATCAACAGTATTCTTGGAATCAACAACCTTTACATGTGGGAGAGGGGCCTCCTTTTATAGGGAGACCAAAGGTCTTTACATTCCCATTATACTCCTGGGATCAAGCATCATCCTCTAGACTATACAATACAAATAGCCTAGGGACACTTTGGTACATTTTCTCCTCCCAATGTGAATGCGTAGACTTGTGATTCGGTGTTTGACTTGGCTTAGACTTGGTCTTCTCGGACTTGGTCCACCCCTGCTTCGCCAGCTGGAAAAAGCTAAGTAGCCCCTGGATTCGGCTTCTTCCGAACTAAGACGACCCAAAGCCATCTCCCAGCATCCAGAAAGCCGACGGCTCCTCCAAGAACCTGCAATATAGAGTGAGCCGAAGCTTGCCATTAACTCATTCATAGCTTTTGGCACTCAATAGTATCAATACTTCACCAAATTGGCTTCTAACTCGGTTCAGATAACGTCACTTTGGTATACTGTAAGGCGATGACCAAAGCCGATTGGCTTTAGTACACAGCGAGACGTGATCACCGAAGCCAATTGGCTTTAGTATACAGCGAGACGTGATCACCGAAGCCGATTGGCTTTAGTATACAACGAGACGTGACCACCGAAGCCGATTGGCTTTGGTCTAACTCGCCTGACCGAAGCCAGATTAGAGATCTGTAAAGCAGATGAAGCTAAATTGGCTTCATCTCCTTTGTTCATTGCTGCCCTTACGCACGAGATAGAGCAAAACAAGTAGAAAGCGTTTGTCGGCGGGCCAAATCCCCAACAGTAGCCCCTCGAGGACGAGGGCTTTCTTCAACAGGCTGAGCTCCACGAATTTTGGATTGCTTGCCAGCCCGAGAAACGCCTCCTCCTTGTTGGAGAAAGCCCCTTAGTGTTTTGTTGTGATTATTCTATTTTTGCTTCGTTTGTCTAACTTATGTGATGTCATTCGGCTTCGGTTGTTTGAAACTGGTTAAATTATTCTAACCGTTGTTGTAAATTTTGCTTCAGTTTGTTCGAATTTGAAACGCTGGCTCGTTTTTCGAGATTTTAACGGTCAGATTTTACTGGCCTATAAATAGGACCGAAGGGGGGTCGATTTTTGCTTGCTTCGCTTGGCTGTTTTTTCACTTAGCTTGAGCTTGACGCTTTCTCTGGCTTTGGAAGCTTTTGAACTCAAGCTTTGGCTTTTCTTTCTCAACACAAGTAAGTTTTGCTTTTTGTGCTCTACTATTTTCTTCGTTTTTTCTTTGTCTTTTTGCTGTTTCGTTTACTTATTGTTTTTTTCTGTTTGTTGTAGCGGCTCGTACGAAGCAAACCGCTCGTCTAATTGGCTACGTCTCGGACGAAGACAACTCAGACGCGGCTGATATGGATGCTGCCGAAGCTGCATCCTTTGCTCAGGCGCTTGAGGTCAACGTGGCCGCAGCCCCAGAAGCGGGAGTTGCTATGGAAATTGATGAAAGGGGGAAGGGTCCCGTCGATGAAGGGGAAGCTACAGAAGGTGATTACACAGAGGATGCCGAGTCTGCGGCAGGTGATGCCCTTGACGAAGTGGAAGCCGATGTGACGGATCTTATGGATTACCGAAAGAAGCCAAAGACCACTGTCTTTGGTCAATCTTTTGTTACCCCCGAGCTGATCAGCTTCTACGAGGGGAAGGGGTATTTCCCGGCCGGTCACGGACGAGCCCCCGTTACGGAGACTACCCCGACGCCCCGTGCGGACGAAGCTGTGGTATTCAAGGAGTTCTTCTGCGCTGGGCTTCGAATGCCCGTGGACAATATAATTGCTGATATTCTTGGGAGGTTTGGCTTGCAACTCCATCATCTCACCCCTAATGCCATCACTCATCTGCTTCGCTTCTTTTGGGCTGTGAAGACGAACGCGTCAGATGTTAATGCGGACTGCTTCGTCCGTTACTTTGAGGGGCATCGTCAGACAAAAACCGTTAAGATTGACGGCTTTGAGTACGAGCCGGACTTTGGCAGCGTTACTGTGGCAGACCGCCCTAATTAATCCGGCTTAAGAGCATGGGACCACTATCATAGCAGTGCTCCACGCCCCTAAACCGAGTTAATCGTGCAATCCGTCGGAATCCTTCCCGATTACACCACATTTTTCTCTCGACCGAAACGAAATAGCAGCAGTCCCACTCGAAGGTGGGCTCAGGCAGTACAACTCATCGCAAATTTTACAACACGGGGTTCACATAGATAATTATACAAATACAGTGCATATGTTTTAGTTATTACAAACCAGAGTTATAATACAGCGGAAGTCTAAACGTCGATTACACAAACATCACATGGAGCCCACATATGATATTCAGTTCCCGCGGCCTGAGTCGGACTCAGACGGCCCCCACTCTACAGTCCAACCATCAGGGAGCACACCAGGCCAAGTCAGAGCAGCAACAGGATCATAGCCATCCACATAATCTGAAAAAGATAGCCACAAGCAAGGCTGAGTACTAATTACTCAGCAAGACTTACCCGACAAGGTTAAATACTAGACATGCAAGGCTTTTTGGCTCTGGGGTTTGCTTTGCCACAAGCGTCTACAAGTTGATCCCTAATTTCAATATTTTAGCCAAGTTTTAAAGTGAGACTAACCATTTCTAGATTTGCCAAACTATCCAATAACATTCAGTGTTGAAAAATAATTGATTAGCAAATCATCAACATTTCTCATCTAACAACACTTTCCCCCTATTTAGCCCAAGGACATTGATGTGCAACGAGAGATCAAGCAGCTTCATGTAACCGCGAAGGACGGACAACTCGAGTTGATTTTCACCATGCATGGGACAACCTAATCGCACGACCCGTGAGAGACACCCAGGACCTCACGAGGCAACCGTTCCCATCTCTCCCTGTCACCTGCCATCAGATACCACTCCACCCGAGTGCACGCCCCAACGGACCCCAGGTGCCCCTGGCAAACCTGTGCCGCGGCCACCGCTACACTCGCCATCATCCCCCTCGCCCAATGGAGTGGAAATGTCCGTCAGACGTCAGTTTGAATCAAGTACTAGGTTTACCAGTTTACCACATTTCCCGGCATACGATTAGTACCTTCAAAAGCTTGACCAACAAGGCCACACACTCAATGCCTTAGCCAATAATTTCTCTGTGCAAGCGGGGTGTTCAATCAAACAGGAATATCGCACAAGCCCCGCTTGCCGAATCTCTTCAACTGATATAAAGTAAAAACCTATATCTCGCGAGTGACAAGGTAATCACTCGACTTCTACCGATCCTAATTAAGCATGGCAGTCTAAACGACCTACACATACTAGTATTAGGACATAGGTACCTAGGGATCATGCAACTAGGGTTTCATCCAACTCCTCAAAACATAAATGCACAAATAAAGGCATAAAACAAAGAGAGTTAGTTGTAACAGTGGGTTATGCTCCGGGGCTTGCCTTCTTGATCACCGCTGGCCTTGGGCCCTTCCGAACTTTGGTTCGGGTCTTGTGCAGCAGCAAGGTTCAGCTCGGCAGCAGCTTGTTCGTCCTCGTGCTCAACCTCAATCTCGTACACTCCGTCAACAAGGGTTCGCTCTACAGGAAATGCGGATGCATGAGATGCAGCAATGCACGAGAAACAATCACAGAATAACTGCAACAACTCACTAATACATCACGGGGCAATCATTTATGGAATATAAACAATTAAGAAGCTCACAAATAAAGTGGGGTGGGTTGCTTTTAGTTGCTAATTAAACTTAATTTAATTCTGAAATAATATATAAAGGAATCTTATTAACTCTTTTTAAATGTGTTATAACCACTTAACTTACTACATAAGTTAAACAAAACATTTATAATTAGCTACTAGTAATACAATAGAGTTTCAATTGCTAAATCCCACATTCAGTGCTCCTGGTTGCTTTTCATGTTTGCAGAATTATTTTTACCACAAGAAAACTATTTATTAAGTAAGCATTTCTTAACTAGTTCTTACCAAATAAAGTCTAGAAAATATATTTTCATAAACACAACTTAAGGATAAACATGTTTCTGTGTTCTTGACAGTTAAACACATTTTTCATGAATTTTCCAGCATTATACCTATTTATTTCCTATTTTTCTTAACATCCCACATTTAACACCAATTATAAAATCATAATAAATTCTAGAAAAAAGTTCTGCAGCTGAAATTTTTACTGCAACTACTATTCTACCAGAGGCATTTTATGTGAATTTTTCAGATTTTTCTGAGTGGTATAGAATATTTGGTGATTTAACAATTCTTAACTAGCTAGAAACAACTTAATTCCAAATCTACCAAAATCATGATTAAACTGTGGCCAACGGATACTCAACTCAACTCTACTGATCACAACAGATCCATCAAAATTGGTTTTGCATTTTTAGCACATTCCTATGATTTATAAAGCAATAATCATCCTCTCAAGCACATCTTCATACATTCAAAAATACATTGAGGTTCACACAGATTATACATGCATATGATACACCACTGGAAAGATAATTTCTCAAGGATTCCAGAAAGTCCAAGTTTGTGATTTTACGATTTTTCTGTGATTTTTGGTGATTTATTGAATCTCAGCCAAATTAAAAGGAAAGAAACACGTGAATAGTGAAAAACGAATTTACATTGGGTCCTCGGGAAACTTAAAGTAATTGCAGATCGGTCCTTTTTTCACGAATAGGTCCTCAGGAACTTACAACCAGGTCCCTGCAAGTTTTCCACCTCACACATAAGTCCCTAATTATTTTTGGATAACCCCCTAAGAGTTTAGAATATTACCCGAAGGTCCTGTTTCTTCTACCTTCGGTCTGACCGTGCTCTACTCGATTCTGCTCTTCTGGTTGGCTCTGACAGGCGGCGGTTGAGGGCTATGGCGGCACCCCTGGCCCAGGCGCACAGGTCGGCGGGCGGGGCCCCTCCCCAGGCCGCGCCTGGCCTAGAGCAGGTGGCCGGCCATGGCCCAGCAGCTCCCAGCCGCGGGCGCCTCCAGCGTCCAGGGAAGGCGGCGGCGGCCCGGCCTACTGGTGGCCGGAATGGGATGGATGAGGGGTCGGGAACGTTCAGTAAGTCACGGGGAATGCGTCTTGAACCTTGGATTGAGTGGAGGATAAGCAAGGAGTTACGATTTTGGGATGGATTGGAGCTCGGGCCGACGGCAATGGCGGCTCGATTTCTCGAAATTTGTTGCGTTTGAGCGATGGCGGAGATGGCTAGGCTATGGAGGGCGGAGACGGCGAGGTGGGCAAGCGCTGCGTGAGCTTAATTGCTGAATGGTGGGGTGGATGGAATGGTGAAGCTCCCGGCCTTTACTTGCTCGATTAATGGCACCGTCAAGGTGGCAGCTCGATTTCCTCGCGTATACGTGGCTCGCCACCGGAGTCTGGACCACTGGCAAGGGCCAATTGGGACGAGGAGAGTGAGACGCGTGGCTGGGACAGCTGGAGGCACGGCTCGCGGCGTCGATGGCGTCGAGGCCGAGCCCTCCCCCTGCGCCGGCGGTTTCGGCTCTGCCGACTGAATGGACCGAACCATTCAGTCAACATGCCGCCCAAACCAGCCACGTTCAACTGCCCACAACTCAAATTTTTCAAAGCAAACTCTTAGATCGGTCCAAATAGAAGTTGTAGATGAATCATCAGGCTACAATTCTTACAAAGGAACTTATACCATTTGCTCAATGGTTTGAAAGTTGCAAGGCCCTAATTCTCAGCCAAAAATTCGAATTTCCGAAATCTTCAGAGTTCAATTCAGCTCACGGGTCCAACTTCCACTGCCTTAAACTCCACTTTTTGTACATAAAAAGTTGATTTGCCCAATACAAAAGTTAAAGAGGGCACATAAGGCTACAACTTCTACAAAGGGAGTTATAGTGTTTGATCAATGGTTTGAGAGATAAATCGTGGAGAAAACCGGCCAAAATGCTGTCAAACTGACGAACTGAAATTTCTAAGTCTGAATCGATTGATTTCGACCCAAATTCGATGACCTTTTTCTCTAACATTTACATATAAACATTGAGATCGTCCAATACAAAAGTTGTAGCTGGTACATTAGCTACAACTCTTACAAAGAGTATCACTCCTTTTGAGTAGCGGTTTGAAAGTTACGGGGCGAAGAAAATAGGCAAAAGTCACGTTTTTCAGACAGTCGAATCAGCTGAATGCTGAATTTCAGCATTTCGACGCGAATTTGACCAAGAATTTGAGCAATCAAACAAAGTTTTCATGGATCCACTTCATCACCATTGTAAAGAGGGTACTTTGTACTCCAACTTTTATATTGGTGGAATTTCAAGTGTTTAGGCAAAATCTAAAGATATTAGCCTCTCGAGAAGGGTAAAAAGCAAAACTCGCAACACATGAAATGACGGTCAAACGATTTTAAAATTGAATTTTGAATTTTTGTTTGAACTTCCCATACTTATTTGAGTTCATAAACATATAGTTGACATTATTTGTGACATTTTGGTATAATTTTTACATTTTGTATATTTTGATTACTTTGGTTGACTAAGTCAACACATACACACAAATATGCATAATCAACACAATTATGCAATGATGCATGTCATGATTAGTTTAATTAAGTTAATTAAAGGTCTTAATTACACTAGTGACACCAGAGGTGTCACAGTTACTTTCTGCGCGCGGTGGAGGCAAACTGATCTGCAGAAGGTAGAATTACCTTTTGCCAGAAAAACACCTGGGATAAGAATTGGAAGAATTATTGGCTTTATGTTAAGGTGCCGGCACTGGAGACTGTGTTAGAGGATGGAGCGAAGCAGATATCATTTCCTCTGCACAGTTTCATTGGCCCTTGTGAGTTTGTTGCTTGCCCTGCTTTTGACAAGAATTCTCCTGGTTTCGATCGCTGCGAAAGCGCTTTTTTCAAAGCCAGTCGAGTCTCCAGCAGCCGGGACTTGATCGAGGAGGGACTCGCTGTTGGGCTCAACATTCTATCTGCGGCTTGGAAGCCATTTGCAGTCGAGACGAGGCTCTACAGAGGGATCCCTCACGTTTGTTTCCCTAAGTTTGGTGTGAGGAAGCCGGATAATATGTCCGATTTTGCTTTCGTGCAGTCTATTGAGTTGATGGCCGAGATTATTTGTGGGAAATATACTTCTAAGGAGCATGAGAGCTGTTTGGCTTTGGTTGATGGAGTCCGACTTAATAGAGTTTTTGAGGAGATGAAGGTTAGTTACCCTCAGCGCGCGGCTCCATCCAAGCCGTCTAAGAAATTCTCTGCTGAAGATCATCCCAGCTTGGTTCCCACGAAGCCGGGTCGAGGTCGTGGTAGGAAAGGTCGTGGCGGAGGCCGTGGAAGCGGTCAGTCGGACGAGGGCGGCGACGAAACTGGTGGCAGCAAGGTCGGAGCCCCCTCTAGCCGGGCCGGGAGCCAAAGCCGAGGAGGTGCTTCTAAGGTGGTTGCAACGAAGAAGCGAATTATTACTTCTTCCTTGGAAGCTTCCAAGCGTCAAAGGCTTTCTAAAGCTCTTCCCATCACACCGCTTTCTAGTGCTCCTCCTCGTCCTGTTGCTTAGTCTGTTGAGGTGCCTGCTACTGCTGCGCCTATGCAAATCGATCCTGCAGCTTCCGCTGCAGTTATTGTCCCATCTTCTGGAGGTTTGTTTCTTGTCTATCTTGTCTTCGCTTTTCTTATCTATATATTTTTTGTTTTTGGCTTCGCTTTTCTTATCTATTTTTATCTTATTACAGTTAAAGCCGTTGCTGCGCCTCCTCATCGTCAACGCCTGCCTGGATGCATTGACGATGAAGATGAAGTTAGCTTCAGCCGTCTTTTGAGGGAGGATGAGACGAAGGACTTTGCCCTTGGTGAAGCTGAAGTATCGTCTGTCCCTTCGCAGCCGTCATCCTTGGATTTGTTGGCCGGTGCAGTGGCCAAGTCCCTTCAGATTTCTGAGGGACTTACGCAGTTGGCTTCGGCTAATATTGAGGAGCTTCCGCGGACGGTTATGGCTAACATTGAGGAGCCCACGCAGTTGGCTTCTGCCAACGTTGAGGAACCTGTACAGACTGAGCAGTGTTCTGGCGATTTGGCTCCAACCACTACTCTGCCAGTTAAATTGGCTTATTCAGCTGACGCCGGTCAATCTGCCCCTGCTAAGGATGTTGAATCGGCTCCTGCGAAGCTAGCTCCTGACTCTGGAGGTACGTTTTGCAAAGCAGTTATACTGGCGATTTAATTCAAATAACGGCTTTTTTGATATATTGATTCTTTTGCCTTAGAAACAAGTTATGCTGGGTATGGACCCTTTACAGATCGGCTTCGTCAGGGCGGCTTCCGTCCTCCCAGTGACATTCCGATTATTGCTCCAAATGGTTAGTATTTTGCGTTATTTCGTATGAAGCTAATTGAGTGTTACCTTTTGTCTTAATTCTCCTTTTGCTTTTTCAGAGCTTGAAATTCGTGTCAAATCTCTGGATTTGGATACACTTTCTGTCTCCAGCCTTAGTGGCGGTATCCAGGTTTGTTCCTTCTGCTTCGTTTTTGAGATAACTGTCTGGCTTCTTGGTACTTATACTTTTCTTGTTTTAGTCTATGATGTCCATGCAGGAGCTCTTCGCTCGCCTTCCGCTCCGTCTCAACGATGTTGAGGGCGAACGGGCCGAGCTTGAAATTCTAAGGAAAGAGCGCGAGAGCTTCCTTCAGCTTAAGAGTTCTTTGGAAAATGAAAAAGATCAGCTTCGTCTTGAGCGGGAGTCTACCACGTCGGAGATGGCTTCGCTTAAGAGCAAAGTTTCCTTCCTTGAGACTGCCCGTGAGCTTAATGCTCAAACTATTGAGGGGCTTCGGAACAAGCTGGTTGATAGTTATACTTTGGAGCATGAAATGAAGAATCAGATAAAGACTCTCGAAACTGCTAAAGATAAGGCGGTGTCTGATGCGGAGAAGTACAAGAGAGAGCTTCTTGTTGCTGTTGACTTGAAGAACTCCCTTATTTCCGAAGCCAGTCAGCTTAAGTCTCAAGTGGGGCAGCTTAAGGCCGACAAAGAGAGTTTAGATTCTGAATTGCTCAGTCGCAGCTTGGGCATTTATGCTGAATACGAAGCTGCTCTGAAACAATATGGAGCCGAGCCGCTGCCCTTCCCCTCTGATGACTTTGATGTCGGGAAGCTTTTCGAATGGCTGGATGATGAGTTTAAGTCCCTTCCGGAGCTTTTTTCCAAAGTGGGAGACTATGCTGTTCGAACGTGTGTGACAAACGCCTTTAAGATGCTGGCAGATAATGGGTGCTCCCACTATAAGAGCTTTTTGAAAAGGGACTTTAACTTCCCTTCGGCTTTGAACCCTGACAGAAAGGAATTTTTCACCGAAGCGGTTTTGGCGGCTCGTGGAATCTTTCTCAGAAAATTCTGGTCTGAAACAGGGAGGGAGTGTGCCCGAAGCACCGCGTACGATCGTCTTGTTAATGTTAGCTTCTTTTACCTTTTCTGTTATTTTTGCTTTTGCTCGTATCCTGTTTATCTTGCTTTTGATATTGATTGGTTTGTTTATTTTTAGCACAAGGAGGAGCTTGCTCTTGAGCAGCAGCAGAAAGCCGAGGCTGAAGCTGCAACTGCTGGCCCTTCATCGTCTCATGCCGGTGCTGATGAGAGACGGGATGGAGAGCCGAAGGTGTAGATTTGCTGAGGCTATCGCCTTGTTTAGCTTTTGCTGTAAAATAACACTTTAGCTTTCGCTGTAAAGTAACACTAAGTGATGTGACATTTGTATATACTCAGATCCCTGGCGAGGGAGTTGTTCTTGAACCCGTGCCAATCACCATGCGCGATGGTCCCTTGTGTGTATCTGGCTTCGCATGGGAACAATATCGGATGTTGTATCCAAGTCAAAGACTTGATGATTTCTGGGAATTTTGCCACGAGTTCTTTAGTCATTGCGAATTCGATGTATTTGACTTTTTTAACTCTTTCATCGTTCGACGTTCTCCTCGTGTCGAACTTGCTCGTGCAAGAAACGCCGAAGCTGCTCGTCTGCTTCCAGTTAAGGTGGAGCCAGAAGATTTAGATGATGATAGGGATTTTGCTTATGTATTTAATGCTCCCAGATTTAGGAGATCTGGCCAGCTTTTTGACGGCTATGTTTTTGAGATGTTCTGAGTCATCTCTTTGTAAAACACACTGTAATTCGCTTGTTCATTGTTTTGATTCGAAACACTTGAATGAATGTAAGCTCGATTTGGCTTCGTTGCGAAAGAAACGCCTCCTCCCCCCCCCCCCAAAGCGGGGTTTTATTCGTTCAAGTGTTTTGCTCTTGTGGTTTGTAGCCGCCTTAGCTCTTTTGAGCTTTTTGCGGGGATGTGTTTTTGTAGTTTTCCGAAGCCCCTATTATTTGTGCTTGTATTCGTTTAGTATGTTTATTTTTAATCGTTTTAAAATACTGTTAGCCGAAGCTGATTTTAATTTAAAATATATGTTTGAGCCGAAGCCCCTTTTGATCTGTTTGGAGTAAGCGTTTTTGTACCGAAGCCCCTTTTACTCTGTTTTAGAGTGGGCTTTTCCTTAGATCTGAATTGGCCTTACTCTCGGTAGGGTCGATTCAGTTCTATTTGAATTATCGAATATCAGCGACTTGGTCGAGGCCAATCGCTTTCGATGCTGTTTTTGTGGGTTCTAACAAGTTGCCGAAGCCCCTACAAGCTTTTAGAATACTGATAGCCGAAGCTGTTTTCGTAATAATTGTTTGGGCCAAAGCCCCTTTTACTCTATTTTAGAGTAAGCTTTTCTGGACCGAAGCCCCTTTTACTCCTTTTCGGAGTAAGTTTTTCCTTTGATCTGAATTGGCCTTACTCTCGGTAGGGTCAATTCAGTTCTATTTGAATTGTCGAATACCAGCGACTTGGTCGAAGCCAATCGCTTTCGATACTGCTTTTTTGGGGAATACCTCGTTCATATATGATTTGACGAGTTACAGTAAGCACCGTCTCGTTAAAAACCTCACCCCTTGGTCAGGGTCCCCTTGTGAGGAAAAGAGTACAGGCTTTTGGAAAGAAAGTAAAAATGCTATTCTACTTAGTGACTTCGTTTATAGAATACGAAGCCATTTTACATCTTTTTCATAGATAGTATTTGCGTAAGCTGTCTGCATTCCATGAATGCGGCAGCTCATTGCCTTCGTCGTCGCCTAAGCGAAATGAGCCAGGCCTGTTGCTTTTGATGACCAGAAATGGGCCTTCCCATTTCTGTTGCAGCTTTCCAACGGGCATGCTTGGATTTTTCCTTAGGACCCAGTCCCCTGCCTTGATATCTTTCTTGACCACCTTTTTGTCTCGCCATTTTCTTGTCTCAGCTTGATACTTGAAAATATTTTTTACTGCTTGGAGCATGTATATCTCAGTGAGATCCTTGTCAATGGCTTCGCTATCTTTGGGAGCTTCTTGTTGTGTGCGAAGCCCTTTGTGCAGTATTTCCTCTGGGCATACTGCTTCTTCACCATAAAGCAGTTTGAATGGAGTAAACTGTGTTGCCCTTGATGTGGTGGTGTTATGGGCCCAGATCACCTTCGGCATCTCTTCTACCCACTTGCCTTTTTTTCTTACAATTTGCAAGGCACTTTCGAATGGCTGTGAAGATTAAGCCATTGGCTCTTTCAACTGCTCCGTTTGTTTGTGGGTGGTAGACCGAAGCGACTCCTGAATTCGTCGCAGTCAAACTGATTCCCATTGTCCACTGTTATTTCCCTTGGTACTCCGAATCGGCACACAATTTGCTGCCAGAAGAATTTGATCACTGTTTTTGCTGTGATGTTAGCCAGTGGTCTGGCTTCGATCCACTTAGTAAAGTACTCAACTGCTACTATAGCGTATTTCAGATTTCCTTGTGCTGTTGGAAGTGGGCCAACTAGATCAATGCCCCATCTTTGCAAAGGCCATGTTGGAGTTATCAGCTGTGACTGCTTCGAAGGAGATTTTCTGTTTGCTGCACACTTTTGACACTGATCACATGTCTTGACCGTGTTTGTTGCATCCATGATGATTGCAGGCCAGTAAAATCCTTGCCTCATTGCCTTCCCAACTAGAGCTCTTGCCCCAAAGTGTGCTCCACATAAGCCACTGTGTATCTCTTGAATCAGTTCTTTTCCTTCGTTGTGAGAGATGCAACGAAGCCAAGGAGCTACAACTCCTTTCTTGTAAAGGACATCATCTATCATCTGATAGCATCGTGCTCTTTGTTGCATAGCTTTTAGATCATCTTCGTCAATTGGCTCATAGTATCCCGAAGAAAAGCTATTATTGGGGATCGCCAATCCTCTGAGCTTATTGCATTGATCAGCTTCGGTGGGTCATCTGAGTCCTTTATCGATGGTGATGTTAATGTTTGAAAGAATACATCAGGTGGAAGCTTATCCCCCTTTGCAGCTGCCTTAGCCAAAGCATTTGCCTCTTCATTTTTTGCTCTTGGGATTTACTCCACAGTGAAACCTTTGAATTTTTTATCCATTGAGCATACAGTGGTCAAGTATTTGATGAGTTCTGGTTGCTTCGCTATGCTTTCTTTTTCAATGTGATCTGCTACCACCTTAGAATCTGTTTTGACAGTGAATCTCTGAGCTCCCAAAGCCCTGGCTTTTCTGAGCCTAAGTAACACAGCTTCGTACTCAGCAACGTTGTTTGTGCTTCTGTCACTGCATTTGCAAAACTCTAAATTTGCTGCATATCTCATTTTTACACCCGAAGGCGATTGCACAATTGCTGCGATGCCAGCTCCTTTGTCCCCCAAGCACCATCACAGTGTATCAGCCAATTTTCCTCTCTGATAGCATTTTGTGGTGAAGGCGATGTCCACTCCGCAATGAAGTCAGCTAGGACTTGCGATTTGATTGATGTTCTCCTTTCAAAGTCCACGACGTATTCAGAAAGCTCCGCAGCCCACTTGCGTATTCTGACAGAAGCCTCTTTGTTGTTCAAAAGCTCTTTAAGAGGCTGATCTGTGAGGACTTTGATGTTGTGGCCCTCAAAATAGTGTCTGAGCTTTCTGGAAGCCATTATCACTGCATAGATCATCTTCTCAATCTCTGTATAAAACAGCTTCGACGAGTTCAATGCCTCCGACACATAGTACACTGGCTGTTGAATGTTTCTGCCGTCTACCAGCTTTTCTGTGATGAACGCTGCACTAACTGCTGATTGTGATGCTGCAATGTACAGTAGCAGTGGTGCTTTTGGGTTTGGTACTGTTAGCTTCGTGAGCTGCGTCAAGTATTGCCTTAGCTCGTGGAATGCTTTTGACTGCTCTGGCCCCCATTGGAACTTAGCGGCGTTTCTGAGTGTTGCAAAGAATGGTAAGCTTCGCTCTGCTGCTTTTGCGATGAATCTGTTGAGTGCGGCAATTCTGCCCGACAGCTTCTGCACGTCTCTCATGCACTTTGGCTCTTCCATGTCAAGTATTGCATTTATCTTGTCTGGATTAGCTTCTATCTCATAAGCTGAAACTAGACAACCAAGTATTTTGCCTTTGGTCACTCCAAATACACACTTTTCTGGGTTTAGCTTGAGACCAGCTTGTCTCATGCGTGCGAAGGCGGTTGCCAGATCTGATACGTGATCTTGCCTTTTTGCACTTTTGACCAAGATGTCGTCAACATATGCCAATATGGTTTTGAACAGTTCGTCCTTGAACACTGTGCTTGACATTCGGCAGAAGCTGCTTCCTGCATTCCGAAGCCCCTCGGGCATCCTGACGAAGCAAAAAGTGACAACTGGTGTGATAAAGCTGGTTTTTTCCTCATCCTCTTTTTTCATCCAGATTTGGTGATAGCCAGAAAAGCAATCTAAGAGGGACATCATTTCACTTGCTGCTGCTTGATCAACAATCTTGTCGATTCTTGGTAGTGGGTAATCATCTTTTGGGCAAGCTTTGTTGAGGTCGGTGAAATCAATGCACATTCGCCATTTCCCATTCTTTTTCTGAACTGGTACAGTGTTTGCTAGCCATGTTGGATATTTGACTTCGCGTATGACATTGGCGTCCAACAGCCTTTGCACTTCGGCTTTTACTGCATCAGCTTTCTCTTCTGACATCTTTCTCAACTTTTACTTTTTTCCCTCCGAAGCCGACCAACGGAGTGTCTGATGGCTCCAGGTTATCTGGGTTGATATTGGTCATGTTTCTCAGTGTTTTTGCTAGGATGATGTCAGCAGAGCTTCCTGTGTCCACTAGCACCTTTCCAATCGTCCAGCCAGCAATATTGGCTTCGATCGACATAGCATCATTGTGTGGGTAATTGTGGAACTTGAGATCTTCCTCAGTGAAGGTGATGGGCATATGAGACCATTCTGACTTTTTGTATGGGCCATCAACAGAGATGTTGTTGACTTGGCGGAAATAGCTTTTTCTTTGCTTTTTGTTCTCAAAAGCAAGCGATGATCCTCCAGAAATGGGCATGATGTGTCCATAGCTTGGGAGTGGACTTGGGGCTTCTTTCTGATTGGCTTTTTGTTGTGAAAGTGGTGGTGGTGGTGGCAGCTCCTCAACCTTTATGTTTTGCGAAGCCACTTGCTGGGAGGTTTGAGGGTATAAATGAGGATATATGGCTTGTGGGTAATAATGCTGAAAGGTTTGTGGCGAAGGCAAATATTGAGTTGCCATCACTGTTGATGGGTGCACAGTGTTTGAGTTTAGCGAAGGATATACTGGGCAGTATGGTTGGATAGCTTGGGTAGGGTGTTGGGTATTTGGCTGCGTTTGGATACCTTTATGTTTGGCGGATATTGGCTTCGTTTGGGTTGCTTGAATCTTCTCTGCTCTTAGCTTTTCTATTGTTTTCTTGATATCTCTGCACTGTTCTGTACCATGGGTGTGATTTTTGCTGTGGTATTGGCAAAACAGCTCAGGTCCCACTGGACCTCTTCCTCTTCCTCGGCCTCTGCCGGCTTTTCCACCCCTTTGAGTGGGCTCATTTCTCTGGTTGGGGTATTGGCTTTCTGGGTACGGTGGTTTGGTTTCGTAGGAAGAAGGCGGATTGTCTACCTTCATGATTGTTTGGTGGGAGTAGTTTTGGTAGTTGTGGCTGTGGTGATGGGTTTTGGCTTGTGACTCATATTGGTTTCTCATGATGGCTTCTCTAGCCAATCTCATTCGGTTGTCATTCTCAGAGCGACAGTATTTTTTGAACTCCTCATACAGGTCTGCCAGAGTAGCTGGTGTCTCTCTTGTGATATGTTGTGCAAACAATCCGGGGCGAAGCCCTTGTATTGCTGCAAATTTTGCTGCTTCATCAGGGATATATGGAGCTTGAGCATGTAGAGTGATGAATCTGCGGAAGTAGTCCTCTAGGGGCTCCTTCGGCTGCTGGTGTAGTGTGAGTTCAGCATATGAGAGTGATTGGTCTCCCATAATGCCAAAATTTTTGATAAGCTCCCTCTTCAGATCATACCAGCTGTTGATTGATAGGCCAGGCAGCTTCGTGTACCAGTTCATTGCTGTGCCATCGTAGACAATGATGAAGGATTTTGCTAGAACAACATAATCTCCCCCTGCCGAAGCTATTGCAGCTTCATAGCTCATTAGGAATTGCTTTGGATCGGTGAGGCCGTTGTATCTTGGTAGAGAAATGGGTTTATAGGAAGGTGGCCATCTTGCCAGTTGGAGGCTTTCTGAAAGTGGGCACGTATGGTCGATGGGGCGAGTGTGGAGTGTTTGGAAGCCAGTTTGGGATGAAGAGTTGTGGTTTGGTGGGTTGATGGTGATGTTTGGCTCATTAAGCTCTGCTTGGAGCTCAGCGACTTGCTTTTTGGCTTTCTCGAGTTCTTGACGCAGCTTTTCAGCTCTGGAGCTTGTGTTGTTCAGCCTCCTCTGCTTCGCTTGCCTCAGTTCCTCGAGCTGCTTTTTGACTTGCAGCAATTGATGCTGCTGCTCCTCTTCCTCCTCTTGTATTTGTTGCTCTAGTTTGAGCTGTGCCGCATCCAGCTCTCTCTGCTGCTCGAGGCGTCGAAGACGAAGCCTTTCTTCAAGTCGGTGCATTCTCTCCTCAGTGGTAAGGGTTTCTTCATCGATCTCTTGATCGTCGAGAATGGCTTCGGTTATTGGTGGTGGGTTTGTTGGTGGAATTGTGGGTCGGGGGGCGGCTTCGATGCTGAGGGTTGCATTTGGCACAGTGGTGGTTGGTTTGGTTGGTTTGATTGGCTTTTTGGGTGGCATGGTGGTTATCGTGGGTTTTGTTCGTGCACTGCACAAACGGTGGGCGCCAGTTGTTGGGTTAGTAGCCGAAGCCAATGAACCCAGACAACGGTTGAAACTGAACGACTGGACAAGCAACAATATATTACTTATCAACAGTATTCTTGGAATCAACAACCTTTACATGTGGGAGAGGGGCCTCCTTTTATAGGGAGACCAAAGGTCTTTACATTCCCATTATACCCCTGGGATCAAGCATCATCCTCTAGACTATACAATACAAATAGCCTAGGGACACTTTGGTACATTTTCTCCTCCCAATGTGAATGCGTAGACTTGTGATTCGGTGTTTGACTTGGCTTAGACTTGGTCTTCTCGGACTTGGTCCACCCCTGCTTCGCCAGCTGGAAAAAGCTAAGTAGCCCCTGGATTCGGCTTCTTCCGAACTGAGACAACCCAAAGCCATCTCCCAGCGTCCAGAAAGCCGACGGCTCCTCCAAGAACCTGCAATATAGAGTGAGCCGAAGCTTGCCATTAACTCATTCATACCTTTTGGCACTCAATAGTATCAATACTTCACCAAATTGGCTTCTAACTCGGTTCAGATAACGTCACTTTGGTATACTGTAAGGCGATGACCGAAGCCGATTGGCTTTAGTACACAGCGAGACGTGATCACCGAAGCCGATTGGCTTTAGTATACAGCGAGACGTGATCACCGAAGCCGATTGGCTTTAGTATACAACGAGACGTGACCACCGAAGCCGATTGGCTTTGGTCTAACTCGCCTGACCGAAGCCAGATTAGATATTTGTAAAGCAGATGAAGCTAAATTGGCTTCATCTCCTTTGTTCATTGCTGCCCTTACGCACGAGATAGAGCAAAACAAGTAGAAAGCGTTTGTCGACGGGCCAAATCCTCAACACTCTTCTTGATCCAGCAGTGGCCCAATTGCACGACTAAGCTCTTCAACAGACTTGTACTTCCTAGTATCTATAAATTCTGCATATCTTTCATTCTCTGTCTTGTCCAGCAGCTCAAAAATTAAAAAGAAACATCATATGTATGTCCGTCTTGTATTGTGAAATTAAATCAATCCAACGCAAACTGTGTTGCTCTGCCTTAGATAATGTCTCAATAAACTTGCATTTTCTTCATCCGATTAAACTAGCCCAGCTTTTGCTCAAGGAAACAGGACTGCTGGTGTTACACAATGCTAGTTATTGAATCATGATGATCCGTGTCAATGTGCAGCTCAATAGTGACATCTTCAATGGCTCCCTCGTAGTTCTGACTGACAAGAGGACCTACTACAGTGTATGATCTGGTATGTGTCTCTTGCCGCAAAGTTCCATCATTACGGCTTTGTTTAGTTGGAGCAAATTGGTGCAATTCAACCAAAAGTCACGCATTGGAAAATGTCCCCCCTCTCTGCAACAGGTTTCCCAATGCACTTTTTGTACAGAAAATTCAACCAACTTTCACGAACTAAACAAGGCCTACCTCTTCTAAGTACCAAGCCGGCACATTCTATTGTTTGCTGTCTGACCATTGTTGCCGAGGCTGAAGAAATGTGCTCATTTTTATTTCCAAATTTTTATCAAGTAGTAAAGAACAACAGTTGAACCAACTGTGCATGAAAGAATGCTATAGGGTACTCATGTACTGCTCAATCTCAATGTGCCACGGAAGTTCTATGAGGAATGGAGTATTAACAGAACAAACAAAGACCAGTACAAGAAAACAACGCAAAAGTATCAAATGTGCACTTGAAAGGTCCATGCACATGAACAAGCACCATCATTAATTGCATTTTTGCTATTTGAAAAAGGATGGCCCCAGTGGTTTAAATGTGGAAATTGTAGCATCGTGGAGGTTCAAACTGTTCCCAACAAGAAAGATTTGGGAGTGTTCCTTCAAAAAGAAAAAAGATTTGGGAGTGACAATGGGACTAATCCAACTAAATTGATAGGGATTCAATTGCGAGCGCAACGTATTCCTTGCCATCAAATTGAGGCCTTTTTTTTGCGAGGAATCAAATTGAGGCCTAGGTAAAAATTGTGAAAAATTGCCACCACCGCGCAAACCTGGCCCAGGGAAGAGTAGATCTTGAATTAGCGTCGATGTCAATATTGCTTAGGACGGCAATAAAAAAAAGAGAGGAGATTAATTGGCTGATTTGCCATCACATCACAGCAGATCGCACATGCCTGCCCCTGTGGCCCTACATGTCCATGCATGCCGTGCTTGCTAATTGCTACGGAGCGGGAGGGAGAATGGGGAACAAACCTTGGAGGCGACGGGTCCAGATCGCCGCATCAGCCCCGTGAAGCCCCTCAACTTGCCGACCAGAGAGCGCATCGCCATGGCACCGATGGATCGGCGGGATCTGGAGGAGTGGTCGAGAGGACAGCGTATGTAGGTTGGGAGAGGCTGCGGCCATCAATCTTCCGTCAGGAATTAAATATGAAACTGTTGCCACAACACGCCGTGATCGATCCCCAGGGGTTCCAAACTAGGAATCTCGGTCATACTATAAAAACCCTTCACCAAGTGGAGTTCACGTGAGGAAGAAGCATGGACTCGACTTGGAGTCACAATGCGAAAATGAAGTAATTGGGCCCATTCGATTGCACCGGCCTAGTAACAACTGCTTGCCATGTCAGGGGCCGTTTAGTACAGCTCAATCAAAAACAGCTTCGTTCGATAAGCATTTTGATGAAGCTAAAAAACCAGCTTTGCACAGCTTTTAGTTCATTTTTGCATCGTTTTCCGAAATAGTTTCACGCAACAGTGCCTCGTTTTATGTGAAACAGATGAAACTGAGCCAACAAAGAGCCCCTTTGGTGCAGCTCCACCATGCTCTGGCTCCAGCTCCATGTTCACTGTAGCACCACTGTTTGCTACTGTCGCTTAGAGCTGTTTTGGTCCTCTAGATGAACAGTCAACATGGAAACAACCGGTGCCGGTGAAGCTGGTTTTTTGAGCTCCACCGGCTCCTTGCTATAGTGCTACTACAGTTGTTATTGTAGAGTGGAGCTGGAGCATCCTGAAGCTCTCCCAAAGAGGGCCAAAAGATCTACTAAAAAGGCCCTCATTATGGCTGTGGCAGAACCGCCCAAATTAAACCGACTTAAGTGCATTGACACTCATTTTAAATAAATAATCATGTCTGCATGCACTTAAAACGGTGTAATTTGGCAGTCTGTCGGGTAAATTCCGATTCAAAACCACAAGTCGAACATAAGGACCGATACAAACACTAGAAGTCTCACTCGACGGTGAGCGCAGATAGTACAAGTATGATATAGATCCAAAGCTGTACAGAATAAGTCTTTTACAAACCAAGTTCAAATACATAATACAAGTTGGTTGGAAAAACAAAAGTGGACTACGCATCAAGCTCCATGGCTTCCCAACCTTTAGCATTGCATCCATTATAATTAGCTCAGCAAGGATAGCAACATCCTAACCTGAAAAAGGTTAAGCAACAAACCCTGAGCAACTAATACTCAGCAAGACTTACCCGACTAGTGGTATATACTTAGCCGACTCCTAGTATGCAAGGCTTTTGGCTGTGGGTTTGTTTTGCCGAAAAGCTACTAAGAGTTGATCCTATTTTCAATGTTTTAGCATCAAGATTAGTGTAATAGCACTAACTTCTATGTTTGCCAACTATCATATTAGTAATTTTAAAAGTATTTCATTATCAAGCAAACATTTACCATATCTTCATTCAATCAACCATTTCACACTTCCATTTACTTTCATTATATCGCACTGTGACAGAAAGACCAAGGTCCTTTTATCTGAGAGGCAGCGAATTGACCCGAATTTAACCTTGCAAGGTAGACCTAATCACACGACATGTACGCGCCCCGTCGAGCCGTACATGGCAACCGTTCCCTATATGCACCCCGCATAGGTGAACTGCCCTGCAGCCTGGGACCGCTAATCCCCACCGATACCAACGACGAGTCAGCCATGAGTTACTGACTAGCACCACTGAAGAAGACAGTATCAGTTCACTCTACCAGTTTGCATATAGGTACATAGGTTTACCGGGTTCAACTACCTCTTACTACCGGCATGTGATTAGTACAGTTCACCCTCAATCAATGTGCCACATGAACGACTTCCACTTTTAACAACAAATCATCGCTCCCACATTTATCCTGTAAAGCGAAAACCCTATGTCTCACGAGTGACGGTAATCACTCGACTTCTACCGAACTTATTTAAGCATAGCAACTAGCGATGTACACACTAGTATTCGGACTAGGTACCTAAGAATTATGCACCTAGAGTTTTATACAACTCCTAAAAACGTAAATGCACATAGATATTTAAGTAAAACATTGCATAGTTTTGAAAAATAGGGGTTATGCTCCGGGGCTTGCCTTGCTCAACCATAATGTTAGTGCTAACTAGACCTTGGGTCTAGTAGGTCGATTCTTCATAGCCTTCTCTTGCGGTTGCTCCTGGTTATTGCTGTTTTTCAGCAACAAGCTCGTACACAACGTTCTTGAACGCGGTAACTACATGATGCAAACATGAGATGATGCATGGGCTACTTAATTCACTTTTCTTAATTTACCTCCTTCATTAACTCCCATGAAGCAAAAGAATATGGTGTGTGTACTTAAGAGTTTAGCACCATATGCACATATGGGACATGAATATACCTTTTACTAGTGGTGTTGGTTACTTTTAACTTCAATATATTCAGAGCCTCTGCTATATATAAACTATGATGTTTAGCATAATAAAAACAATATATTTTATTTATGTACTTATGTGATAACATAACCTATTTTACCTAGCTATACAAGATGCACTTATTTAATTATTTTAAGGTGAAAATGGTAATTATATTATGCTAACATTTTCATGGATAGGAAATAAATCATATGTCTACAAAAATTAATCTTAACATTTTATCATCTTTTTATGATTTCTATGTATTAACAAAGTTAGTAAGCATTACTTGACATGAATTAAAATGTACATGTAAAGCTTAACTTATTTATG
>CM014271.1:81747380-81772595 GCA_004135705.1 Alloteropsis semialata | reverse complement strand
GGGCGCGGGCGCAGCGAGGCAAGAGCGGCGCACGGCGGCGGTGCAGCAGCGAGGGAGCCAGCGGCGGTGGCTTGGGTGGCGCGGCGCTCGGGCGATGGGGAACAGAGGAGGGAGGGCGCGGTGAGGAAGAAAGAAGGGAAAGAAAAAGGGAAAAAGAAAAGAAAAGGGAGAAAAAGGAAGGAAAGGAAAGAAAAGAGAAGAAAAAGAAGGAAAATTAGGAAAAAGGGGAAAAGAAAAGGAAAAAGGGAAGATGGGCCGGGAATCGCGGCGTCGCGTGGACGCACGCGCGGCGGTCGGCCGATCGGCGCGACGCGCGGATCGAGAAAAGGAGAAACGGGGTTAGGGTTATTTCGGGAGATCGGATTTTCTGGAGATTGGAGTTTTGGAACAACGGAAAGATCAAGAGGGTTTGGATTTGGATTTAGGAACAGAGAAACTCATCGATAAAGATTTTAAAACTCGTGATTTAAGTTTTTGATTTTCCGGGTCGTTACAAACCTACCCCACTTAAAAGGAATCTCGTCCTCGAGATTCGGCCGACTCCTGAAGAGATGGGGGAACTCTTTCTTCAAAGCATCTTCTCGTTCCCAAGTGGCTTCTGCTTCACTGTGTCTACTCCACTGAACTCGGCACATCCGAACAGTTGAACTTCTAGTCTGCTTAGTCACAGTGTCCAAGATTTTGATTGGCACTTCCTGATATCTAAGATCATCTTGCAAGTCTATTTCTTCTGTTTGTATCTGATCTTCTGGGATTCTTAAGCATTTCTTCAACTGAGAAACATGGAATACCGGATGTATATCTGACATTTCTTCGGGTAGCTGAATACGGTATGCCACATTTCCAACTCTTTTCAAAACCTGATAAGGTCCTATGTAACGGGGTGCCAACTTTCTCCGGACTTGAAATCTTCGGGTACCTCGAATTGGGGACACTTTGAGATACACATAATCTCCAACTTCAAAACTCAACTTCGCGCCTTCTCTTGTCTGAATAACTCTTTTGGCGGGATTGAGCTGCTTTCAACTTCTCTCTAATTTCTACAACTCGGTCTTCTGCTTCTTTTATCAGAGAGGGTTATTTCGGGCGCCCGTGGCCGGAGGGACCATGGCGACGGCGGCGTGGCTCCGGCCCCCGGCTGGCGCGGGCAGCCACTCCATGTGGGAGATGGCTGCATGCAAGCCTGCGACGGAACGTCGGAACGGGACGGAGCCCGGGGCGTCCGGACGCATCTGTCCGTGTCGAACTCCGTTACATTCCGTGGAGTCCATGTCTCGCGCAGGGAAAGCACGTCTTGCCCAGGCCGGGCCGGGCCGGGAAACTCGTCTCTCTACTGATGCTCGGCCTGCGAGAGCGCTGCGTGCCGGGGGGCCTGGTTCCGAACCAGATCCGCGCAACTGGTCCCACCATTTGGCCCAAATCTCGCCGGCTAGTCTCATGGGGCCCAGTATCTCTATATATCTTTTTTCCCTTTGGAATTCGAGAGCCGAGACAGAATACGATTCTGGGCAAGAAAGAGGAAGCTAGCAGGGCTTGGCTTCTTGGCCCGTTTGTAAACTTCAACACTAACAGATCAGGATATATATCAGAGGGCTTTAGGAAATGTTATCGAGACAGATTCGTGCCTGCTCGCTGGATCATGAGGCACGGCCCTATTCGTTAACCCTCTGTACATCTGCGCCGGTGAGAGGGTGCAACTGCAACTGTAACGTACGGCGCAATTGCTATGGTTTATTGAGCTGCGGCCTGCTCGTGGTTGTGAGTTAGTAGCACGAGAATTAGCCTCGCTCGACGCCCCCTTCTCTCTCGTGTCGCCTGGGCCCAAAAATCCAGCTGGTGGATCATCCTCAAGGTGCGTGCATATCCTTCTTTTTCCTATCGGTACCCGATTCAGATCCGGATGTTAGGGTTTGTCAAATCGAGTTGCTGTAGCAGGGTTTGGGTGGTTTGGTTATTGTTTTGCAGTCAATTCTTTTTGGGCCCCGATTCAGATCCGGATCTTATTTGTTGGGTTAAGTTGCAATAGGAGTAGGATTTGGGTGGACAGATTCTTATATTTACAATTTCAATTCTTGCAGGCCACTAAGCATCAAAGGAAAAGAAGGTTTCATATCTGTCAGTAGATCATGCCAATCTTGCTGTGGAAGGGAAGGAGACAGGGGACGAGAATGCGAAAGCGGCGGCGGTCCGATGAGCGTGGCGGCCGAAGAACGGTTCGGAGGATTCGGAATCACCTTTATCTCGTCTTGGATGACTGGTCGATGGGATACAGCATCCGAAAGATTGATTTGTCGGGGGACTGCAATCCCAAATACCCTGGTAAGCCGCAGATTGTTGGGCTAGAAGGTGCCTTCTGTTTTTCCGGCAGGCGGCGCCTGCCACCAGCCATCTTCCGCTTCAAGGCAGGTCGTGGGTTGCCCATGTACCTCGCTTCCAACTACTGTCCCCATTGGATCTTGGCTATGCATCCGCTTGACCCTTTGATGGAAGGCACACCTCCTTTTGTTCCCAGGAGCCTTGTTCTAGTGGTAGATGTCAACTCGCGATGCATCAGTGTTGTCCCTCGGCCAACTACGGATCCGGTTGACCCCATCTACATTTCCCTTCCCATGGATGACAAGGTCTTTACTCTGGCTGCTGGATCCTTTGAGATGCTCTACTAGTCATCAGCCGGGGAGTGGTTGTGGTGCAAGCTAGCTGAGCCGCCCTTTGAGCGCAAGCATGTCAGCTCCTACTTCTAATACCCTAACGATGGTGGCCTTATCGTTGTCAGCGTCAACACATCTGCCACTGTCAAGGCTGCTACCTTTACCTATGACTCATTTAAACATGAGTGGAAGCAACAATACATGGGAATGCTGCCGTTCAGTGGTCAGGCACACTATGACCATTCTTTGTGCGCCATTGTTGGGCTTTCCAGAGATCCAACCACCATCGGTCACATCTGCGCACTCAATGCGGCGTCCAACAGCTGGCCTTGGTCCTTGCCACCGAAGGAGGTATTAGGTGAGTTTGATTCACCGAAGGTCAGCAAGGAGAAGTTGTTTAGTGAGGACAACGCACTGGAGAAGCAGGTAGGTGCCACCCTCGTCTACTTGGGAGGCCGAAGCTACTTTTGCCTCGTGCAGTGCATCTTTGATGGTGTCGGGGGTAGACCCCCAGGGGTACCCACGAGGCGGATTGGCCCAACCAGCAAGGGGCGGCCCAATC
Organism: Alloteropsis semialata; assembly: GCA_004135705.1. Classification (NCBI taxonomy): domain Eukaryota; kingdom Viridiplantae; phylum Streptophyta; class Magnoliopsida; order Poales; family Poaceae; genus Alloteropsis; species Alloteropsis semialata. The sequence continues at coordinate 81,769,385 of CM014271.1, read as the reverse complement.
CGAGTGCTACTGGGCCGGTTTGTCAGACTGGGTGGCCCACCAGCCGAGAGGCCCACCAGTCGGACGAGCCGGATAGCTACGACGACGCGCGCGGCAAGGAAGCAGGCGGCGTATCGCGCAAGAAGATTGGAGATCAAGATAAACTAGCCGGAATTCTAGGGAAAGATATCTGTAATCGTTATAGGATCGCATCCTTGTATTTCGGGTAGGTTATGATCTCTAGCCGACTTGTAACTCAAGGCAGCCGGACTATATAAGGCGCCTTGAGACCCCCCTCCAGAACACAATTACAACCATCAACGTACAACACAACCTAGGACAGAACCCAACTACGAAGATCCTTCAGGAACTTCATACACAGCAATCCATACACCCAACACAGGACGTAGGGTATTACGTCATCCTGACGGCCCGAACCTGTTCAATCCTTGCGTCTTGTGTTACCATCGACTTCTGATCCTCGATCTGTCCCTCGACAAATCAACCACGTAGGCTACCCTGTGTGGACTGCCGGGTCCATAAATCCGACAGATGGTGAGATAAATGATGAGTCTGTTGATGAGATGAATGATTGCAAGGTGGATGACCAAGACGTTCCCCGACGCAGTCTCTATTCGTTTCGTTTAACGACATTCTTTCTGGAGTATGACAGCAATGGCGACCTCAGGATTTGTAGCCCTCGGGTTCGGTACTACAACGTTCCTCAAGATGTAACTGAGTTATATCTCAAGAATCTTGTGGCTTTTTGGTTGTGAATAATATGCTCTTATTTGCATGTGGCTGAACGTGTGTTGCTGTATGATGAATCCGATTATTATTATTATGTGTTATTTCTACATGAACCCTAAGTCTCATTTGAGGAGCTCCAAGGAGCCAGATCTCTTTAGCCACTTACCGTCACCAAGAAACACGTTGTCTTTCGCTAGCTTTACTTTTTCTCTTGCGGAGGTAAGAACCACCCGCACAAAATTCCCGAGGCTCACCATAACCTTTTTTTGAAAGTAAAGCTGGCAGACTGCCAAGCTTTTATATTGATATAGAAGATAGTTACATAGGCCTAGGCCTAGAGAAAACTAAAGAAAACTGTACATGAAGTATTTTATAGACACTACTCAAGCGCAAAAGAGAGCCTCTAGGTGTTTGGCTCCTCCCAAGGCCCAACATGTTGTCTCGTCCTTGATTTTTGCTATCACGTTGTTCGGTTGCAGGTATTTCTTTTGGAAAATTCTCATATTGCGCTCCTTCCATAATTCCCAGCATACTAGGATGATCAGAGAACGTAGTCCTTTGATCGGCGCTCCTGTTGTATTCCCGACCTCCGACCACCATTCGTCGATTGAGGTGAAATTCGTCCAGTCGCTTCGCGGGGGCACATGAATCGATATTCGCGCATATATTGTGTCCCACACACGTAAGCTGAAGCGGCATTGCGTGAGTAGATGGAGCAGCGTCTCGTCGCGAGAGTGGCATAGCGGGCAGACACGCTGGTTGGGCCATCCTCTTGTGATCAACCTGTCTGCCGTCCAGAGTCGGTTCTGAAAAGCAAGCCATGCAAAAAATTTGCACCTTGGAGGCGCCCAAGTACGCCATATTAGTCGCTCCATGGCAGACGGTATGGAGCCAATAAATTGGGCCTGATATGCCGAAGCAGCTGTATATTCACCGTGTTGCGTGAGCTTCCACGTGATGGAGTCTCGAACCTCCGGGTTGAGTTGGACGTCATGGACTCTCTCCCAGAGCATAACAAATTCACTTAATTGATCTGGTGATGTAATCGCCCTGAGGTTTATGTCTGAGATCCATGCGTTGTTGGTGATTGCATCTTTAACCGATCTTCTTTTCTTTTTGGAGATTTTATAGATGTTTGGGGCGAGATTTTTGGGCGCATTGCCCTGTAGCCAAGCTGCCTCCCAGAATTTTGTTTTTTCACCATCACCAATGGTTATGGTGGTAGCTGCTGCGAAGAGGCATCGATCTTTATCATTGCACGGTGTTGGCATGCCCACCCATGGTTTGTCGTCAGCAACCCATTCCTGCCATAGCCACCTTAGACGCAATGCACGAGCAAATCTCTTTAGATGCAAGATACCCAAACCCCCTAGCCGTGTTGGCTTGCATGCTATAGTCCAGGCCACTTTGCATTTTCCTCCAGCAATCTGGTCAGTTCCCGTCCAGAGGAACCGTTTCCTCCGGCGATCAAACTCCTCTAGCACTTCTGCTGGTACTCTTAGGGCGGATAAATAGTAAATTGCTTGCGAGGAGAGGACTGCCTTAACCAGCGTATTGCGTCCTGCCGTAGTTAGAAATCTGCCTAGCCAATTTGCAAGTCGTCCATGCGCTTTATCTGCTAGTGGCTGAAAATCCACCTTCTTTAGCCTTCTTAGAGATAGAGGGAGACCCAAATATTTTATTGGGAATGATGTACGTGCAGCTGGGAAAGGTGCAAGAACTGTATCAAGATCAATCCCTTGGCATCGGATGGGCGTGATGGAGCTCTTTTGAACGTTAGTGTTGAGACCTGTGACACGACGGAATTTATCCAGAAGCTCTTTGATGTTGGTGATATCTGTGAGGGACGGGTTGAGGAAGATCACAGCATCATCGGCATAAAGAGATAGTCGTAATCGCGCATATTTACCCCTGAGCTTTGATAGGGCGTGGTTCTGGGTCGCCAGTTCAAGTAGTCTGTGCAGTGGGTCTATCGCAAGGACGAAAAGTAGAGGGGATAGCGGGTCGCCCTGGCGTAACCCTCGGCCATGAAAGATGTCGTCTCCCGGGGCCCCATTCATCAAAACTTTGGATGTTGCTGTGCTAAGAAGCGTGGCGACCCAGGTTCGCCATCTCGGGGGGAAACCACGACGTCGAAGTAAGTCCATGAGGTAGTCCCAACGAACTGAATCAAAGGCTTTTGAGATGTCTAGCTTCATTAGTACCGCCGGTGTTCTTGAGGTGTGGAAACGACGGGCGAGGTTCCGAACGTACATGAAGTTATCATGAATTGCCCTGTTCTTGATGAAGGCACTCTGGCTATTGGAAATCAAGCTGTTCATGTGTGGTTGTAGTCGAAGGGCTAGCATTTTTGTTATGATTTTTGCTATTGAATGAATGAGGCTGATCGGACGAAAATCCGTTATGCTGTCACCTCCTTCTTTCTTGGGGATCAATATTATGTTAGCCGAGTTGAGAAGGTCAAAATGGTTGTGTCTCTGGCTATGGAAAGTGTGGATGACACTCATGAGTTCTGCCTTTATTAAGTCCCAGCATTTCAGAAAGAAATTTATTGTGTAGCCATCTGGTCCTGGCGCTTTGTCTTTCGGCATTTGTTTTATTGCCCGGAGCACTTCCTCTTCTGTGAACTCAGCATCGAGAGATGAAAGGTCAAGCGATGGTAAGTCGAGTGATTGCCAGTTGAAGTCGAGATCTCTTTGTTGCGGACGACCTAGGATACTTGTGAAGTGTGTCTGAGCAATCTCGGCCTTTTCTTGCTGGGACGTTGCCCAGCCATTTTCTTTGCGAAGCTTGGTAATGAAGTTCTTACGTCGTCTGGAGTTGACTTTTAGGTGGAAAAATCTGGTATTGGCGTCACCAAACTTGAGTTGTGTTACCCGGGAACATTGCTTCTTCCTGAGGCGTTCTAGTATGGCTAGTCCCATGACCCTCTTTTTTAGCTTGGAGTGTAGTTCTCGTTCCTCGTCCGTCAAAGTTCTATTTTCTTGTGCAATGTCGAACTACAGGATGATGAATTGGGCCATATGGAATTGTAGCTTGGCTTCTGAAAAAAGGCTCCTACTCCATTGTCGTAGAGCCTTTGCTGTGGAGGCCATCCTGAAATTAAGGCGGCGTACGGGATTTGTATGGTGGTTTTGTGTTGTCCAAGCCCTTAGCACAACCTCGTTAAAACCCGGCATGGAAGGCCAGAAGCTTTCGAATTTGAAGTGTCGCGGTCTCGATGGACCTTCTTGGTTGGACAGTAACAACGGACAATGGTCTGACAGAGAGGTTGCCAGTGCCTGCAATATGTGTGAGCCAAACTCTAGGTCCCAGGTCTCATTGCAGAAGACGCGATCTAGTCGCACTAATGTTGGTCGGCGACGCTCATTGCTCCATGTGAATTTTCTATTTTGTAGATGGATTTCTTTTAAGTTGCAGCGGTTCAAGGCAGCTCTAAAATTGCGCATGCGTCGTTGATGTAGGTTGGTGTTGTTTTTGTCACAGGCCCGGTAGATGAGATTAAAGTCGCCCAAGATTAGCCACTTGATGTCTCTCTGTGGCGCTATCGCACATAATTCTGCTAGGAAATCTGATTTTTCCCTATCTCGTGAAGGGCCGTAAACCGTGGATATTAGAAAGGTGTTGTTTGTCTCTTTGATCGTCACTGTGGCCGTGATGGAGTAGACTCTAGTTGTTATGTGCTGCATATCAATATAGTTTTTGTTCCACATCAAGAGAATGCCCCCTCTCGTTCCAGAGAACCCAGAGGCAGGAAGGAAAGTGTAGCTGCTTAGTCTTGGGCCACCAATATAGTGGATCAATTGATCATCTATGTTATGTAATTTAGTTTCTTGAAGGCAGGCAATGTGGCATGTCGTGGCTGCAAGAGTCTCTTGCACTGTGGCGCGTCTTGCTTCAGCATTAAGGCCGCGAACGTTCCAGCAAATTATATCCAGGTTGTGCTCTGTCATGATGAAGGTAGCGGTAGTCGCGAGTGTGTATGTGCCGGAGGACTGCAGGTGGTAGTAGTAGAGCAGTAGCATGTATCACTTGATAATGGGCACATGCAGATGACAGTGGTAGTAGTAAAGCAGCAGCATGTATCACTTGATAATGGGCACATGCAGATGGCAGTTGAGGGCAAATCTTTGGCACGAAATAAATCTGTTACAACGTTGATGTAGTCCTTGAGAAATGAAAAGCAGTTCTTAAAAAGTAGAAGAACGGGTTGCCCCTTCATGCCACTGAAAGCCCCGCGCAGAGGGCTGTATTGGGGGATGCAATCTGATACAAAGCTGATGTAGTTCTTAAGAAATAAAATGCAGTTCTTGAAAATTAGAACAACGGGTTGCCTCTTCATGCCACTGAAAGCCCTACGCAGAGGGCTGCATTGGAGGATGCAATCTGATACTAACGCTAACATTGCAGGGTGCGGGATCCACCGTGTGCTACCAGAGGAAAGCAAGTTATACATCTTATTCATGAATCAACTTCAGGGAGCCCATCAGTAGCTCCCTGGCCTCCCAGTTTGAGAAGTGCAGCATCCACCTCGCTTGTGTTGTCGTCGTCGATGTGGAACAGCGCCGTCAAGGCGGCGACGATGGACTGTGGAAGTGGCCCTTGGAAGTTGGCGACAAAGTCGTTGATGGCCTGTTCTGCAGGCGAGACGTCGTCCTTGATGTAGCCCAAGCGACGGCATAAGACATGACTTGCTCGTTCCTCTGCCGTGAGGTGCTTGAGTCTGCTGCAGGCTTGGCGTTTGCTGCGCCTCAGGCTTGGAATGCTGACTTTCGCTTTTTTCGCGCAGCGCCATTGCTTGGTTCGGTCTGCAGGTGGCTGCGGTAGTATAGCCTGCTCCGGAGTGACAAAGAGGTCAGCGATGCCACATGCTCCTGTGGAAGGTGTTGCAGGCGTGGATGGGCGAACCTGGAAGCAGTCACCGATCTGGGCGCCGGCGCCAACGTTGATGACTTGTGTGTCGTTGTCGTTCGGCTGAGTTGTTTGCAGAGGAGGCGGCGCAACATCGTCGACGGTTGCGCTCTCAGGCTCCTGCTCCACCAAGACAGCAGACCTCTGAAGAGCGTGCTCCTCATTCCCCACAGGTGGCACCTTTGCCCCCAGGAACATCTTGGAGAGGGCGTCTTCCACTTCCTGGACAGTGGGTGACTTCTGTGGGGGCAGAGCGTTGATGATTCTGTTGCAAGCAGTGGTAACAGGTACAGGATTGAGAACTGCCGGGTCATGTACCTTAGAATTGGTTTGGAACCAGGCGTCATTCCTGCATCGCTCAACCAGACGAGACGTGGTGTCGAGAATGTCGAACATGCTTCGGGGCTTGGCCGCAGGTTCAGTGCTATTGGCCTGCAGGTTGAAGATTTTCTGTGCAGCATCCTGCATAGTGCCTACCTTCAAACGGAACATGAGCTTGAGGTCGGCGTTCTTGCGGTGGTCGAGGTAGTTGGCGTCCGCCGGGTTCGTGTTCAGTACGTCCCTGCCCTGGCGTTGAGGAAGCTCGCCCATCAGGTCGTGGAGGGGGGCACGTGCGGCAGGGTGCGTGTCCTTGCGCCGGCCACCGTTGTGCCCCCCGCCCGTGTCGCGACGGCGCGGGGAGCGGGAGCGCTCGCGGCGTGGTGCGCCATGCCTTGATGATCCGCCCAGGGTGTTGTCGCGGCGTCCACGGCCACGCATGTCCCAGGTGTCGTGGTCGCCGTAGTCGTCGTCATCAGGCCGCCTAAAGTGGTTGCGGTGGAAGTCTGGATGATCGTCGGCACGATCCCGGCGAGCGCGATCGCGCCGGTCCTCCTCCTGGCGCTCGTCGCGACGTTCCATCACCCGCGGTGGTGGCGGGTGCTGGAAAGGTGGGAAGGTAGCTACCGGCTCAGGGGCACCATCCTTGGTGCCCCAGAACCAAGGGAGGCGCCGCTTCTCAGGTTGGCCAATGGGAGCATCCGGGTCGTGAGGGTCCGTGGTGACCCCCGAGTAGTTGTGGATCTCCCAAAGATGCACGATGACCAGGTGACGAATGCCCCACTGCCACCGCTCTGGAGGGACGTCGGAGACCTGCCATGAAGAGGACGAACCATCCATGGAACGCGTGGTGAAGATGAGCCACATCACCTTGGGGATCCTGCTTGGGTCGGCTGTCCATGCCCAGAGCTCGATGCCGCGGGTGTCCGTCGGGTGCAGCAGGTTGGTGTCGATGCACTGCAGTGCACAGGTGCGGCTAACCAGCTTGTCCACAATGTCGGGCTGCCAAGCGTGTCTCGGCACGCCGTCGAGGCAGATGCGCACGCGGTAGAACAGCGCCGCTGCCAGGGCGCCTGTGAGGCTGCGCCAAGGCCGAACACAGACCTTTGCACCCTGGTACCTGAAGAAGCCTTGGGCGTTGACATCCTCGCAATGCCGACGGTGCTGGAAGCGAATCAGGAACGCTTCAGGACGGTGCCTTGTGACGTTGACCTCCCCTGGGCGTAGTCTGAACTCAGAGAGGACAGCATCTTCAAGGTTCCTAGCAGTGGTGTTGGGCGGAATGCTCATGGCCGTGGTGACCAAGGCGTTGCCCTCCCAGTCACGCAGCTCACGGTCAATCTCGAAGGAGGTTGGGATGTGGATCCTGTCCTCGTCCGGCCGGATGGCCGGGTCACCAACGCGGTACGCCATGGGACCGTCCTTCCTTGGAGGCTTGGCCTGCTGCCGCGGTTGCTTCGCCGGTCCCGCCTGGGGGGCACGGCGAGGTGCTTTGAAGCTTTGGTGGTTGGGATGGACAGAATGGTGGCCCTGGCGTCTGCCGGCTTCCGTGGGGCAGCTTCTTTGCTTGTGCTCCGACCGGAAGCAACGCAGACAATGCGGGGGATCTCTGCACTGGTAGGCACGATGGTCGCGGGCCAGGCAGATGAAGTAGCGGCCTTGAGTCTTGTGATGAAAGGTTGCGCGAGCGGTGGTTGAGGAATTGAAGGCGCTGGCCGTTGGAGGACGTCTTGAATGCCGGCTCTCCCGTGCTGGAGCTTCAGAATCAATCTTTGGAGATTTTCTCTTCCAGCAGCGTCGGATGACTCGGGTCCAGCCTGGATCCGTATCCTCACGCGGAGCATGCCTCTGCTGCTGGGGGCTCGATGGAGCGGAACGGCGCAGGGGAGCATTACTTCGCGAATTGACCCCAGGGGACGGACGACGCTGCCCGGGGCTCGATGGAGCGGAGCGGCGCAGAGGAGCATTACTCCGCGAGTTGACGCGAGGGGGTGGCGATGGTTGAGGGAAGCAGCGTAGTAGGTACTCCTCGGCGGCACAGTAATGGTGGATCTGAGCTGGCTCTTGTGCGGCGGATGTTGATGGGACGGGGCGTTGAAAGCGGACTGACCGAGCCTGACGACCTTGGCATAGGAGGGTGGGCTGAGCTCGTGCTCCGGTGTAGGAGGGACGACGAAGTCGTCGAGGGGGTCAGGCCGCCGGGATCTAAGGGGAGGCGGCGGCGGCGGCGTTTTTGGCCATTCCCGATCTGGATCTAGAGCGGGCGATGGCGGGTGGGGGAGGGGAGCTTGCGTGCGAGACGGGGNTGCGTGGACGGCGCCGTCGGGGGCGGCGGCGCCGGAGCGGTGGGGCGGAGCGGCGCTGGGTCGGGGGGCATGGTCGGGGGTTGTACGCTCACCATAACCTTAAAAGCACATAACTGCAAAAGGGTTGAATTGTTTTTAAGTGCATGTAAACTTTACTTCTCTCACACTCAACTCTCTATCTCATAAGAGTCACACTACCTCATAGAAAAGAAGTTTGACAGAGGTCCTGGGATATATCTATAGGCCCAAGAGACTGAACCACTTCTGTAAGGACTGACTCATTAAGAACTAGCGTGAGGAACACGGTGCAATATGGCATGGGACTCCTACATACGCCATACTATACATAATCTAGCTGGATAGATCATAAACTGACTTTTAAGCTAAGGCACCAGACTTTATTAGGTTGCCAAAGAACCAACCTCTAGAGTGTCGATTATTAACCCTAGCTTTGTAATCTTCATAAGAGCTTTCTTATTCTTGAGATCCATCAATATGACCATCCAAATACAAGATGTATGGTATTATGCTATACCACGGTCGACCTATATAAATTTTCTGTGTTATTTTTTAGTATATCTAAAACGTTGACTAAAAAACAGGATTGAATCCTCTGTTAGGAATAAACACACCATGGAGTGTGTTCCATAGCGCGGTGTCGCGCCATGCGCGTGTGGGTGTGTGTTGTGTCGTAGTGTCCAACTCGTTCGGCATTCGTTTGAGCTCAAGTCCAGTAGATTGGCAAGGTCGTTGCCGTTCGGGTCTAGGTGCAGGTCGTGCGCAAGTGCGTTGCATGCTGGCCGCAGTGCCGATCGAGTCTTGGAGTTGCTAGGAGTAGGAGTAGTGGTCGAGGCGCTGGTCTGTGCGGAGAAGGCCACTTCATTCTGAGTGAGCGAGTGGCTCCTTGGGCATGGCTGAGCGGGTCCTGCGGGTCTTGGCACGAATAGAGGACGGAAAGGAGAGCTCCTGATGCGTCCCCGGCTTACTGAAATTTTCCTAACCATATGTAGCTTTCAGTGCAGCTCAAGCATCTATTCCCAAGGCCTTGGATTCAGATGAAAATACTGGCGCAAAACTTGCAGGAAACATGGTGAAACGATGCTGTATGGTGTACAATGTTCGTGTCTGAAACATCTTTTGTCTCGTTCAAGATGTACCTTGCTTTGTGTATTACACTTTAATTTAATTGTGGTGTTTGGAATTCTAGGTTTTAGATGCATTGCGAGAACTATAAATTGAATTTTTGTGTTTGAAATTCTAGAGTTAATTTCAAACTTGGTTGAATTATATATGTCGATGCGAACTTTTTTTTTGCGAAAGACCAGTACAAACGCAGACACTCACACACGCACGCACACTCACCCCTATGAATACACACATGCAAATCCTACCCCTATGAGCACATCCGAGAGACTGGGCCGGCTGTTCCGATCTTGAGATCGACGAAGTCACCATAGGCGCCTCGCTATCGAGGGGCACGTCGTCTATCGAGGGGCACGTCGTCTATCACTGAAAGAAAAGCATCGGTTAAATCCTGGAATAAATCCAGAAAAATGTGACACCCGTGCCGAGTCGGAGATGACTCGAACCCGGTTGGACAGGTTCCAGCACAAGGAACCTAACCAACTAAGCTACGCTTGTCCACTATGTCGATGCGAACTTAATTACCCCATGAAAACGTGTTTATTATAAAACAGTTTAAAATTCTGCTTAGCTTGGTGCTGCAAACTTTTGCAAGTATCGCTTTGCCCGTAAGCAACACTTGCATGAAGCAAGCTAGTCCTTTGATAGGTTTAATTCACATGGCTTACCGGTTCGATTGGCCTATAGTGGGATCTAACCTTTTGGGACTAGCAAGAAACAAATGCATACAAACTAAATATCATAGGATCAAATGGAAGTTTTTTTTTGGAAAAAGGAAATGGAAGTTATATTACACATCTTTGATTCAAATTCAAACTAGCATTTGTTCAGCCAGCTTTCGGCAATGGTAATGTTGACAACTGACAACAAATATGTGGTAATTTTTTTCCACTAAAGCACAAATCAATGACAAATGAATATATATCAAAACAAATAGTTCCCACAAAAAGTGATATTATACAGTGGATGTCCTTCCTTTTGAGCAAGTGTATGTTATATAAGACTATGGATGTACAATGACTAGTGCTACTAATTGCATGCCACTTTTGTGCTAATCAACGCTCGGAATTTTTAGCATTGGAACTTAAAATTGATATCCTGATGACACTAGCTTGGCTTTCCGGATTCCACCCAGCAACCTTTCCCTTTTCCTGGTAGCGAGCAACAACATTGGAAACCAGCTCCTTGGTGATAGTAGGGCAGCTCTGTGCCAAACATTCAAACTCTTCAGTTTCAATGACTGCAAGCAAAGTTGTAGAGGAGCCTAGGAACTCAAAGCATGCCTCCTTAAGACCAGCGCAATGGTGCTTCTCAGCTAGTGCCAAGATAGTTGCCACCGAGGCCGTATCAACATGGTTGCATAGCCTGTCTTCACACATCAGCTTTAGCCTTTGAATGTTATATCTGTCTGCCGCGACAAGGAGACGTTGGCTCATTGCAAACTCATCTTGATGGTCCATATCTGGCCATGCATCCGTGTATATGAAAGTGAGCAAAGCTCTAAAAACCGGTGCCTCCAAATCATCTATCTGTATGACATTTGTTGTGACACCCTCCTTTGTTGGTACAGAGAGCTCTGCTTTGAAAACCGATGATCGAGCCATTAGCACCAGCCGGTGCGCAGCAAACGTCTCCCCACCAACTCTGAATTCAACATCAGCGCCTTCTTTGCTCGACAAGAGATCAAAGAGATGCCGATGCATGTCAGACGGTGGAACCGCCATTCTGGATCGCACTTCCTTGACAATATGTATATCTACCCTGATAGCAAAACAGTCATCCTCCAGAAATAACTTTGATTTCTCCAAGTCTTCCCTCTTGATGAAATCGTTGAACCCAACACCAAGGCACCCAAATTCTGAGAAGTTGACCATGTCGGTGGTTCGGCTGCAGGATGGCACCGGTTTCTGGTCTTGGTCGAGCAAGCTGAACGTAGCCTGCGCTGTCACAGCCTCGTCGACAGTATCAACAAGAGCGAGATAGAAGGACAAGCAGTCAGTGTTGCTAGGGCGTTCTCCCTTGGGGAAGAAGCGGATGATCCAGGTGTGGCCTCCTGCACGGAAGGGACATGACTTGATGCGGTGGATGTTAGAGAGGGCTTCAAAGGTTGTCGAGTAACCATCGATCTGGAGCACGTGGTAGGCTCTCACGGAGATGGTGGTCGACGGGTCGCCGGCACCGGAGACCATGGTAACCCGCCGGTGAGACGCTAATGAACGTCAATTGCGGTCTGAAACGAGTTTGGTTGCAATGAAATCCAAGCTTCCTTTATATTATCGACGAGATAGGGCAGGTGTCACACCCGATTTTAAGGACAAAATCGAATGTATCGCATATGTGTGCCAGGATCCGTTCATCACACATATGTTGACGTCATCAGTGAATATATCAAAAGACAATGTTCAAAAGCGTACAAAAGAGAGTACATAACTTTATTACACTCATCGTTAATAGACACGAAGGTCTTAAACGTTCACCGACATCCTAAACGATAAAACAGCTCCTTGACTTCATCCACAGGCACTTGACTGGTTGACGCGCCTAGAACTCATCAAAGTCGCTGAAGTACTCCACATCATTGTTATTTCTGAACAGCAGTTGTTTAGCAAGGGTGAGTACACTTATGGTTGGTACTCAACAAGTGGGGGAATATGCAAGGCCATCAAAGGGGGTTCAGGCTCATGCGGTTAGCACTTTTAGTTGATCAAGTTTTATTAGCAAGCACCTAGTTACTAGATGTAAGTTTATACCATCCCAAAATTAAGCAGGATAACCCAAAATTACCACCAAAAGACCAAGAACCACAAGTTAAGATCAAGTTAAAGTTCAATTATCATGTGAGGGTCCAAGCCGCCCTTAACCGTGGGCACGGCTGATATATCAGTTTTACACTCTGCAGAGGTTGTACACTTTACCCACAGCTCGTGTTCCCTTTGTCGCCCGGGTTTGCAAGGCCCTTAAACACTTCCTTTGGTGAGTGGCGAGGGTTCACTACGAAGCCTTTACAAAGACCTAAAGCTAACTAGCAGCCCGCTAGAGTTTCGGCAGCGGTGATGTCCATAACCCTCTCTAATGAGGCCGTACCTTAGCAAAGGCTACTCCTCCAAGAGGACCGGGCTATGACCCCTTCACCGGCCCCCTCCTTGCCCTTACGGTAAGACTACTAGCCAACCCCAAGTCTAATTAATTAGCTAAGTTCAGAGCCATGTGACACTGTGGTTGCACTGTTTTCTTGGGTGGTTCTCCATGTTCCAATTAATCATGATGATCTTGTAATTAAGCAAGAATATAACAACATAATTAAATCATGATTAACATTGCATAAAAGGTAACAGAACCATCCCAAGTTTAAGCAAGCTAAGCATTTCTACCCATGATGTAACCAGGTGATTCAAGGTTCAAGGTAAAAAGATCTAGTCATGTCCTAATAGGATAACCCGTCAAAATTAATGCATAACAGTAAAGTAAAAGTGAATTTCATGAATGTAATTGGGACAAAAAGAATGTTCATGTAGAGGGAGGCCACTTGCCTTCCTCAACAAACTGCTGTTGGTCCTCTTCAAACAGCTGCTGCTCCTGATCTTCCTCGAACGGCACGTTCTCTACACGATCACACAAGACATACAATAAAATAAATAAAAACAGTACACCAAACAGTACTAAAAGTACAGAACAAGCACCTTAAACTAAAGAGCATGCAAAGACGATCGCGTGGACGCGAAAATCGCCCAAAACAGATTTAAAACGACGAAACTACGCTAGTTACAAGGTTGCAGGGACCTATATGCAATTAAAACTAAAGTCTGCGTACTGTTTTGATAAAAATCGAGGGCACAAACATAAATAAACATAGATCTCAGGGGCTAGCAAGTGATTTAACCATGAAAAGGACGGCGGGCGGAATTATTCAAAAGATCAGGGGCCTAAACAGAAATGATAAGGGCATATATATAAATATTTTACACATGACAAGGACTGCGGGTTGATTAAGACAAAACCGGGGGTCTCTTTAGCAAAAAGACCGGCGACCGGCGCGTTTGACCCCTGGTTGACCGGTACGGGTGTGTGATCTGGACCGTTGATCAAAGATCGGGCGGTGGAAATCAAATCCGGCGGCCGGCGACAGTGGTGGGTGGCGGCGCCGCCGTGGACAGGGCGATTTCTCGCCGGAGTTGTGGCTACTGAGCGCTACGGCGCACGGGAAGAAGAATAAATGGCACAGGGGGCATCAGGAGGCCATGGCGAGCTCACCAGAGGGCTTTTTGAAGCCGATTAGGGGACGGAGGCGTGTTGGTGACGGAGAGGGGCGGCGGTGAGCTCCGGTGCGCGACGGTGAGAGAGCTCCGGCGGTTTCCTTTGCTCCAGGACACCACGGACGAGCTCCTGATGAACCTGAAGAGCGAGCAAAGAGGGGTGAGGGGTCAACCGAGGGCGAGGGGCCGCGAATTAAGCCGGCGGCGTTGCAAACCTCGTCGGCGGACGGTGAGCTTCGGGGAGACGAATTAGGCGCGAGGGTTGGTGGTTTTGGGTTTTGGAAAGCGTGTGTGCGCGAGGAGAGATGCTCGGGGTGTCTTATAGCGGGCCGAGGAGGAGCGGAGGAGGCTCGGGGTGGAGAGGATCCGAGAGCGGGCGGAATCACGGCCATTGATGGCCTTGATGGCACGGGCGGCCGTTGCCGAGAGGAGGAAAGAGGGGAGAGGCGTTCGGGGGCTGGCGCGGACGAACGCGCAGTAAAGGAGCCTTGACGCGGAGTGAAGAGGGAGGGGAGGGAGACGCGGGCGCGCGGACGTGGGCGGCGATCGCGGGAGCGGCGGCTCGGGCGTCCGCGGCGTCGGGAAGACGAAGGCGCCGACAGGCGGGGCCCGGTGTCAGCGAGAGAGGAGGAGAGAACGCGGGAGGGAGAGAGGAGGCCGGGTGGGCCGGTTAGCTGGGCCTGGCCGTTGGGCCGACGGGGAAAAAGGGAGGAGGAAAAGAAAAGGGCCGGGCCAAATTGTGGAAAAGGAAAGGGAGGGAAAGGGTTTTGGGTTTGATATTTGTTTGAAAGGAATTTGAGAGAAGTTTGAGAGATATTTGAATAGAATTCGAATTTGGATAGGAGTTTGAGATCACTCAAGCAAACAAAAACAAAAGCAAAGCATGAGATGCAACAAACACTTATTGAACTAAGATTAATTATTTAATGTTCAAGTAATTAAGTTCACAAATTAAATAAAGGAAAATAAATTCATTAAACCTAAGATCAACCTAAACAAAGTTTCTATAATTTGTTACATGATGGAATTTGGGTGTTACAGCAGGGGACGAGAAGGAAAAGGCCTGTAAAATTTTCCAATAGCAAGAGATCGGATCGGATATATAATAGAAGGAAGGATTTTACTTGAGCTCTTTTACGGATGTGTTTCATTTGGCCAAGCGGGCCAGGCAGAATACCAAGCTGATCCGTCACCGGAGCAATGAGAAAGGCTTCAATAATGTGGAAGGTTCAATTCCTGGCAGATCGAAACTGTGTACTAGCTAGGGTCGTCTTTCTCTACAAAAAGGCAAGAAACATCCACATAACCCAACGTAAGCGCCGCCACCATGGCGTCCAACACCGGCGACCTCACGCGCTCGGGCACCACCATTGTCGCGGCGAGGTCCTTCCAGGTGATCACGATCGACGGCTACTCAAGAAGCCTGAACACCCAGGGCAATCGCCCCTCCTTCAACTCAGAGCCGTTCCGTGCGGGAGGCCGTACCTGGCACGTCATTTACAAACCCATGGGGAGCCCGTATCGCCCAGAAAACACCGAGCATATCTCCTTTTTCCTTGCTCTCGATGATGTCGTCGATGAGGTGGTGATGGCCAAGGGTACATTCAGCCTGCTCGACCAAGACAGGAAGCCAGTGCACATGTACACCGCGAGCATCATAGCGAATAACTTCTCGGTATCTAGGGTCAGGGGAACAGAGTGGTTCATCAAAAGACGAAACTTGGAGCGATCCGAGTATCTGAAGCACGACTGCTTCGCCATCAGGGTGCATGTCCATATCATCAAGGAAGCGCCATCCGTCGCGGTGCCACCGCCGGAGATCCACTGGAATCTGGGTGATCTCCTCTCTAGCAAGCAATTCACCGATGTTGAGTTTCGAGTTTGTGGGGAGACGTTCGCTGCTCACCGGTTAGTGCTCGGAGCCCGATCGCCGGTGTTTAGGGCGGAGCTCTTTGGCCACATGAAGGAGGGCACCACCACAGACGTCATAAACATAGATGATATGGAGGCACAAGTGTTTGGTGGTTTGCTTACATTCATATATACAGATGCATGGCCAGAGATCAAGGAAGAAGACGAGTGTATCATGGCTCAACATTTGCTTGCCGCTGCTGACAGGTATGACCTGCAAAGGCTTAAGCTGATGTGTGAAGATAAATTGTGCAAACACACTGATGCAAACTCTGTCTTCTCTATCTTGGCGCTCGCAGAGCAGCATCAGTGTTCTCGCCTTAAGAAGGCGTGCTTCAAGTTCCTTGGCTTCTCTTCGGTAGCTTTCCTTGAGGCCATTGAATTAGAAGAGTTTGAGTACTTAACCCGGAGCTACCCAAATATTACCAAAGAGCTAATTTCTGGTCTTCTTGGTCGTGATCTTGAAAAAGCAAGATTAGGAGAACTTTGCTCCCGGATACCTTTATTTCGTGGCTTATGATGAAAAAAAAAGAATGTGCCTCAAATTATATATAGGAGCAGCAGTCTTGTATATTGTACTCAATGGAGATATCTATTTACATATTCTTTTATTTGGATCCTTACAGTCTAAGCATCTCTAAGAGACTTTTTATATCTTTCCTAACTTTCAGAAATAGAGATTTTGGTGAAAAAACATTCTCCAACATCCTCTTCAATTGGATATCCAAATATAGATATCCTCTATTCCGTATTTCTCGCTAGCCAAAGATGGAGAACGAGAATGACTCTCTAGACTGCGCACAACATATAGAAAAACTGTTGGAGAGTATAAAAATATAGAAAACAATTTTTACTTAAATGACTCTTCAAATGATGATTTAGAGAGTAGATTTTAGAAAGACTCTTGGAAATGCTCTTAGGCTGTAAGATAAGAGAATATATACTCTGTAAAGCAGAGTGTTATGTTAGGTGCTACAGCCGCAAGCCAAGCATATGGTCAGTTTAAAAGGATATTGACTCAGTGCCAGAGTAGTATAGCAAGTACCCTAGTGTACGCCGAATCACATGCATTGAGGGCTAACTCCATTGAAACCAAGCAATTTCCTTTTAACACTAGTATTTTGATTTGATCTTTCGCAGGAATGAAAGGATGCACCATTTCATAACAATGCATGACACAAACATCTGAGTATTTCATTTACATGGGAATATGTTCAAAGAGTAAGCAATCTAAAAAATGACTTCTTATAAATGAAGGAACGTCAAGAAAATTGAGAAGTGGGCGCGAGTCAGGGGGTGGGGCTGTGTATAGTGAGAAGCTAGGGTTTGGCTTTTTTCTTGCGCCGTGAGCCGTTCGATCGAGATCGGACATCCAACATCGCCCAACACTAAAGAGTGTGTCAGGGAATTTGGGAAGTTTTCGCGGAGTGGGCCGAGGCGTGGTTATCTCCGCATTTTTTGTGTTTTGTTGCAATAGTTGTAATTGGAATGCAAGTGAGCTGTTGCATTCGATGGGAGTTGCCACTACTACAAAATTGATTTTTGTAGTCACTATTTTCACAGCCGGTTTTCAAAAAGTGGCACTAATACATTTCACAGCCGGTTAGTGAGTAGACCGGCTGTGAAAAATGATTTTCACAGCCGGTTTGTGGCTTGCACCGGTTGTGAAAATCAAATCCATCTTGACAGCCATTTTTAGCCATGAACCAACTGTGAAAATCCATTTTCACAGCCGGTTCTAAACTACAGTACAAATATTTTCTAAATTTTTTTTATTTTTTTGATATTTCTTTATTGGACTAGGAGCACATAAGGGACAACCAAAAAAATTCAACTCAATCGGATCTAAGGTGCGGTCTCTAAAAAATTATATAGATTGAAAACGTTTAATATTAAAGAAGTGCAACATCGATTAGTTTGCACACCCAAAAACATTATTTTTGCTCATATTACATTGTCATAATTTTTAAGTGTCTTATACCACATATATGTTGCCATGGAGGAGTTTGGATTTTTTTGAAATAATTTTCTATTTTCTAACTATTAAATAAATTTCTATGTACTTATTTTTAGTAATTCTAATTTAAACTACATATCTCTTAACTAGCTCTTACCAAATACTAGCAAAATATTATCTGAGGATATATGCACTAGTTTAGATCAAATCCTGAAAACTACATGAAAGTCAATAGGTTTGCTATGTATAATTCACACTTTAATTTACTTGTTTATCTGTAATAATAATAATATCAAAAAATTGTCCAAAAATTATAAAAGTTGTCATGGAGTCCTTTTATAGTGTATAGCTTTCTCATAAAAAATAATACATTTTAAGAAAATTAGACTATACATTGTTCATAAACATATACATCTCTTACACTCTTTCACACACATCTTAAGTAAACTTTGATGCTCATACATCCAAAAACTTTTTTTTGCTCATATGATATATAAATATTTTTTTACATATTTTGTACTGCATATAAGTTGCCATGGAGGAGTTAAATTTTTTGAAATGATTTGCTAATGATTTTTCAACACTTATAAATCCGAGTGCTATAAGGTGTTCTCTTTTTGCAATTTTCCCATATCAATCAAAGCGTTCGAAGTCTACACAATGAGTAGATAAAATTATACATGGCATCCCATAGAACTGGCTGGATGTACAGCGATCAGTCTATCCTATATGGTACTACGATTTGCCACTTCATTAGAAAAACATAACACTACCACGGATCTCATGTTTCGACCCCACAATAATCTGTCTCTTTTCCTGGTGGCGAGCAACAACATTAAATATTAGCTCCTTCATGACAGTAGGGCTGCTAAGCTCTAAAAGCTCAAACTCTTTAGTTCCGATGACCGCAGAGAGAGCTAGGAAGGAACCTAGGAACTCGAAGCATGCCTCCTTAAGACTAGGGCAGTGGTGCTTTTCAGCTAGTGCCAAGATAGTTGCTACGGAGCCTGTATCAATGTGGTTGCACAGCCTATCTTGGCACATTAGCTTCAGCCTTTGCAGGTTGTACCTGTCTGCCGCGACAGTAAGACGTTGAACCATTGCAAACTCATCTTGAAGATCCATATCTGGCCATGTGTCTGTGTATATGAATGTAAGCATGGCTCTGAGCACTTGTGACTCCATATCTTCTATCTGCATGACTATGGCATTGGTGGTGTTGCCCTCCTCCATTGCTTGGAAGAGCTCTGCCTTGAAAACCGATGACCGTGCCCCGAGCACCAACCGGTGCGCCGCAAACATCTCTCCACCAGCTCGCAGTTCAACATCGGCACCCTCCTCGCTTGACAAGAGATCATGGAGATGCTGGTGCATGTCAGACGGTGGGACCACCGTGGGTAGCATTATTTCTTCCTTGACAATTTGTATGTCAACCCTAATGGCCAAGCAGTCATCTTTCAGGAATTTCGACTGCTCCAAGTCTTCCCTTTTGATAAATGTGTGGTATCCCAAGGAACCCTGCTTCCGAAAAGTTGAGCTCCCCGTTGGAGTGGCTATAGGATAGCTCTGAATTCTGGTCTTGGTTGAGGAAGCTGAACGTCGCCTGAGCGGTCACCACCTTATCGACAGTATCGGCAAGCAGGACGAGGAATAAAGAGATGAAACCGGTGCTTTCTGGGCCGGTTCCGTTGGGAAAGAAGCGGATGAGCCACGTACAGCTTCCTGCGTGAAACGGGGGTGAACAGATGGCATGAAAATTCTGATTGCCGAGGGTATCAGAGATTGTCGAGTACCCATCGATCTGGAGCACGTGGTGGTAGGATCTCATGGACATGGTGTGGTCGATGGGTCAAGCAAATGGCAGACGAAGTAAATAAATCGAGTACTGCTAATAGAGGATTCTTCTCTTTCTTATAGTGTACACGAGGCAAGGGAGGGGAAAAAGCAAGTAAACTTTCTCGTTGCAATTGGTGATCTGATAAAAAAAACAAGGAAATTAACTTCTCCTTTCCTTAGTTTTCCCTCTTTCCTTGTTTTCCGCTGAAGTTTTCCTGCCTGACAAATTCTTACTCCCTCCGTCCCAAAATGACATTATTGGATTGCTCTTAATTATTAGCCATATTTGGCATAAATTGATCGTTGCATGCGCCTGTACACTACTATATAGTAAAACGACTTATTTTCTTTGATAAACTTTGAACTCTAGAATGAATTCTATTTTTGGACAGAGGGAGTAATTCTTGGGCGAACAGTCTTGCTTCCGCCATCTTTTGTTTCCAAACTTTTCTCAAAGATCCTGAACTCTTGTGGGGCCGCGCCCTTGTACCGAAAACAAATTAAAGTTGCGCGTACGTGCCTATAGTCATACATGGAAAGGATTAGCTATGGAAGTGCTTCAAGAATGGAAGGTACCGAAAACAAGAAAAGGGCTTCAAGAATGGAAGGTACCCAGTCAGAAACACTGTACGTGTTTAACATTCCCACCCTGCGTCTCTACGTACAAAAGGCAAGAAACATCCATATATATAGATATATATATCCCGCCGGACCTCTTGTATCATCGGCTCCGTTTCTCCGATGACGTCCAACACCGGCAACCCGACGCGTTCCCCTACCACCATTGTTGCAGCGACCCCGTACCAAGTGATCACGATCGACGGCTACTCAAGAAGCTTGAACACGCAGGGCAATCGGCCCTCCTTCAACTCAGAGCCGTTCCGTGCTGGAGGCCATGTCTGGCACGTCATTTACAAACCCATGGGGAGCCCGTATTGCCCAGAAAACACCGAGCATATCTCCTTTTTCCTTGCTCTCGATGATGTCGTCGATGAGGTGGTGTCGGTGATGGCCCAGGGCACATTCAACCTGCTCGACCAAGACAGGAAGCCAGTGCACATGCACACCAAGACCACCATCACAAACGACTTCTCGGTATCCAGGGTCATGGGAGTAGAGGCCTTCATCAAAAGACAGGACTTGGAGCAGTCCGAGTATCTGAAGGACGACTGCTTTGCCATCAGGGTACACGTCCACAACATCAGGGAAGCGCCGCCATCCGTCTTGGTGCCGCCGCCGGAGATCCATCGGAATCTCGGCGATCTCCTCTCTAGCAAGGAGGGCACCGATGTCGAGTTTCGAGTTTGTGGGGAGACGTTCGCTGCTCACCGGGTAGTGCTCGGAGCCCGATCGCCGGTGTTTAGGGCGGAGCTCTTTGGCCATATGAAGGAGGGAACAACCAAAGACGTCATACAGATAGATGATATGGAGGCACAAGTGTTTGGTGATTTGCTTACTTTCATATATACGGATGCATGGCCAGAGATCAAGGAAGAAGACGAGTGTGTCATGGCTCAACATTTGCTTGCCGCTGCAGACAGGTATGACATGCAAAGGCTTAAGCTGATGTGTGAAGATAAGCTGTGCAAACTCACCGACGCAAACTCTGTCTTCTCTATCCTGGTGCTAGCAGAGCAGCATCAGTGTCCTCGCCTTAAGAAGGCGTGCTTCAAGTTCCTTGGCTTCTCTTCAGTAGCTTTCCTTGAGGCCATTGAATTAGAAGAGTTTGAGTATTTAACCCGGAGCTGCCCAAATATTACCAAAGAGCTAATTTCTGGTCTTCTTGCTCGTGATCTTGAAAAAGCAATATTAGGAGAACTTTGCTCCCGGATACCTTTATTTCGTGGCTTATGGTGAAAAAATGAATGTGCCTCGAATTCTAGGTGCAGTCATATGACGCATATCTATGTACATATTCTTTTATTTGGATATGATCATTTGTGCAGACATTTTATTTGGGGATGTCCAAATCATTTACATTATGCAACTACAGTATATTTGATCCTTACAGCCTGCTTAAGCTGTATAACTCGCTCGTGTGTTTCTGGTACTTACATTTTAGCCATAGATTGTAGGATAGTGAGACAGTCCATATCTTGACTGCTGAATTACTACTATAAACTGGATTTTCCTTGGCGGTGAAAAAACTGACAGGGAAATAGGAAAAACACACAAGAAAATCCAAAACCGACAGGAGAATCCAAAATCGACAAGGAAATTGTCGACAGGGAAATTGAAAATTACCCATCGGTGTTCAGTTTCCCTAACGGTGGATGCACTTCCCCGATGGTTTACCAGGCACATGGAAAATATCTTGCATCAAGTTTTAAAAATTTTCCAAAAAACGACAGGAAATAACACATTTACCACCCCGAAAATGTATTTCTTTGTTGCTTTCATATATCGACAAAGAAATACATTGGCCCTTGTCAATTTCATTTAGATAGAGTAATTATTAAGTGGCCGACATTATAATTTATTATGAGAAGCATTAGCTCAAATTAAATCCGAATGATTCATAAAATAGACAGGATAATTAATTATGAGCAACATCAGGTCAAAGTAAATCTGAATCATTCATAAAATAGATGGCATATCACAACTTGATCATACAAACAGCTTTACTATAAGAATCAGATAC
>CM014271.1:81728540-81744444 GCA_004135705.1 Alloteropsis semialata | reverse complement strand
CTGTTAACCGCCAGGGGTTCGAAGGCTGGCCCGTCGAAGGGTTCGACAGCCGCCCCCGGGCACCCCGAGCGAGGGGCAGCGAGGGATGGGTCCCAGTGGCCAGTACCCGGGCGCACGAGCGTCATGGGCATCCCGAACTGCATTCGAGTCTTGATGGAAAGTAAGATCATGGTTTTTCCTCCGAACGGAAAGGCAAAGAGCCGCCAGGTCCGGTCGAACGGACTCAGTAACTAGATGATCTCACCACCAAGAATTTGAAGCTGGCCACCAGCTGGTCCGATCGGAACCCGTCGAGCGGGATGCCATGGCTTCACTCGAATTAACCCGTTATCAGCTCACACGGACACCGCATTTTCGGCCAACGAGGCAAAAATACGGCACGGTCCGGCCCCTCCACCTTTTGCGAAAAAAGGTGCATGAGGGGTAACGACGTAAGGAGAAAAAGGCCTCTCCATCAGCACCCCGCATCACGTGGGGTCCCCAGATCACGAAACAAGGCCTGTAAGAAACCTCGCCACGACAAAACGAGGCCGAGGACGAGCCCGAGAAGTCTCCACCTCGCCCGACGAGTCCCCGCCTCTCCCGAAGAGCCTCACACTCCCCTGCGGGCTCGCACAGCTACGTCACTTTACCCTTAAAAGTACCAGTACTTTTCAATTCGCGATAATAGTCAAAGTACTGTGCTATTCCGAGTACTTTATTCGCATACGACCGAAATGTACCCCGCGAGTTCCCAAAGCTAAGCGGCGGGCGACCCCTTCCCTGTGCAGGATCGCCCACCGCTCGGGGGCTCCACCCGGGGTCCGGTGCCCCTCCGTTTTTTCGCAAAAACTCGCCAAGTGATCGTTCTCGCACGCGATCAAGCGGTATACTTTTGCGCTTGCGAGAAAGGAAAGTCAACTCAAAGGGCTTCGTGACCACGCTTGTCCAAGTTTCGAGTGCTCACGCCCCTGCGGCTACGGCGCTAACTTGCGGGCAAAGTCCAAGCCCTCGGGCCGACGTCTTTTTCCCGAGAAGCAATAAAGGAACCGCCTCGACTAGTTGTTGCTTTCAGCGTATCCGAGCTGCTGCTTGTCATCGTTCGAATCTTCCGAAACTACTCGGGGGCTGCGAGTCCGAGTGCCCAATCTCCCGAGTTCCTACGCCCCGGCGGCTACAGAACGGAGTCTGACGGGCAGGACCCCGCGCCTTTCCTTCTCGACCCACGACCCCCAAGGGCATTCGGAAGAAAACGAAAATGGCAAACAACAGATAAAACACGAGTTTTCGGAGCAACAACAATTATCCTAGGAACTTTGTTCATTACATAACAAGGAGTGACCAAGTTCTTTATGTCTACTCCAGCCCAAGATCCTGCAGGGCGACGGACACCACTCGATCGGCAAACGAGGAGGATTCGGCTTCAATCTCGTCGTATTCAGCATCCTCGTAGCCGGGGGCCCACCCGCCTTGCAGAGCCTCCCGATCCATGGTCGGGTAGTGCGACAAGAACATAGCAATGATCTTGCGTGCTACGCTCCGGGCGAGATCCGAGGCCTGCGCCCGAGTCCTCCCCGTGACAAGGGCGAGGCGATCCACCAAGGACGGGCCGTCACCGACGTTGAGCTCCTCGAACAGGTGCTCGACCGCCTGGACTAAAGCCTGGTGGACCTCGGACTTCTTCTCGACGGCCCTCTGGCTCTGCTCGCCCGCCTCCCTGGACCTCCGAAGGTCCTCGACGACCCCTGCAGGCAACTCTTCGTCAGCATCATTCTGCAGGAAGAAGGGCGAGCGGACACACGATACTTACTGGTCAGCTCTGCCTTAAGCTCGTGACCAAGCTGCACCAGCTCTTGGTTGGCAGCAAAGGCCTTGGCCACCTCGCGCTTCCCGGTCTCAAGCTGGGCCTCCAGGTCGGCCTTCCCCTTCCGTAGGGCTGCATTGACAGGTCAGGTCTAAGCAAACTCGCCGCCACGCGAGGAAAACAGAAAGAAACCGCCCGACAAGAAATGGGGAGGGATAACTTACCAAGGATCTCCTCCTCCCGTTTCCCGGCGATCTCCTTGAGGCGGGCCCCCTCTTCCTCCGCGGCCGTCAACTTGCCGGCCTGCTCGACCAACTGGTTGTTGGCCGTCTTTAGGTCGAGGTCGCGGTGCTGGACATCTATCTGGAGGTCCACCACTTTCGCCTTCAAACCCTCGACCTCTTGCAGGGCGGCAGCCTTTTCCCGGTTGGAGGCGTCGGCGGCCGTCAACGGCTCCATCACGGTCCTCTCGGCCTCGTCCACCTTCGCCTCGAGGGCGGCCCTCTCCTCCGCGGCGTCCACGATCGCCTCCTCCCTGGCCTCCTGGGCCTCGGCCAGCCGCGCCTCGAGCTGCTCCTTCTCGGCCTTCAGCTGCTGCACAGCGTGCCAAAGCCCGGACTCCCGGCGGAGGAACGCCGACTTCTCGACGCTACGCTCCATAATTTTCTAAACGAAAACAAGAGCGGTAAGACGCACCCCAAAACGGCGCCAAGATTAGAAGAACGAAGTCCAATGTTGAAGACCTCCTTCATGTTGTCGAGGCCTTCGGCGAGAAGCTGGCGCTGCTCCCTCTCCGCCGCGTCGTTCAGCTCGAAGACGGGACCCGCCGCCGGGTTCTGATGGTCGTACCACAACAACCGACCCTCGCACGGAAGGTTCGGGTTGTCTTCGATTGGTACGATGGCCGCAAAACGACGGTCCACCGTCATCATTCCCGGCGTCTCCCGGAGATAGCACAGGCCCTCGCTCGAAGGGCACGAAGGTCTCGGGGACTCCACGGCCGGCCTCCTGCTGCACTCCCCGGCGACCCTCTGCGAGCTACCCTCCGGCGAGTCCTCGAGCACGACGACCTCCAGAGGAATGACCCCGGAGGGCTCGGGGGCTGCAACGGCTGCCGGGATGGCGGCGTCTTGGCGGGCGCCGGAGGTCCCCGTCTCTGCTTCCTGGGGGCCGACCACAGCCCCTGAAGAGGCAGCGATCCCGCGGCCATCTTCTCCGGCCGCGTCCCCGGATATGGCGGCCTCCTCCACTCCGGGGTGGGCCAGCTCCTCCCGAGGAGTAGGCAGAGCCGCCTCCCCCAGCTCCTCGGCCAGCTCCGCTTGGAGCGCCGCCACGGCCGCCTCTGTGGGGACGGCCTGCGTAAAGGCTAGGCCCGTTGGAAGTGCGTCTCCCGGGCTGTCGCCGTCCCCCTCCGGCACTTGTTCCTCCACGGAGGGCGCCACCCTCCGTGTCCCCTCCTCGGCCCGCTCCGCCGGGGGCACCAGCGTCACCACCTCGGCCCGCTCCACTGCGGGCTCCACCGTCGCCCTCTCGGCTGGCTCCGCCGCAGGCTCCGGCATCACCTGCTCAGCCTGCTCCGTTGCAGGCCTCGGCGTCGGCGCCGCCAAGCGCAACGTCTTCTTTGGCGCGACCGCAAGCGGAGTGTCGGCCCGGCTGGTTCATCACAAGTCGGGAAATCCGGCTGAGAAAAATGGTAACTACAGGAAAAATCAAAATCACTCGAGAAACACAGATCATCACTCACCCCGACGAGATGGTCCGTGTCCGCTTGGACCCCGTCGGCGAGGGGGCCTTCGGGGACGCGGACCTCTTGGATCCCGCGAGCGCTGTCGGGGCAGGGGCCACGGGCACGGTGGCGACGTCCCTGCCCGAGTGGGGCGCCGCCCGGCTAGACGAGCCTCCTCCCTCGACCGGTGACGAGTCTGGCCGCCTCGTTGTGACCCTCACCGGGGCGGGAGGGGCCTGCGCCTCCACCACGGGCGTCCGGGGCGCGTCCCGCCCTTCGCTCCGCGCCCGCGTCGTCTGAGGGGCCGACGGCGGCCGCCTGTCGTCCCGCGGCACGAACCTTTTGGGGGAGCGCGACGCCCCCGAGGACGAGCCCCCCTTATGGGCACGCTCCGATAGATCCCGGCTCCGGCTCCTCTCCCGACGAAGGGAGACCGGCTCCTGCCGGGAACTCCTCCCCTTCTCGGGCACGTGGCGGGAGGACGGAGGCGTGCGGCTGCGCCTCTCGCGCCGGCTTCCCTCGGAGGACTGCCGATGCCGGTCCGATCGAGAGCTTTCGCTCCTCCCTGAATCCGGCGGTGGCGGCCCTCCTCTCCCGCTCCGCCCCGAATGCTGCGCCGAGGACGAGGCGCCGGCGGTCATCGCCGCGACCGCCTTGAGCTTCTGAGGAGGCGCGTCGTCGTCGCTCTCCTCGTCATCCCCACTCCCCGAGTCGTCCTCCACGAATTCCTCGGGGTCCTCGTCCTCGGAGACCTCATCCTCTCCTCTCCTCCTCCTCCGGGATCGCTCAGCGTTTCTTTCATGCTTGGCGACCTCCTTCTTCTTCCACTCCTCCCGGCGGTCTTTCCTCGCCTTGGCCCATTCGGCCTCGGCCCGGTTCCTCGCCTTGTCTTCAGGGAGCGGCGGCCGGGAGAGGGTGCAGCTAAGGCCCTTCATCTAAAGGAACTCAGGATTAGCCAACTGAAAACCACTCGGGGATTCAAGGTGAACGGAGGAAACCTTACCAGATCCCGGGTGCGGGTGTTCGGAAGCATGGGGAGGAGGCCCGGGGGAGGATATGCGTCATGACCCTTCCCCATCGCCGCCGTCACTCGGCGCTCCACCTCGTCCCCCGATGGCAGGGGGTTCATCGTCACGGTCCCCACGAAGGGGGCATGCTTCGGAATCATCTGCCAGATTTGGAGGGCGCGCCGCCTCAGTGGCACGATACCTCTCGAGAGGTACCCGCCGAGGACCTCCGCCGTGGACACCCTCGCGTCGCGGAGCCGCGCGAGGGCCACCCAGATGTCCCCGAGAAGCTTGTCCTGCGACTGCTTTTCGGGCCCGTACGCCCACGCCTCGGGCAACTTCTCGAAGGTCTTTCCGGTGTACGCCGGAAGGGGGTTCCTGCTGTCGTTCTTCAAGTAGAACCACATCGGGTGCCAGCCCTTGTTCGAGCTGGTCAGGGTCCCCGAGATGTAGCCCTTCGACCGCCCCTGCTTCGCCTTCAGCACGGCGCAACCAATCGTCGCGGGGGCTCCGCCCTCTGCGGAGTGCAGCGAGAACTTGAAGAAGTACCTGAACAGGTCCCAGTGGGCCTCCATCCCCAGGTACCCCTCGCAGAGGGCCACGAACACCGCCATCTGTTGAACCCCGTTGGGGTTGAGATGGTGGAGCTCCAACCCGTACTCGTTGAGCACGGCGCGGATGAACCTCCCGGCGGGGACGGAGAACCCGCGCTCGTGGAAGGCAACGAACGAGACGACGTAGCCCTCCGGCGGCCGGGGGTAGTCTTCGACGCCTGGCACCTTCCACTCCTCGGCCTCCGTCAATGGCGGAAGCAGCCCTTCCACCATGAGGCCCTCCAGCTGCCGGAGCGAGACACGGGAGCGCTCCCAGGTCGACATCCTGAAGCAATCCGAAGGAGAAACGCCGGCGAGGTGGGGGGCTCGGTCACTTGCTCTCCGGAACGGTGAAGCGACGACGGCGGAGGACGCACGGGAACAAGCAGCAGCAACGGAGAAGGCGAAGCGCGCGACGGGAGTTGGAAGGCTCGGGCTAGGGTAAAACCCTAGGCCGCTGCAGCACCCGGCTATAAATAGGGGCGGGACGGAACGGCCGCGGCCTTAATTGCGCGGGCCCACCACTGGCGCCGCGGCGACGTGCGCACGTCGCTTCGCCTGGCCTCCTCAAAAGGCGCACCCACCTCCCACGCGGCGGAGAAACGGGCTGACGCTTCCGTGCCCGGCCCACCTGCGAAGCGTCCCCGACAAGCTTCCTGTCCCCGACAAGCTTTTCGGTCCCGACAACTTCCCACGCAAACCACTCGAGTACAAAACCTTAACAAGAGCACCAGCTCTTCTCAAGGCTCGGGGGCTACACCCGGCGGGTGCGCTCGCGCGCCCCCACCGGAAGAATCATAACTTACCATATCTACGCTGTCATCCAGCCTGGGCTCGAGCTTTCATCTCCCCCCCAGGCTCGGGGGCTACTGACGAAGGTCCGAATTAGGGGTACCCAATCGAACCCTTAATCCGGGAGCTCACGATAATCCACCCCTCAAAAACAAAAACTGAAGATCCAAAACAAAGCAGATTCCCCATGCACCGATACCTCGGAGGCCGCCCGAGGAGTCTCCGATTCGCCCGAGGAGTTCTCCGCCTCCGAGGAGTCTCCGCGATTCGCCCGAGGAGTTCTCCGCCTCCGAGTGGCTTCGCGGCTCACCCGAGAAGTTCTCCGCCCCCGAGTGGCTCCCCGATTCGCCCGAGGAGCTCTCCGCCTCCGAGGAGTCTCCGGCACCCCGGGTAAAACTACCCGGCGACGCCCCGGCCCATCCAGCGCCGTACCCACTTGGTACCCGCCGCGTCAGAACATGATGGGCGTCCGTCCTTCGCCACGGCAGCCACAGTGGCACCCGTCTCATCCGAACAGGAACGCTACAGTCTTGAGAGGAATGCATGCGCTACACCGGGCGCCCAAGGACGACCCCAGGCGCCCATGGACGACACCTGGAACCCGAGCAGGACACCTGGAGCACCCGAGGGCCTCGAGCAAGTCAACCACGACCCGGAAACTACCCGGGAGCTTACCCGAGAAGGCGTCTACACCAACCACCCGGGATGTACGATCCCGGGTCCGGCGGGGCGCCCACTCCGTCAACACCTGCTCCCTGTACGACTCGGCGAGCGACGCCAGTTGAAGTCCTCGGGGGCAGTAACTCCCCATGTAATTTTCTTCTTTCTTACCCTCCACTCCCTTCTCTCCTTGAGGCTATAAAAGGGGACAAGGGGACATCAGTGGGGGACGGACGAACACCAGTCGAACATTCGGACACAGCACGCACAACACGCACACTCGCACCACACAGGGACCTGGGACCCTCTCCCTCTCCCGACCAGTTTGTACCCCCTACTACAGACTTGGACTTGAGAACATCGGCACACACTGGACGTAGGGTATTACTCTCCGGAGGCCTGAACCAGTCTAAAACCCCTTGTCTCTCGAGTCACCATCCGGGCTCCGACGCGCGATCGTAGGAAATTTACTTGTCGGCGGTAGAGAACCCCGACATAGTTCATTTGTATAAATCAAACACGGAGAAAGGCATACAAACCAGACAAAGTACAATGGTTGTATGTACTCTTAGATGGATCAAAATATAAACCTAGGATCAAAATATTATCATCAGATCATATACCAAGTGTTCCAAGAGTTTTAGACCAGCAAGAAAAGATTGAGTTTGCCTAAAACACCATCTATATGGCAAAGACTCTTTATATATGGTAGTAAGACCACAAACTGCAAGAGGCACGTGCAGAAATGTTCTGAAAACATAAGAAAACTTTTTTCCTGGTTGATTGGACTGTACGCTTGATGACAGAGGTAAAACTAGTTATCAGTTACTAGACTGGAGGGAAGGCTGTCAGCATCCTAGTTATCGGTTACTAGAGTGGAGGGAAGGCTGTCAGCATCCATTTCATACCATAAGGTCTGCACCATCTCTCCTTCAATCACAAGCTCCACTATTCTCTCCTGCACACATACAGTAAGCTTAGGTAGCCTCAAACACAAAATATGATCAGATTGTGAGACCTGCAGATTTGGGGTTTAGGGTTTAGGGTAGAATAGATGGACAGCATTAATATTGTACAGTAACAAAATAATTGGGACATATGCTAGTGTCAGAATAGAATCAAAATCTTTCAGGTTTCAACTATCTGATGTATTGCCTACATCAATTCCCAAAAGGAAATTGCAAAGAAAAAACAAGAGAAACAAAGACAATGAGTGAGACGCATACACTTCAGAGTACATTGCTTCCATATGGACAGGTCTTGATCATCATTTGTAATGCATAGTATGCATCGGCAGCAGTGACAATCCCATGAGCCCTATCGAACCTGAAATCAGACAGCACCATACATGAGATGCCCGTGTGTTGCTATGGGTCCACATCACTATCAAATCTTTTATCTTGACTAGGTTCGTGCCCGTGCGTTGCTACGGGAGGAAAACAAATTGTGAACTCGACAAAATTTGCCACAAAAACACATGTATTGAGAATTTGAGATCACCAAGCAAAGTTGACAGGGCATGCGCACAGATCCACCAACATTTATATAATTCTGTCAATATAAAATAAAATTAATAGTTTTTAGCATAATAAAATTAATAGCTGGATAAACACATTATCAATATTTTGAATAATTCAACCAAACACACCAAGACATTATTCAATATTTTGAATAATTCAACCAAACACATCAGATCTTAGCAACATGAGCCACATTGAGATACACAAGCATGAAGAAATAACTAAAACACATAATTAATGTATGTAGTTCAAACTTTAGAAACAAAACTTGGTAAACATGTTGGTCAAAGGAAACAAAACTTGTAGGCATCAGCTTATAATTCACATTAAGGCAGTGGTACCTATATTTGTCAAATCATTTTCCTATTTGCAGCACAAAACCAAAGCACAAGGTCCTCTTAGACTAATAGTACAGTATAGTCAATCTGAACATTTGCACAATTAAAAAAATATGTATGCACATAAGAACAGAGATGCCACCACAGCACTGGCCAGCAAGGGTATCAGCATTGTTTGGAGAACAAAATAAATATCATATTGCAACAACGCTTTTAGCTTGGTTCATGAGTCCAATATATTTACTTGGCTCTGGTGAAGAAACAGACCTATGTACTGACCTGGCCTGTTGTGGTCTTTTAGGTTGAAAATTTCAGTGCATTTTCAAGCTGAAAAGAACAAACAATGAATAAATTTCGTAACCACTAAAAGTACAAAACGGACAGATAATCCACTAAAAGCAAAATAATTCTACTTTGTTAAAAAAATCCATTGAAATTCAGGCCAACAGCAATGATCTTCGATGCTCTAGCAATCCTTGCGCCTTATTCAGCCTATTCATGCTTCAGTTATTGTAGTATTGCACGCTAATCAACACACAAGACTTAGCTCAATAAACTAATCCAACAAAAATATTTGCACACCATTCAAAAGCACGTAGATTTGTGTTTTTTTTTTTGGCACCAAAGCTTTTGTGACTTAAAATATAAAATCAAGGGAATGAAGCTGACCCGCATGGCTTATCTCATGTCTTGAGCATTTCAGCAAGCTAGCTGGTCCTATCTAGTCTTTGTGCATGAATCATTATAAGCAGAGTGATGTGTAACTCACAGTAGAAAAAGGAGCCTCATCTCGGAACCTTTGACCTGCAAACTAACATTCCAAATGAGCAGGTCAGTCAAACCTCCTAGCCTCCTGATGCTACAGAAATTACTACACTAAGAATTGAAAAAAGAAATAGGTTGATGATATAGGAACAATCACAGTCCTACACATAAACAGATATGGAAGGTGGCACAACTATTTCCACCATGGGAAGCTAGCACAACTCCACAGGAACCTGACTGCCACAAACCGAATTAAAAGCAGAAAAAAAAGGAGTGTGTCAAGGAATGAAACCCTTCTATACAGAACCCACACTAAAATTTCATTTGTACTGGAATAAATAAAACTTTAGTTTTAGGAAAATCGGTCATACAAAGACGCTTATCTGCACACCAACTGTAGAGAAAAAAAAAGGATGACAATGAACCTGATAGCATGCCGAATATCCACTCTTAAATCTTATGATATAGTGCCTGCAAAAGTATGTGGTCATGTAAGAACACAACTAAATTTAGAGTTAATAAGAACATACGCCTACCTTTAGAGTTTTATAAGGACATACACCAAAAATTTAGAACTTGTTCTTTACAGTGAATGCAGCAACCCAAACCATGATTTTTAAAATCTGATCTTGCTATTATCATTCCATGGCGTTGCTATCCTTTCTTACTTTCTGTTTGTCTTAAAAAACCTGAACTGAGTCGCTCACTGAAGAAAAAAGAGTATGAAACCAAGAAGCACTGAAAGCCCCCGACCCCACCCCAATTAAATAACAAGCACTGAACCTGCTGAACTGAAAACGAGCATAAATAAGTCGGAACATGCAGAAGGAGAAAAAACTAACCATAAATCACCATGAAAATTGTGCATCATCTAAAGACCTTAAATTTGGTTAACTCCAACAACTTTATATCACACCCTTGCATCTCCATAACATGTGGATGCTTCCTACTCCTTTGATCATCCTTTGAAAATCACAAAGAGGGATTAATATAATCGTTTATGTGATCTCCTGGTGGTTTCCTTGCTCCATCTAAAAAACATATACACTTCCTTCTGAAACTTCTATATGATGTGAGAAACATCTCTGTAACTCACATAAACGATTGCTAGAAAACAGGTCTGGCATTGCTAGAAAAATTAGATGAAATGCATATATCAGCTGCTGCTAATTCTGACTCAACACATCTATTTCCCAAAAAATATGTAGCTCCATAGCAACAAAAGCATTGTGACATAGTAAGTGTAACTTAATGATGGAGTTATGGTAGACCAGTTCTCGTTTTTTTAAAAAAATAAGAATGGTAGAACAACTCAGATACAGGTGGTTCTCTGTTGGACCCTTAAATAATTAACTTGATCCAGCAGTAATTAGGTCCTATCCAAGCATCATCTATTATATCCAAGTGAGAGCTAAGACCTGGAATGATGACAGGACCATCTATAATCTAGCTGGCAGATAACTACATTAATTTGATTCCAATGGACATAATGATGCCTGATAATGTGTCCGGGCTATTTACAATGTCTGCATTAGCCTACATAATTGCAGATGCGTCAGATTGTAGTATTATATATCTATAGATGTAACTCCAGGGAACATCTTCCAAAAGTAATGAAAATACTCTCCTTATAATGTATAAAGAAATTTCATGTTTTAGTTTTACATAAGACAAAAGAGAAGGACTCGCACACAATTCAAACTCATCTCCAGGATAAGGATTTCTAATTCACAGGATGGTTAGTACTCATGTTTAGATTCCACAATAACTCCTTGACCAAGTTTGTTGATGCCTATTTTCAATATGCATATCTAAAAGCAACATGGTTAGAGCTCAAAATAGAGAATAATCCAAAGACCAATTAAATTTAAGTTTTTTCACAACAAATTCGACCATCACCCTATTAGGGACTTGCTCTTAATTTTCTCATCAGTTCCTATTATATTAATTTAGGATTCCTTCTAATGCAGCAATCTACTCACTTATAAATTGTCTCTGTAGCATTCATGAAAGAATATTTTGAGAAGCCTCATGTTCTGCTAAAGGTAAGCTCTATTTATTACTAAATTTTCAGAAGAGAACGTAGTTTCGAAGGTGCATTTCCAAATGCACAAAATCACATGATCTACCTTGAGGAATCTAACATCCTCCTTGGCGCTCTCCTGCCACTCACATGCTCCGTGTCTACAATGCAACAAAAATCTGTCAACCACGCGCATGCAACAGTAGGGGGAAGAGCAAGGAATCATGAGGGAGATAATTCAACATAGCAATGAATCTAACATGGTAGTCCAGATAAAAAATGGTGTAGATGGAAACCAATTCAAAAGTTGGAACCAATATGTTAGATAGAATAATTTGGAGACCCCTTTGACAACAGGGAAGGAATCCAAAATATAGTAGCTGGAAAATATTCCATTTCAATAATTGGGAGAACTAAAATATACACTATCAAATAATTTAAACCAAATATAACAGAAGTAATAAAAGGTCAAGATCTTGGTCAAGCTGTCCTTTTTATTATGACAACAATTGACAGAACTAAACTCACTGTAGAATGTAAAGTAATGTATCTAGCTGGCATGAAAAGGAGATGGACAAGGAAATCTGCAGCTAAATGCTTGTCAGATAAACAAATAAACTTATCAGTCTGGGAAAAGAAATGGAGTCATTGAACAGAGAATTAAACCATATCAAAATCCTCAGCGAGGACAATACAAATTCCAGCAATTAAAAATTGTGCACGAAAGCTAAATTTATACGCTACTCTCAGCAGGACCTACATGACTTCATGGATCAGGCTGCTAATTTACCAGTCCTGCATCTACATTGTCTGTTTGCCACAGTTCAAGGCAAGAAATTGCCAGCTGCATTTTGCAACAAAGTCACATTGTTTTGGCCTCTAGCATCCCTCTAACCCAGATCATGAACACACAACAACCGTAGCTCCAGAAATTGCAACAATAATTGTGTTAGTCTGAAACAACACAGAAATTGTTTGATGACATTTAGAACAATAATATTGTTGGTTAGAAATGTACTTAGTAGAACAGATAATAAAATTGTTACTTGTCCAACCATGCTGCCATGCCAGACCACATGATAGTAATTATTCCACTTTATCTACATACTTAATTAGAGGAACACATGATAAAAAGAGAAACATGATTTTTTTATATTACCTACATGTCACTGATGCCTGCACTGAACACGCCTGAATGACATCTGATGAAGGCAACCATAACAGTGGTAATGTATCAAACTCCTAGAGCATACAAACACAATGAGCTTCTATCAAATTAAGAAAATAAACAGGCAGATAGCACTCCAAATTTGCAGAAGATCATGAAAATCTATTCACCTGGGCATCCACCCTGATGGCAAAGCAGTCGTCCTTCAGATACTCGGATTTCTCCAAGTCCTGTCTTTTGATGAAGGTCT
This sequence comes from Alloteropsis semialata, assembly GCA_004135705.1. Lineage (NCBI taxonomy): Eukaryota > Viridiplantae > Streptophyta > Magnoliopsida > Poales > Poaceae > Alloteropsis > Alloteropsis semialata. Next base: position 81,731,819 of record CM014271.1, on the reverse strand, counting down.
CGACTCCCTTGACCCTGGATACCGAGAAGTCGTTTGTGATGGTGGTCCTGGTGTACTTGTGCACTGGCTTCCTGTCTTGGTCCAGCAGGTTGAATGTACCCTGGGCCATCACCGACACCATCTCATCGACGACATCATGGAGAGCAAGGAAAAAGGAGATGTGTTAGGTGTTTTCTGGGCAATACGGGCTCCCCATGGGTTTGTAAATGACGTGCCAGGCATGGCCTCCAGCACGGAACGGCTCTGAGTTGAAGGAGGGCCGATTGCCCTGGGTGTTCAAGCTTCTTGAGTAGCCGTCGATCGTGATCACTTGGTGGGAGGTCGCTGCAACAATGGTGGTAGGGGAACGCGTCGGGTTGCCGGTGTTGGACGTCAGAAACGGAGTCGATGACACAAGAGGTCCGGCGGGATATATATATATATATATATGTATATATATATATATATATATATATATATATATATATATATATATATATATATATATATGGATGTTTCTTGCCTTTTGTACGTATAGACGCAGGGTGGGAATGTTAAACACGTACAGTTTCTGACTGGGTACCTTCCATTCTTGAAGCCCTTTTCTTGTTTTATTTGAGGCAGCAATCCCAGCGCTTCCATAGCTAATCCTTTCCATTTATGACTATGGGAAACTTTAATTTGTTTTCCGTAGAAGGGCGCGGCCCCACAAGGAAAGAGGGAAAACTAAGGAAAGGAGAAGTTGCTTTCCTTGATTTTTTTATCGGATCACCAATTGCTGCGTGTCTTGCTTCTAGTATAAAGAAAGAGAAGAATCCTCTATTAGCAGTACTCGATTTATTTACTCCTCCGTCTGCTAGCGATCTCACACCACCATGTCCATGAGATCCTACCACCACGTGCTCCAGATCGATGGGTACTCGACAATCTCTGATACCCTCGGCAATCAGAAATTTCAAGCCATCTGTTCACCCCCGTTTCACGCAGGAAGCTGTACGTGGCTCATCCGCTTCTACCCCCACGGAACCGGCCCAGAAAGCACCGGTTTCATCTCTTTATTCCTCGTCCTGCTTGCCGATACTGTCGATAAGGTGGTGACCACGCAGGCGACGTTCAGCTTCCTCAACCAAGATCAGAATTCAGAGCTATCCTATAGCCACTCCACTGGCGAGCTCAACTTTTCGGAAGCAGGGTTCCTTGGGTACGGATACCGCACATTTATTAAAAGGGAAGACTTGGAGCAGTCGAAATTCCTCAAAGATGACTGCTTGGCCATTAGGGTTGACATACAAATTGTCAAGGAAAAAATAATGCTACCCACGGTGGTCCCACCGTCTGACATGCACCAGCATCTCCATGATCTCTTGTCAAGCGAGGAGGGTGCCGATGTTGAACTGCGAGCTGGTGGGGAGACGTTTGCGGCGCACCAGCTCGTGCTCGCGGCACGATCATCGGTTTTCAAGTCAGAGCTCTTCCAAGCAATGGAGGAGGGCAACGCCACCAATGCCATAGTCATGCAGATAGAAGATATGGAGTCACAAGTGCTCAGAGCTATGCTTACATTCATATACACAGACACATGGCCAGATATGGATCTTCAAGATGAGTTTGCAATGGTTCAACGTCTTACTGTCGCGGCAGACAGGTACAACCTGCAAAGGCTGAAGCTAATGTGCCAAGATAGGCTGTGCAACCACATTGATACAGGCTCCGTAGCAACTATCTTGGCACTAGCTGAAAAGCACCACTGCCCTAGTCTTAAGGAGGCATGCTTCGAGTTCCTAGGTTCCTTCCTAGCTCTCTCTGCGGTCATCGGAACTAAAGAGTTTGAGCTTTTAGAGCTTAGCTGCCCTACTATCATGAAGGAGCTAATATGTAATGTTGTTGCTCGCCACCAGGAAAAGAGACAGATTATTGTGGGGTCGAAACAGGAGACCCGTGGTAGTGTTATGTTTTTCTAATGAAGTGGCAAATCGTAGTACTATATGGGATAGACTGTTCGCTCTACATAGCTAGTTCTATGGGATGCCATGTCTAATTTTATCTACTCATTGTGTAGACTTTGAACGCTTTGATTGATATGAGAAAATTACAAAAAGAGAACACCTTATATCACTCGAATTTTGAGATTTCGCCACAAAAGATTTTTTTTTGAAGCCATAAGACATTTTGTTGCAGATGTTCACCCCTAGTTGAATCTGTTGCAAAACGTTACAAGACATTTTGTTGCAAATATCCACCCCTAGGTGAATATGTTGCAAAAAAAACTACCCCACCTGGCCCAACCAATTTTGTTTGTTTTTTTTCCAAACGTGGAGGTAGATCTACTACAGAGTACAATCCATTCTATCCAAGTCAATCTTACTCTGGTGCATGAATTATACTTATCAATAATCATGTTTGTTTGTTTTTTTTCCCAACGTGGAGGTAGAACTATACTATAGACCATTGTTGACGCTGCTTAGCGACACACTTTTACCCTTGTTTATCTTCAATAATGGCATGAATTTGATATCCAAACTAACGATCATACTCTATAACTGGGACGTTTTCGCATATGCATGTGTTTTTGGAGGAATTGTGTTTACGCAGGTTTTTGGGCTTAAATAGAGCACATATGGACAAGGTTTGAGACCAAGGACGACACAGTGAAAGATGAAGGCCAGAGGCCCCGAAGAACAGGCCAGGCCGGTCGGCCCCATATGGCCTAGGCCGGCCGGCCGGCCTAGGTGATTTCAAGCCCCGTTCATGCTCAACTTGGTGAACCGACCTCCAAGAGTATTTGAAAGGCAAGTGCTTCAAGATAAGGTCAAGAGACTTTGGGGTCAAGACAACTCAATTGGAGAATTTGGAATTTTATCACTTCACATTCTTATCTCGAAGATATCCTGAAGTAAACGACGTCCAAAGGCCCACATGCATAGGTGGAGCATCTACTGAAACGCTTCCAAAAGACTTGAGGAGAAAGCAGAGGACGAGGCGGCCAGGGAAGGCCCCAGGATTTTATCACTTCACATTCTTATCTCGAAGATATCCCGAAGTAAACGACGTCCAAAGGCCCACATGCATAGGTGGAGCATCTACTGAAACTTCCAAAAGACTTGGGGAGAAAGATGAAGACAAGACGGCCAAGGAAAGCCCCAGGCCGGCCGGCCTGACCCCCCTGGGCCGGCCAGCCCAGGCCTTTCCTGTGGCGGTTCACCCCCTCCTTCGACCTAGAATTTCCTTAGGGTATAAATAGCCCCTGTGCCTTTGTGCCACACATCAATCAATTCTCATTCACCGCCGAGGAGCAGAGAA